>VWZN01001393.1:1225190-1334551 GCA_013396955.1 Regulus satrapa | reverse complement strand
TTTTTTTTGGGCCCCCTACGTTTCTATTTTCCCTTTGCCCTCTCCCCCCCCCCCCATTCCTCCTCTATTTGTATAAAACAGTTCTGCAGTATGTAGAGCATAAGAATTATTTCTCCAGCAGAAACTGCAACCTGCTCGCGGAGCCTCCGTACCCATTAGAGGCTCTTTCCAGAAGAAGTAATTTCCTTCTCCCCATAAATTATGCATCAATGTACATTTAAGATTCTGAAGTGATGAACAGAAGATGAAAGCGTTGCTGCTCCCATGGAGCTGGCTCCACGTCGTTGTGTACAGGCTGGAGCACACCTTGTTAAGACAAACCTGCACGTGCTGCTGTCCCACTACTGCAGCTGTAAAAGCAGGGAGGTGGGAGCTGCTCTGTCTTCTTGGGCCTCAGCTCTGTGAGAAATACTTCCTCACCTACGAGGCAGTGAGGGGGAATGATTGCAAGGGCTTCCTGATTGGTCTCCCCAGATGGACTCTGCCAGCTCCTCCGTGATCCCACCAGGCTCAGAGGTGAGACTGGCTGGTCCCTTCTTGGATCCTCCCTTGTTAAGAAAGGGGTTGTGTTTTTCTTTTTACAGTCGGTGGGAATTTCACCAGGCTGCCGTGACTCCTCAAATATGGTGGAAAGTGATGTAGCAACTCCATCCTGGTTCCCTCAGCACCCACAGGTGCTTCTCATCATTTCCCATGGACCTGTGTACCTTCGGGTTCCTTAGATGGTCTCAAACCTGATCTTCTCCTAGGGTGGCGGAGAAAATATGTTCTGAAAAATTGAAAAATAATGCTTTCATTATTTCATTTCAGGTTATATGTAGCATGTGGAGATTAATGAAGAATGTAACTAAATGTATGTTTTAGAGAAGAATTGTGGCACTGTTGCCACAATTGAGCTATATGGGAGGGCATCCTTTGTGTTTTGTCATGTCAAAGAGCATAGGGAAAATTTTTAAGTCTACCCTTAGAATCTAAAGATGGCAAGTAACAGTAATTCCTGCAAGAAAAACATTGGGTAGTTTTATATGAAACTGTTGTATATAGCAGGTCATTGTGTAAAAATTAGAAGACTCACCTTGCAATAGGTCTGAATTCCTGTAATGCCCAGTGCTGCAGGAACAGATTCCAAACCTGAGGTTGCTGTGGAGAATTTCAGGGCAAATCAAGCTCTGCTGTGGTGTGGAGTGAAGTGAAACAGGGCCAGTGAGCAGTGCTGGTCTGGCACAAATGAACTTACTCTTGTGTCTATTCCATGATCATGTAAAATGTCAGGGAGGCAGCCCAAGCACTTTGCACTGTTTCCATCCCATCTGGATTCTGAGCAGGTATTGGCCTAACCGTGGCTGCATCTGTGTCCCTTCAAGTTTAGTTTTAGGGTCTGGTTCTTCACTTCTACCCAAGTTGACCCAACTGCTGAATTTCCTCTTCGAAGAAAGCAGTGCCATGTGGTATCTTTCCTTTTTTCTCCTTTCTCTAACTTTTGTTTTAGAGAGAGAATAGTATTTGCTTTCCAAATGCAACATCCCCCCTAAAAGAACCTGTGTACTAAAGCAGGCCATCGAGCCTTTCATCACTTCTCCTGGTGATAGCAGTCATGAATTTTTTATTTTCTGCAGGGCTCACTCCAGATCTGCCACAGCATTGTGTGGGTGCACACATGTAAAAAGGCTACTAATTGAAATTCAGATGAAATGAGATGGAGTTTTGCTATTCACCATGACTGCCTTTTGTTTTAGCCCATGTATGCTCAGTGCACCTAAACAATACAACCATTGCTTCTCCTTTTAGATTCGACAAGAATAACTAAAAGGGCAAGAAATATTTCTGTTTCTGCTGTAGAGATGGAGTATGCACCCCCAAAAACGGGAATGCCACGTGTTAGCTTCTTTATTTACTTATCTGTGGGGAGGGACGGAAATTCTAATGGAGCCATAAAGAAAATGAAATAAAAAACTTACTGCTATAAACTGTTCTCTTCTGAAGATGCAAATGTGTCTCTATTGCCTAGGTAACTACTATGGAACACCGAAGCCTCCAAGCCAGCCCCTCAGTGGGAAAGTGACTTCTACCAATGCTTTGCAAAACCTGCAGTCTGGCTCCAAGCAGTCGACTCCAAAGCGAACCAAGTCTTACAATGATATGCAAAATGCTGGCATAGTGCATACAGAGAATGAGGAAGAGGATGATGTACCTGAAATGAGCAGTAGCTTCACAGGTAAAGCAAAAATACTGCTGACCTTCAGTTAGAATACATGGGGAAGGCTTTTGGAGGGTACTTTGAAGAGGGGGTGGTGTTTTTAATGTGTTTTCTGCAAAGCTGTCAATGTCAAACAGAGTTGGCTGACACCTGAATGGCAGATGAACAACCACATGCACAGCTATGTCTTTCCAAACAGGCCTTGTGGGATTGAACTGGTTGAGACAAAAATGGGGAAAAGTTCAAATCCATTGATTGCAGAAAGGTCAAGGAAGAGTGTAGCTATGGTTGACAGTTGCAAACAGTATGAAATTACTCAAACAGGTTTACATTTGACGTTCGTTATTGCTCCTTCCTAAATACGTTGCTGTCCTTTATCCTTCCTTGCATCTAGAGCTGCCTATCACATACATTTACTGTCCTAGCTCCTCTTCTCCAAGGTGCCTCCCAGCACAGGGAGTGCTGCTTACTGCAGGAATGAGATCTGAAGCATAGATGCAAGTTCTGTATTTCATGAAGGTCTTGTGTCCGGCTGAACACAGATCTTGTTCCCACCATGGCTGCCATCAAGCCTTGGCTGAAAGATCACTGGAAACCTTTGCAATCTAAAGTCAAGTGCTCTGCAGGCGGATTCTATTGGAGATCCACTGAGTTGCCATAGAAGTCAACTGGAAGTTTGTGAAGCTCTGAGGGGCAAGAGATCTTCCCTGTGTCCTAGGCCTAGTATTTGTTAGTGCTTAGAGCACTGTTACCTCAGCTCAGTTTCAAGCACTGAATTAATCTTCTGGGCTCCTTTTGAGGCGGGTGCCGAGCAAGTATCATCCACGCTTTCCAGCCTTTCCCAGCTGCTTTCCATGGGAGCTCACCATAACTGGCACTAGGTCCTTTGTCCTCTGATCACTTTCTATCGCCATGAAAATTTTCCTTCCCAGCCTCTGATGAGTCAGAGGATCTGTCCTTCCAGTTCCTACCTGCCAGTGTCCTGGCTCTAACATCTGTTTAGAGCTTTAAAATGATTTAGGCTGAGATTTAGTTTCGGTCCTCTCTGGGCCAAACTGTCAAATGGCTTTTGAGGGCTGTACTCTCTTTGGCTGCTGCCTGCTACACATTTCCAACTCAAATTACTTCTAGCCACCCTAATTGCCCCTAGGTTGAAATTTCTGTCTCTGCTTACCAGCTCATTGACAAAATTTTGCACTGAGGGTGGTTTCTCACATGTTGTGTGGCATGGCCAGCCTTAGCCTTTGTCACGGGATCTGATTTTGGGAAGAAGCTGGTGGGAGATCTGTTGTTTGATTTCCTTGCCTGTCTTGGTTTGATGTCTCTGAAGTAGCTTGAGCATCATTTCTCTTCCTTGTTTTCCTTTGTGAGATGAAATACGAGCAAGATGCCGCTCGTTTGTCACAACATTACCACACCCTGGCCCCTTGCCTTCATTAAATGAGCACAGAATCAAGAAAAGAGTTATTTCACATATACCAGAGTGATTCCTTATGCTTATTTCACATGAAAGTGTGCTAGCCATATTAAAATGCTCCTGCTTCCCTATGAGACCTCTGGGTAACTTGTGTTTTCCAGATTTTGGCATGTTTTTACTCTCAGTTTTTAGCTGGCGATGATTCCTTCACGCTTCTTTATCTTGTCATCTTCTACCTAAAAATATCAAACTCCAGGAGGGCTGAAAAGCAAGTGCTGAAGGTTCTGATATAGTCTAGATGGTTTTCTTCCTGTTCCTGCCCGCTTATTATGTTCGTCTCTTTTGGAAATGGCAGCACACATACTAGAATAATGAAGGAGCTATTTCCAGGGCTGTGGGCTGAGGATGTCCATGGTCTCTGGTGTGGAGAGCAGGGAAGATCCTGTCCGTGAAGCCCTTTCAGCCCCACTCCTTGGGCACTTGGCAGAGGGTGACACTGATCTCTCAGTCTTCTGCTCAGTGTGTTGTCTGTGCTTGTAGTGATGTTCTCAATTGCAAGTACTGCCATAAATGTTCAACACCTTCAAGAACCAGAGAAAGTCCCTCTGGTAGACACAAGGTTAATTTTAGAATTTGTCTGTTGTTGCCAGAACCTCTCTGTGAAGGAGTGAGGGCACAGACCTGTTTATTTGGGAGCATTTACTGTGATTAGTGATGGGAGGGGGTGAGCAGCAGTGTTTCATGGATACAGCTTAAAACTGCATGGATACATGCATCAGAAATATTTCCTTAGAGGGAGACGGGTCAGATACAGCATAAAATATTTCTGACTAACTTTGACTGGAAGGATGCTTTGATGAGCCTTGGAATAAACCTCCTCAGACAGCAAGAACGGGCACTAGTGAGCAGCAACATGTGGACACATGGTACGGTGCTGACATTAATTTTAATTTTTAATTTAAAATAATGCACCGCACTGAAGGCATTCACCATTAGCTTGTTGACTTTGAGCTTCTGGCAACATTTTGCACTTGTAAAATCTCCTCTTTTGATCATTCTTCAAACAAGAAATTTTATCCTCCTAATCCTGTCCCGCAGTTGGCACTGCAGGAGTGAACCTGTAAGCCTGCTTGAAAGCACACTGAGCTCCTCTACACCAGTGAGCCCTGGCCTCAGACAGCTTGGAGGAATTTGGTGCCTCAGCAGGGCCTGGTGGAGAGAACACAGGAGCTGATCACAGCTCCTGATTTGTTTGGCGAGGGCCTGGCTGGCAGAGTGTGTGTGGGCAAGGTGAGCTCGCCCCTGCTGCCACAGAGACTGCTGGGGCTCTGCCCACTTCATCTGTTGCTGTGTCTCGTGAACTAAAAGGCAAGGAGAGGAAAACTGGCAGGATAAACCTGGAACAGCAAACTGGCAAGGA
Source organism: Regulus satrapa (assembly GCA_013396955.1). NCBI lineage: Eukaryota > Metazoa > Chordata > Aves > Passeriformes > Regulidae > Regulus > Regulus satrapa. The sequence continues at coordinate 1,329,517 of VWZN01001393.1, read as the reverse complement.
AAAGGCTGATTCTCACTTTTATCTGTGTTTGTTCTGCAGCAGAGTCTGGTGACCAAGACGAGCACAGCACGCATATCGTGAGAGAGGCAGCCCCAGCGTCCACGATTGAGAGACACACCCACGTCCCCACCACGGAACCATCTCAGAACCTCCCTCAATACCTACCTCCTTCTGCCGAGGATAACCTAGGTCCTCTGCCAGAAAACTGGGAGATGGCCTACACGGAGAACGGAGAAGTCTATTTTATAGAGTAAAGCACATTTTTGTTGTTCTAATTCCATCTCTCTCTCTCTCTTTGGGTATAAGTAAACCTCCGTGGATGCGCTTTGCGTGTGTACGTGTGTGTATTAAATATTTAGTGCATACAGTTAGGTTGCAGAGCTGTTAGTTCTTTACTGCTTCGGAAGGGGGTTTGCATTTCCTGATTGGATTAGCATCCAAATTACTCCTGAGTTCCAAGGCAGCAGGAATTGCTTGTTTTATGAGGGTAGTTAACAAAAGCAACAGACTCTTATAAAATACAGGCCAGTTGTTTTCATGGGTGGAATGAAAGCTCCTAATTGGAAGGGCTGAGACTTCATTTCTGGTGCCTGTGTTGGTGTGTAATGCAGCAGAGAGGATTGCTCCAGTCCTGTGCACAGGCAGCAGAGCCAGGGATGGGCTTTGTGTGTTATCCCCTCACAGCAAAGGGACCAAATGTATTAATGCTCTTCAGTGGTTTGCAAAAGGTACAGCTCAGTGCAGGGTAGACACAGCAAGTTTGGAACACCAGTTCCTCAAGCTCTGCAGTCTTTGCCTAAGAGCTGATTGCTGTCAGCAGTTTTATGATGATATTGATTTTTTTTTTTCATGGCATAAATAATAGTCTCAAATTATAGTTGTCTAAATTTATTGAGGTAGGAGTAACTTATAAAATAGGACCTGTTAGTATAAGAGATGTCTTGCATGGAGTTTAGCTAGACATTAATACTCAATTAGCCTTTGAAACACAAATCCTTAGCTGCCAAGTAGAAGAGGGGTTGAGGAATTGATTTTGGACTTGATGGTCTGTTTAATGCAGTTGTGGAAATTCTACCAGAAGCCAGTGCCCAGTTACTGCAGAACTTTCTCTGCTAATTATCCCTCTCTCCTGCAGAGAGTTGTGCTGGATCAGGGTTGTGAGGGCAGCAGTCCTGCCTCATCATCAGGAGAGCCTTTTGGACAGGGCCAGGGAAAGGTTCAAGAGCAGGTTTTCCCTTGGCTGCAGTGGCAAGGGAACACATGAGAGAAGATTGCCAGAAGATCTGAGGAGCTGGGATGACTGAGGGCACCTTCTTCCACTGGGAGAGGGCTGCTTTAAAAATGACCATTTTCTGGGGCACTCTCAATTACCTGAAGAGTCTCCAACAGTCCCTGAGTGTAGGACAAGGTCAAGAAAGCAGAATGCAAATTCTCATCAGATGAAACCAAGATGTGTACATTACCCTGAGCACGGCTTTCTGCCCCTCACTGTCCTCAGGGTGCCTTGTTATTTGGCATACTCTCTGGCCTTAATATATAGAGCAGCCTAATAGCCCATTCAGCCTGCCATTTTCCTCCTTGGAAGAGGACAGATGATGAGTACTAAATGCTACCCAAGCAGTCAGTTGCTCTTTTTTTGACCCCCACAGGGTTCCCTGCAGTCCTTCCTTACAGGCATTTCTGTCGGGGGTTCTGCTGCTGCCACCGATTTCCCCAAACCCACCCCCACAGCTGCTGTGTCTGTGTTCTCTTAACAGTGCAGGACTGTAGCACCTCTAAATAATTTGTCAGGAGAATCATGTATGTGTTGGGAAAACACAGCCTGTGCACATAGGCCTGTGTGATAGGAAGCTCTGGTAGCAGCACCTGCTCCCTCCCTGCAGTGCGGTTTGAGGATGCATTCACACGGGGCCGATTTCTGCGTGCGTTGCTGTGGATGCAGCACTGAATGACTGCAGATCTATTAATTCTAAGGACACCCTGAGCCTAAAAACCATTTAGTTTGATTTGTATCAGATTGAGAAAGTGAACTAATGAGCAGTGTGGCCCCAAGTGGCTCAGATGTCTGTTCCAGCCTCTGTGGTGCTTTGGGTATCAAGTCAGCGTGCTGAAGGGAGCAGCATGAGCTTCTTGCACAGAACCAGTGCAGGTCCAGTGGGGCCAGAGTTGTGTGTCAGATAACCAGTCCTGATGTAGCTGGAGCCGTTTGACTCTTGAGATATGTTTCTCTGGCACTTTAATTGTGATTTTCATTACACAGCATATCCCAGTCCCCTGTGATCTGTGCATGTTACAGGTCTAACACAATCCTTTCCACCTGAGAGTGTGATCTAAAAGGTGTTTAGCTAAATTTTCTGTGCCTCAGCAAACTACACTGTTGTGAGCCTTTGGTTAGCGAGTACAAAATTGCAAGAAATATGCAAATATTCTATTGCCTCCTCCCACTGCCCTCCTTCTCAGCTTGACTGCAGACTTTCTTACAAATAAGGTGGCAGACCCCCTCTGCTTTATTTTTGTTAATTTGCCTGACTTGCTGAATTTCTGCCATTCAGTTTTCTAGGTGTCGATTAATTATTCCGAGGCACCCATAAGGATTAAACACATTTGCCCATCCTGCCTTGGGAGGGCTGGGTAGTAGGATGTGTGAAGCAAGGACCTTTCATTTACTCACTCAGATCCTGGGAGCAGGGCTGGCCCCTTTTCTTCCAGTACAGTACAAGTTTGCTGGTTGGTTGTTAGTTCCCCAGGGATCGTGGCCCTCATTACAGAGCCCTCGTGAGACTGTTGTGAGGCTAAAGTTCAGTTTGTAAACCTCTTTGAGACCTTGAAGGAGAAGTAAATAGCATTACTACGGTATTGAAACTTAAAACTGTTAAGCAGTGTTAAAGGCTAAGCTAGATAAGTGATACCTCAGGGACTGGAGGGATATCTTAGCAGGTTGTGTCTAAGATTACACCAAGTTGTAGAAGAGGTATTATATTAACAGATCGTCTGCTTATGCAAATGAAATTATGGGAGAAAATAACTTCTAGAAAAATGTATTTTAAGCCTGTTTACTATGCAACCTTAACCGCTGGGACTGGCATCATGAGGCTGTCAGGGGACTTGTGGAAACGAAGAGTTGAAATTAAAGCTGTTCAACTTCCATCAAAGGCTTAGATACAACATTTTTATTTGTGTAATTATGAAGTTTTCAATCAAAACCATTTTTGACTAATGCTTGGGTCCACTCTAGACATGTCAGAGGTCTTTTGTAGGAACAAAGCTCACTGCATAATTTAGTGAGGAAAGGAAACTTCTGCCTTTAGCTCAGAGACAGCTCTTGGAGCTAAAAACAAGCCACCAAAGGCAAAAATTGGAGAATTAATTTTATAATATTGCAGCATTCCCATGCCTCTTTCCAGTCAGGAGTGCTGATTTGTATATTTTCACTTGTTACCTTTGTGTTCTCAGCGCTAAAGTTCTTGTGATTTAGTCGACTAGTTTGCACAACATCAAATTGTAGAGCTGTTTCTTTGGATCAAAAGTATGCCTTCAGGTCTTTTGAATAATAAAGAGAATATATACTTTTATGTCACGGATACCTCAACTCTGTTTTATTAACAAAGGTTATATTTCCATTTTTGGTTTCCAGCCATAACACAAAAACAACATCTTGGCTAGATCCACGGTGCCTGAACAAACAGCAGAAGCCTCTAGAAGAATGTGAAGATGATGGTAAGAGATTAAAAATAGTGACATAATACTGTGTTTGGTCCATTCCTAGGTGACTTTTTTTCCTTTTTCTTCTCTCTTTCTAATAACTAGTGTTCATGAAGACTCGTAAAAATTTTTAAAAAGATTTATTAGTAAGTAGAAAGAGACAATATCCATTATGTTGTAAAATTGCTGCGAACGTAAAACAGCCATTGAGGTGCCAGATCATTTAATTAAAATCAAGGGGGTGCTACAAGTAAGAGGCCTCTGTTTTTGCAAAGGCATTTGAAAAGTCATTGATGCTGAACAAGACTCAAAGCTGTCTGACATGTTTGCTTCTTGGATCGCTGTGTGGGAGGGAGTGACTGAATCTCTGCGTGCTCCGCTGTGTTCCGCTTCAACCGCCTGCTTCACATGGATCGAAAGAGTTATGTTGTTATTTCCTTGTTTGAGCAGAAATAACTCAATTGCTTCACTTCTGCTGTTAAATGCTGACAGTCTGCGCGGTGTTGTGATTGCTGAAACAAATTCCATTTGAAAATGTAGATTTCTGACACTGAAAATTTGCACTAAGGTTTGGTATTCCTTGAGATGTTGGAAATGCAAGCCACTGTCCGGTTTAGAGCAGCCAAATGCAGGACTGTTAAAGGAGGTCCCTTCCTGGCCTTCTTTAGGAGGTTTTTTGGAAGAAAAAGTGAATAATGAAAATAAATGTTTGGGAAAATCTGTGAGCAAATTTTGGTCTATTGACCAGGAGAGGTAATGATACTGAAATGCATAATCTCGCCTAATACAGTACTGTCATGTACACTCCCTAAAAATGGAAGGGTTTCCTTAATCTGTGTTGGTGCTGTCCTTGCAAAATCAGTTTTCAAAATATGATGAACCTGCTACTGGTGTCAGTCATCTTAGTAAAAATTTATTTACAACTTTATTTCAGAAACAAATCAACTCAATCCCTTTTCGCTGTTACGTTCAACTCTGGCCTCCAGAACTGCAGTTAACTGTTTTTACAGGCATAGTAGTTTTTCAACCTCTTCTGTCTTTCACTTGTGAGATTTTGCAGGGTGTAAAAATTTACCTCTGCAGTCTAGGCTGCTGTGATGAAGCAGGTCACCACCTTCCAGTGCGTAGTGCAGTGGATAGCACACCAGATACCCTCCAACCATGGGGATGTGCCAGGAGAGGAGCAGCCAGTACCACAAGGCTACAGAGGGTGACTGAGCTCCTCTGTTACAGTTCTAAGTCTCCTCGCAGAAGGGAAAGTCTTTCTCTTGTCCTCTTAGCAATTATAAAGCAAACATTGGAATAATTTGTTTAATTTGGAATGGAAACATACAGCTGGTATTATTGTATTTCATTGAGTTCATAATTTTGGAGAGCAGTGGCATCTTTGTTTATCAACTCCTTAAAATCAGCTAATTTCATCTTCCCACGCACCCCTTCACTTCATTCACCAAGTTGCTCATTAATGGATATTTTTAACATTCATTAGTTAAACCAGTTGCTTCATAGTTACAGTAGTGCTCTGCGCTGCTTTGCTTGGCTGCTCTAATCTTGCTTAGCACATAAGAATAATTATGTTTCAAAAAACAAAGAGGAGAGAAGGTTAGTTTTGGTTTATCGTAGAAGCTGGACGTTTTTTAGCAAGGGTCACTGTTGTGTGTCATTCCATAAAAGTCAGTGGGATGACCCCTCTGTTTTGTTTTGTGTATGAGTGTGAGTTGCCAGGCTTATCCCACTCTCTTTATGGATTTTTTAAATGTTAGATAATGTTTCAGATTTGTTTGGGTGCAGTTGTCTTGTGCTTTTGCTTCATCAGAATATGTGGCCCTAACAAGGTTTTTGTTTGTTAAGCTATCAAAGGAAATCTCCATTTGTATTTCACACTAATTGTCCCAAACAACTGCTTTGATAGAATATTTTGCAAAGAGGTCGTGTGGAGGAAGTGTTTTTTTTGTTTTTTTGTCCAGATGTTGCAACCCGACATCTTCTGGTTGCTTTTGTCATTCATTTATGTGGCTTAAACCTTGCTGTATTGGGTCCAAGATTGTTTTTACCATCTTTGTTCTGGTTTTGTCATCATCTTTCATTTTCAGACTGCATTATTATTATTTATAGGCCAAGCAATACTTTAATCATCTGTGTCACTGTTAACTTATGAATATGGAGCAGATAATGATAAATGGAGCAACAGTGAATATTGATGGCTTTGTGTCTTTGAAAAATTATGTGATCTTTGTCCCAGGTGCCCTGCTAAAACTGGTGCATTCCTGTCTGTGCCTTACCAGTGAATCTGGACTGAGGGTCTCTGCCTCCAGTTAAACGAGACACTTCACTTCATGCCTATCTTAAATCATTTGAGTAGGACAGTGAAGTCTGTTGGACCTTGTGTGCACATAAATTTAGGTGCTTTCTTGAAAACCTTGCTACATTAGCTCTCATTTAGGTGCAAGGTTTTCCTCTCAGATTTCTTCATTAGTATCCAGGTCTGGCCTTGTGATAGATCCAGGTGTCTGTAGAACAGACAAACACAGAACAAAGGTCAGACCATGTGGATCTGAGGGAGAAGACTCACTACAGTGAGAACATCACAATTTCATGATTTTGCCATATCAAACCATGACATGGAAGTAGACCATTGATGCAGATGTTTTGAGCATGCAAGGACCAGTTCTTTCATTATCTGCATCAAATCCATCAATATTCTGATCACTGCAGTGTGATAAACGGAAAGCTTGGGCTCGGTGTGTAGAAAATTAGTGCTGGTTCTGCTGTTTGCTGTAGGGAATTTCTTGCTTGGGGCTGGTATCTGAAATTTTCTTTTAATTTTTTCTGTCTCATTTACTGCTCTTCCCTTGGAGAAGAAGGGGTGCACACGGAGGAACTGGACAGTGAACTAGGTAAATCATCCATCTCTCATTTTGATATTTTTTGATATTTGATTTGCACTGTTTTGAGCCTTTAATTACTTACTTTCTCCTTTGTATCATTTTGCATCTTTCAGGGTTTTTTTTTTATTTCAACAAGAGTAATTTATCAGCAAAACATCCCCAGCACACAAAGCATTTATCTTTCTCTAGCTTCAGATCTGCAGTGGTTTTCTTACTGGTTCAGAGTTTGAAGAAAGCTAGAGAGCCCCAATCTTGCAAAGTTGTTTCTAAACTGCTTCCTCCTGGACTCGGCAGAAGTTGGAATCTTTTCCTTTGGCATCTCTGGCTCCAGGAAAAAGCTTATAGATGCCAAAGATTTAATGAAGTAGCTCATGCTGCTTTTTCACTAGGGCCCAAAACATCTCCCAGAAAATAGAAGCTAAGTGTGATTCAGAAAGTTTAAGTATTACATCAGATACTTCAGCTGAGCTTGTGAATGAAACAGCTTAAAATTTTCCCTCAGTCAGTGATTTTATAAGCAGATGATTTTCAATGATGTGATGCACTTCTATTTGCTGCATCTCTTTGTGAAGGATGCTGTCTTGATATCTAATCTCAGCAGTGCTCATTGTGTTTACACTGATGGCAGAGGTAGTTGTTATTTCTGTTCAGCTATGCTCTAGTGCACTCGCAGAGCTGAAAGGATAAGAGGTTGCGTAGGATTTTATTTCCACCAGGACTATTATTGCTTTTAAAAAGGACCCGTAGTTACAGTTCATAGTTCTGCATACTGGAGGAATTGTATTACCAGAGAATTAAGCTCTGGTTTCTGTAATGACTTGCAAGTAAGTGTATTCTGCTCCCTGCTTCTGTGTGATGGATACAGCATCAGCAGCCAGCAGTGGGCTTGCAACACTGCTCCACAAATGGTTATTCTGAATAATATGCCTGGAATAATATGCCCAACTTCTTATAAAGCAAGAAATTAAAAGAAATGACAACTTAAAGAAGAATGCAACCTCTTTAGTGGCCCATGAGTGTTATGTGCAGCTCGTATAAATGATCAGCAGCAAAGCAAGTAGCATCAGAAGTAGGTGGATGCACATCAACAGTCTGCAAAGGCTTTTCACCAAGGTCCTCACAATCAGTGGCTTAAAATGAGAGGGAGGTTTTAAAAAAGCAGATTTAGAGGCACTATTAAACAGAAATTGCCCTTCTTTCAGGCTGCTGTCAGGAACCAATGTAAGAGCAGAGCTGAAAAAATAGATGCAGGAAACCTCATTAACTGATAAGCCTGGCCCCAGATCTGCAGGCACTTAGGTACACAAGTCTTCTGCTGGAACTTCACAAGATGTTCCCTTTGTTTCAATGCAGATGAGTTTTAGTGAGCTCACAGCCCATCAATACAGCTGTTGAGATGGGCAAATGTTGCAGTGTAAAAAAAGGCATTTTCAAATTACTCAGTTGGTTACAGCAGCATTAGGGAGGGGGGCAGGAAAACTTGTTATAGTTATGGTAACTCAGGTTAGTAAAAACTGGCTGGCAACAGCTATTTAGCACCTTAACTTATTAACAGTTTCTGTTATAAATATAAGAAGATTAAGATTGGACACATCTTCACAACTTCTCATTGCCGAAGAGCTGAGGAGTAATAGGCCACTGCATTTTTAACAGGAGGCTTTTCTTCACACCCAAAAGTTTAACCTATACAGCAGAATTAGACATGGCTTGGACCAACCCTCCTGGCTTCACAGGGAGCAGCAAGTGCTGAGTGTGCTCAGTTCCTCTCCAGCTCCTTCACAGTAGTGCATGGCTGCAGCTGAAATACCTGGTGGCTAGAGAAGTAATTTTTTTAGGAATCCCTCCAGCCTCTCTGTATGTAGGGCAAGATACTAGAGCATCTCAACAAGAATACATGTACTTATCCAAGGCTTAAAATTGTGACTTTAGATATTTGTCCATTGGATTTACCCACCTGCTGACAAATGCTCTGAGACTGCATTGGTGCTGCATGGATGTACCAAAACAAAAACCATATGGCTCACTCAGGCTCCTAATGATGCAAAATGTTTTTTGAAATCTCATCTTTGCGATCAAATCTAATGCTCTGGGTCATCTTCAGTTTGGCAGGAGAGATAAAGAAAGGAGATGAATAATTTAAAGCAGCTAAGAAGCTAGACTGCAACATGGCTATGAAGAATATTGTCTTTTAATTTAGAGAACTTCCGGAAGCTTGTATGAGTCAAAAAGTGCATCTACATAATCAACAAGAAATGTGTGAAAAGCTTCAGTTTTGTATATTGTTATATCCGAAAACATGAGGATTTGTTCCTTAAAAAAAGCTGCAGAGACAGTAAACTGGAAAGTTTTTGGCATAGTGCCATTTTTGGGGCTTGGAAAGTGCTGGTGGCCTGATCTTTTGTAAAAATACTTTAAAAGGGAAGGGGGGGAAAATTTAATATCAAAATCTTTTGTGAACAGAAGAAAAAAAAAAACTTTCTTTTTTTTCTTGAACTTTAAAAATAAAAAAGCACTTAATAGTCCAAAACAGACAAAAGATATTTAACGTGAAAACTGGTGGAACTCATTTGAAGGCATTTGTGCATCACTTCTCCTTTCCCTCATTGACTTTATTTTTCTTTCACCCCAGCTTGATCTCTTTACCATTCTACTTTCACCACAATGCAACAAACTAAAAGGCTGCAACAGCTTGTGATTTTCCCAATGCATGCTAGGTCTTAATTGAATCACACTGAGACTCTTGGAGCCAGTCCCATGGTGTTCTCACCTTCTGCAAACCTGAGAGTTCCTTTTGCGAAAAGACTTTCAAGATTGGCCTCTAGCTTTCTGACTTTTTCTCAGATAAACTGGCAGGGCATAAAGGAATATCTGATTCTGAAGTGTTCGATCTGCTGATAAAAACATGGATTTTCTTTTTTTTTTCATGCCCAGAAGTTTGCATTGGCTTGCATTTAATGGCTTATGTCTCAAGGAATCCAAAGATGTTAAACACAATGAGGATAAAATAATGATAAGAATGGAAAACCAACCTTTAATCTGCAAATAAGGGACATGTGGAGCAAAACCCGTGACAATTGATTTCATCTGATCTCTAGCCAATTCTGAACACAAATGTAAACTTTGAGTAATTAGTCCATGTGTGTTTGTATAGGTTCTGTTCCTCTCCAGTGTTGAGATATCTCTATCCTTATGGCAACATTATTCTAATTAATGGGCCATTGTTGATTGTATTGGCTCAGCAATTGATGCCATTAATGGAAATAAATCTCTGCATTTGATTATGAATATAAATTGCTGTCAGTGTTGACAAATTTCATGTTAAATTTTGACAAATTATTTTGCTTGGGGTATTTGAGCTTGTGTTATCCAACAATGTTGGGTTTTTTTCTATATTTAAATGAATGTGCAGAGTTGATGGGACCACATGTGCACAGTCCATAGTGTGGTGGAGCCTTTTTCTGAGTTGTTTCATAGTATTACACAAACACAAAACTCTGTATTGTTAATAGGATGATTATTTTGTTACTCTCAGCCAATGGGAACATTGTGTTTAAATGAGTGGCACAAGGATCAGGCCCTTAAGTAACACAGGCGGCTTTAATAACCCTGAGTTGGGTGCTGAAGTGATTGCATTACATTCACTAATTGTGGTTAAAGTACTGTCTGCAGTCTAGAAAATCAACAGGAACAAAAGCGGATCCGTTTCGAGATGTTAATTTCATCTTCAGAAGTCTTTTTTTTTTGTCAGTTATGGTAATGAAAGGAAGGAAATCTCTGTTCCGTGTGACTAAGGCAGTGTGTGCTCTTACATGAAGTGTTGTGCAGTGAAATGCACCCGTGTGCCAGCCTCTCTTGTGTGGGTTCCACTTCTTGGCATACAATGGCATGTCAAATCCACCTTGTCCTGCTTTTGTGTTGGGCCCATGGCTGAGCAATGCAAATCCCGAAGAAAAGAGTAAAAAAAATCCTCTTGCATGCACTGGTGAGCATAAATGGCTCAGTGCTGGTACAGGAGATGGAAGTGGTATCTGTCCAGTGGGTTACAATTTTTTGCCATAGTCTCGCCCACCTTCATGGGTTGGTGTTAAAATTCCCTGCCTTTCCTGCATCTATTTTCCCTGCAGTGCTCCCTGCAGGGCCACTGGCCATGGTGGAGAAACCAGGGGGGTACCTGAGGCAGTCCTAGACAGGAAATTTATGGAGCATTTGCTCATTTAATGCAAAAAGCAAATCAAAAATTGGCCGGTGTGTGCATTTTCCCAGTGATGTGCTGACCCAGAGCAGGGGGCACAGGCTGGGACGTTGGTGTTGTGCTGTGCCAGCCCTTCAAAGGGGGCTGTGATCATCCTAAAGCAAGGTCTGATGAGTTTTGCACGTTGGGCAGGAGCAGCTGCCTGTCAGAAAAAACCCTGCCTTGGAGGCTTCAGCAATGCTTTTTCTGTTTCCAGAGTTGCCTGCTGGTTGGGAGAAAATTGAGGATCCCGTATATGGTGTCTACTATGTAGAGTAAGTGCTGCTCCCTCTTTCTGTGGGGCTGTTGGGGGGAGGCTTTCCCTGTACCCCACTCTGGGCTTTGCTGGGAACGTCTCAGTTTGAGGAAGAGACCTTGGCCCATGACAGGCTGGGGGATGCTAGAGGGCTTGGAAGAGGGCAGCCCTGTCTGGCCATTCCCCATCCACCCCCGAGTGGGAGTGGGCTCAGGGGAGACAGGAGTGCCCTGAGAGGGGGCTGAGCTCAAAGAACACAGGAGCAATCCAGGGTTGGGATGTGCAGGAGTCCCAGCACCTCACAAAGCATTTCTATCCATTGAGTGTGCAATTAACTGAGCTTGATCACCTCTGTGGCCATCAATGAGTGTGCAAAGCGATCCACCAGCCAGTTGTGTCACAAGACACCCAGGGAGGAGGAAGATGGTGTGACCAAAGGGCCATGGCAGAGGCTCTTCCATCAGGCTGTGTGGTTGTGAATAAAATTACAGGTTTAGTGGGACTCCCTGTGGAATTAAAGCAGCTTCTCCTTTATCGACGTGTCGGATCGCTCCTTTGGGAAACCAGAGTTTTGTTTCATCACTGACCCCATAAAATGAATTTTTAATTATGTGTATACTCCTGTCTAGTAGGATGGCTTATGATAGCCCTCAGAATAGACATGGAATACAGTTTCTGTCTGCTTTGGCTCATTTCTGACTCTACCATCTGTGCCTAGGGAAACAAGGTTAGCAAACTGTGTAATTAAGGCTTGACATTTATTTACAAAAGGCATCGAGAATATTTTTTGGCTATTAAATGCCATGCCAAGAGATCTTTACAGGGTATTGTCCTGTCAGTTTCTATACACATGCCCATTAGTTTTGTGGCACTCCTTACTGATCGAATTAAATCAAAAAGTAACTGCAATAAGACATAATTTTATTTTACTTGCTGTCTCTAAGCTAGCAAGATGGTTATAATTTTAGCATTTGTCTGTGTCACTTCAAATCATGCACTCTGTTATTAAAAAATAGTTTTTATTGAGAGACAATTGTATCATGAAAAAGTTTGTATCAATTTTTTAGGCAGTTCTCATTTTTTCTTGGCTCTCCAATGATATGTTTAAATGGGAAATCTTTTTCAGTGGGTGATGTAGAACTCACTTTTACTGAGTTAGAGCTCACTAACTTGTTTTTTATTTAGTAAGTTAAATATTTTTCCAGCAATTTAATATTGATCTTTAGCAGAAAAATTTCTGAACAGAAATCCCTGGAGTGCTTCTGTCATAATTACTTGAAAAGGTGGTTGGTTTTCATATGGGTTTTTTAATAAAGGCATACTGGATCAGAGACAATACTATAGCAAGTTTTTAATGGTAAGCTTTGCATACAAAGAAAGGTTTTAAGGTAATATATTTTTCTGAGGCCTACCTGTTCCTCTCCTGTAGCAAAATCACCACTGAAAATGGCTCTTAACAGTTGATGAGCCATTCAGGGAGCCCCAGCCCTGCTCCTGCCACCCCAGCATCTGTGACTGCTGTTCATCACTTGGTTTAATAAGGTGGTTACTCCTCTGTGGGTGCCTTGCCTTTCATGATGGGGCTGGGCTGATTTTTTTTTTGTTGTTTTCTTGGAACTGGTAGGAAGTGTTGGCTCTCAGCATCTCACAGTGCTCAAAAGCTGCCTGAGGAAAGCAGCTGAAGTTTCACTAAATGTTAGTTTCCACTGGGAGTATTTGCTGGTGGCTAATTCTGGATGGATTTTGATCCGTTTGGAGCCCAGCTCGTAGCCTGTATCCCTGCAGGTATTTTTAAGACACCCTGTGTGCATTGATCAAATCGCTGACAGATGTTGGGGTTTGGTTTGTTTAGTTTGGTTTTGTTTTGTTTTAACTTGGGTGAGCCAGGAAATGACTGCACCTCTGGGAATCTGATTAAAGCAGGAATGATACGGGCCTGTCTTTTAAAATGCAATCAGACAATATGCCTTTCCTGCTTTAATCTCATTTTTCACAGATAGATCGCTACTTTAATATATTTGAAGAAATTAGCCATTCCTACTCAAGACACCATATCAATACCAGAATCTGCCTGTTTTACTAAATACTCCTTTTGGGACAAGTGGATGAGCCTTGCTCCATGCCCCACTGCTGCTGGGTTTGTTGGGTATTTTACTCCTTTCCTCAGAAAGAGGAGCTCAAATGCCTGGCCCTCACTCCTGTTGCACAAAGGGTTTCCCTAAGCCATCATCCCTCTCTTCCATCTCCAGCCACATCAACAGGAAGACGCAGTATGAAAACCCAGTTCTTGAAGCCAAGAGGAAGAAGCAGCTGGAACAACAGCAGCAGGCTCCAGAAGGTTGGCACCCTGGAGGGAGGAGGGCAGGGTGGGTGGGGTGTTCTTGGAGGAATGTCCTCCCTGGCCGTGGCAGCCCCGTGCCAGGGTTTGTCCTTCCCTTTGGTGTGTAAAGGCAGAGAAATGTGCATAGCAAAGGCTGTGTTTGTCCTCCACAGAAGATGCAGCAAAAGAGGAAATCTAAAGCGTACCACTTAAATGTAGAAGGTTTCAATCTTGTTAAACAGGAGATTTATATTTATATGCCTTTTATTTCTGGAAAGTTTCTAGACTAACCAGAGACAGCAAAAACATGTTTTCCCCTTCAGTCTGCTCCATCAAGTTTGTCACTGTAGCTGGTGTTGTTCCAGGCTGCACTGGGACTCAGGCTACCAGAGGGGATGAGGAGTGGGCACTTACATGCACTAGAGAAACCCTGCATGAGAGACTTCCTAAACCAAGACCTTTGTGTGTTGTCAGGCTCCAAAATCTGAAGTAATTTCTTTATTTTGAAGCACTTCTTAAAATTATTTTCCTCCCTCCCAGCCCCTTTTATTTTTCTTTCTTACTTTTTACATTTTTTGCTTCAAATGCAACCCAACTGTAGCGAGGGCCCTGTGGCATTTGGGTTTGTTCCTCTACTAAGATGCCATGAGTGGCACAGGGAGTAGATTTCATTTAAATGTCAAGTCCATTGAGATGCAAATCATGTCCCAGCAGATGGATCAGTTGACCTGGATATCGAGATCCTTCAGAACTGGTTTTTGGACATCCCGTTCATTTTATTCCCTCTGTTTGTGACTCTGTTTCCTCTCTTGCCATACTTTCACCTCTCCTCTGCTTGACCCCCACACTCTCAGCATGTGCACATGCAGCAGCTAGTGGTGCTGTTGTGAAACCAGTAACATTTCCCTCTCTGCCCTCTCTAGAATGGACAGAGGAGTGTCCATCTCTCCCTCCACCTGCTGCTCCAAACCATGTTTCAAACAACCAAGAGGCAGCTCGGGAAGCACCAGTACAAGGTAACAGCCTTGTTAAACCAGTTGTAAAAGAGCAACAAGGTTTTTTTCCTGAGAATTAAATTCCCTAAGCCACCACAAGGGCAGTATTTCCATGACTGGTGACACACCAAGGCCTGTGCCTGCTTTTCTGAATTCCCAGATTTTGAGACTAGTTGTTTCAAGACGACATTTGTTGCTGAATGCAAGAAGTGAATGAGATTATGTGCATCAAAAAGAGGATCGTGGCTATTCTCTGTGTAGCTTTCCAAGTTTTCAAACACAGAAACTTCTGGACTTACTCAGAAGTTGTACCTTTGTACAAGTCCTTTGGGCTATTACAGCCTTATTTATTGTGTCAGTGGTCTGTGTAGCCAGTTACTCACACACTCAGTTGGCCTTAAAAAACTCACCATTCAGGACATTCCTGAATTTGCAGCATGAGCTGAAGCATTGCCAGGCCAGGTCGCCAGCAAGGGTGAGAGTTCCACTTGTACCTGTGGCAGTAAAATGGTCTCTGGTTACAAGTGGTTGTAAGTAGGCTTATTTTTGACTACATCTGAATTGCACAGCAAGTGAGTGGCATTGCCCTGGTCTGCAGCAGCCAGAGCCTGGGGAAAGTGAGAGGAGGAATCTGGCTGGAATGCATCTTCCTGACAGAGCTGGGAAGTACTTCCATGGTCTCTGAAGGCAAAGCTGACTGGAGTCCCAGGCAGCCTTTCCTGCCAGGTGGAGCCGGGAAGTGCTCTCTGCAGCAGGTAGAAGCAGATCAGCCCTTCCAAAACAGACATGGAATTTCACAGGGCCCAAAGCCCCAGGCACAGTTCTAAGGGGTATTAGAGTACCTTAGAGTAATACAACCTGGTAGCAAGGAAAAAACATGGGAGGATGGACCCCTGAGCACCAAGCAAGGACTGCCCCAGCATCCACACATCGCTGCAAAGGAACTGTTGTGCAGGGGTGATTTTGGGAGCCTACTCAGCCACCAAAATTGTGCAGCAGTCTTAGAGCAAAGCATTAATCTGTTGCAGCACCACTCTGAGTGACATGTCCTGGTATCTGCTGGCAATTCCTCCTCTCTTTCATTCCTTTCTCTTCCTTTCTCAGTGCTGCTCTGTCTTCTCTTGCTCCCCATTTGCAGCAGCTTTTTTTCCAGCTTCCCTGCCCGGGTTTTTCCATCCCTCCCCCTGATGGCACTGGTGGCAGGGACATGGGCACAAGGGCTCCTGCCTGTGCCCCTGGCAGCACTCTCACAGCCTGGGTTTTGCAGATACACTAATTTCAAATGTGATGCCCTCTTGAATGCTGTAGGTGGGATGTAGCCTGTGGTGCTGCTGTCCTGCTGCTGCAGGGCAAGCTCAGCTTGTGTCTGTGGGCAGACACAAGCAAGCTCTGCTTGTTCTGCTTGTCCTTTGAACCAGAAATGAGCCCTGCTGCATTTTGCCTCTCAGCTGTGTTTGCTACCTGAGACACTGGGTTGCACTTTGATAGTCAGGGCTTTTTTGCAGGCTGGGGTCAGAACAGACCACCTGCCCATGATGTGCAGGATTCCCATGTTCCTCTGCCACCCTTCAAAGGCAGAAAACTACAAGTCCTCACACTGCCTCTCATGAATAATCTTCAAATATACATTTTTCCCCTCCAGTCAAAGGCTTACGAGTCTCAAATCCCCTCGCTCTCCCCCGAGGTCTCTCTCCTTTCTGAGCAGAGGCCTTCAGCAATGCTGCTGAGATGTTTGAAAGTGCGCCAGCTCTGCTGGCTGTGATACCCACTGCTGATCCCGGAGCTGTCACCAGAGGGCTTAGTGGTACAGGCTAACCATTAAAAACAATTAAAAGTGCAAAGGTGTTTAGTGTTGGCACTGTGAAGTGCAGCAACTATAATCCCTTTCCTGAGCCTGTGCAACATGCTTTGCAAGGATGTGCTTTTGTCCGTGGAGCACGTCTTTCCCTCTTAGCTGTGCTCCCAGAGAGCATTCCCAGCCCTCCAGCACAACTGCTCTGGTCCTGGGCTGCTCTTTGATTTGTGCTTCACACCGGAAGTGTTTCATCCACAGCAGGCAAGGAGCAGAAAGGGAAGAGAAAAAGACTTCAAACAGTGTCTGAAGAACAACATAAGCGTCTTCCCCCTTTTTACCAGAGGTCACAGGGTAGTAGCAATGGTGGGGCTGGGGGTTATGCTAAAGATGTCAGTGTCTTGTCAGAGCTCAGAACTTGCTTTTTGCTCAGTAGGTTGGGAGCAAGTCAAGTGGTGAAAAACATAATGATGCTGCTTTCTGCAGAGACTCTCACTGCAGACACCTTCTGTAGGAGGCCCCCTAACCCTGCCCCATCCTTCCTGGGATGGATATAACCACCTCGGGACAGAGATAAGACACCTAGCCCAGCATTCTCAGCTGTAATATATTCCATTCTTTAAAGCAGCATATTTTCCCCTTTGTAGCTTTGGGGCTTTGCTGTGCACGACCACAGCTAACAAAGTGCCAGGTACTGGGGTTTTGTTCATGCCTTTTACTGCATATCTGGATCCAGGGAGGCAAGTGATGAGATGAGAGGGTGCAGAGTGAAGTGCAGTCCTGTCCCTGCACACTGCTGTGTTTGTCCATGGACTCGTTAGAATGGGGAGGGACAGAGGAAAAAGAGATCAAACACTCTTGCCTGCCTGCTTATAGATTTTTTTTCCAAACTTTCTACGCAGGAAAACCTTTTTTTACACGAAACCCTTCTGAGTTGAAAGGGAAGTTCATCCACACCAAGCTAAGGAAAAGCAGCAGGGGGTTTGGCTTCACCGTCGTTGGAGGAGATGAGCCAGATGAATTCCTCCAAATCAAAAGTTTGGTGCTTGACGGCCCTGCAGCGCTGGATGGCAAAATGGAAACAGGTACTGATGCTTTCTATCAGAATCGTCACTGCCACTTTGGTTTGTGTTTTTGCAGCTGCTCTAAAGTGCTATTCCTAAAGAATTGTAGTCTTCATCCCCTTCTAGGGGAATGGCATTCAGCTTTCCTATCAGCAAGTAAGTAAGTGAGATACATTGCGGAATATATCCAGAATCTTGGAAAAAGACACTTCATGTGTTGAAATTCCATCCCAGTGTCAAAATACCCAGCTGGGACACTGCCAGCTCCTGCTCTCCCCACACTAATCTGAGGAAAGGAGCCAACAGTTGTGGGGTTCCACATCAGGCTATAGGTTCTTGCTCCCTGCTGTGGCAGTGGATGATGGATTTTTGTAGGGCTGCACCACCAAGTGTTTGTGTCTCTGCCATGCTGCTTGCCTTTCCAAACCTACTCCCAAGGAGTGGGCAGAGCAGTGGGCTAATCTGCGTTTCCCTGTGCTGAGGCACCAAGGCCAAATTCATTTTTCCAGAGATTAGGTCCCACAATTTAGTGGCAAAATATGAAATACAGTTTAGTGGTGAACACAGTGGTGCTGGGTAAATGGTTTGACTCAATGATCTTGGAGGTATTTTTCCACCTTGATTCCATGAAATCCTCTTAGCCTTTGTCTGAGGTCACAAGTCCTCACGTTCAGTGGGAACATCACAGCACTTAACATCCCTGTTTGCAACCCCAGTGTTAATAAAAGGACTCATAGCTTAATCGATGTCTGGATTTCAGGCTGAAGGATGAGGCATGACATGTGGCACTCACTGTATTTGAGCAGTTGGTATTTGAGAGCCTTCTGTTACAGCTCCTGTGTGCTCTCAATGTTGTTTCCATCATATGTCAACATGTAACAGTGAGAGCTGGACTTCAAAATAGCTGCGAAACGAGCCATATACCATCATTTAAATTCATTAATTTTTTTTGCATGAGCCAATTGCATTATCACTTTCAAAAACGTTTAAGTACATAAAGGCTTTGTGCCGTGAATCCACAGAGTTTTTGCTCGCCCAAGTGTCACCACTCCTTTTCCCTGTGCTGAAATGCTGTTGTTGCATGTGAGTGGTACCTGTGGATGCTGCAGATCTGCTCTCAGCCTCTCATCCTCACCTTCCTGCGGTGCACAAAATGTATTTTCTTGCTCTCTCTCTGTGTCTGCTGCAGGGGACGTCATAGTCAGCGTGAACGACACCTGTGTGCTGGGGCACACTCACGCCCAAGTGGTGAAAATCTTCCAGTCCATCCCCATCGGTGCCAGCGTGGACCTCGAACTGTGCCGGGGCTACCCCCTGCCCTTCGACCCCGACGACCCCAACACGAGCCTGGTCACGTCCGTGGCGATTTTGGACAAAGAGCCCATCATTGTGAACGGGCAGGAAAACTACGACTCCCCTGCGAGCCACAGTAGCAAAACAGGGAAAGTGAACGGCACAAAGGAGGCGAGGCCCAGCAGCCCGGCCGAGGTCTCCTCCAATGGACCCCACGGCTACCCCAGCGACACGGTGTCTCTGGCATCCTCGATAGCCACACAGCCTGAACTCATAACTGTGCACATAGTGAAAGGGCCCATGGGCTTCGGGTTTACTATAGCAGACAGTCCCGGGGGGGGAGGCCAAAGAGTGAAACAAATTGTGGACAGCCCACGGTGCCGCGGCCTGAAGGAGGGCGACCTCATAGTCGAAGTCAACAAGAAGAATGTGCAGAGCCTCACTCACAACCAGGTGGTGGATATGCTGATTGAATGTCCGAAGGGAAGCGAAGTCACGTTGCTGGTGCAGCGAGGAGGTGAGTCTTTAAAACTGCTTTAAAACGCCTCTTCTTGAAATTAAAGAAAGGAAAAAAAAAATGCATGTCTCAAAAGGTTTGCTCTCCTAAGCTTCTCTCCAGAAATGTTTTTTATCCTGAGGTGTAGGAACTGCCCCAGGTTGGCAGTTGTCAGGTCACATAGATGGCTAAAATTATTTATTGTGTGTTGCTGCACTGTGGAGGATGCTCAGGTTCCCACGTGCACGCAAAGCTGGTAAGGGGCAGGAGGATGGTGTGGTTACACGTGTGGTTACACCTTTGCTTACATAACAAACCCTGGTCTCATGCTTGGAAAACTGGAGTGTTTTAAATAGAACATGGACATTCCTTGAGCTATTCTGAGGTGTGGAAAAGGCAGGTAATATGTTCTGTAATTTGCAATGTTCAAAATCAGATGCTTAACGACTCTTCATTGGGGAAGGATTATACCTGGGATACATTTGGGAGCATAGAACAGAATTTCAATTTCTCCAAGTTTGTAAGCAATTGCCATGGGACTCCTGCACATGTGTTTGCTGTGCCACTGGGAGCTGAGCTCGTTTTGTGGTAGCATTGCTGAGGCCACCCACCAGGTACAAAACCCATCCCACAGGCAACCCACTTAGAGCATGGTTGGTGAGTAACCTGCCAGTGGTCAGCCCATCCACAGGAGCTCTTTCCCTGCACACAGTAAGTGCAAAGTAACCTGAGGAGCACCCCTTTAGCCTGTGGATTGAGATGACTGGGATGGGGTCAAGCTCACAGGCAAAGTCCAAGTCAGCTGTTGAGTGCAAAATCAAGAGTAGAGGGGTCAGCTCTCCCTTCCTCTCCTGGCAATGGCAGTGGGGCTCTCAGAGGGACAAAGCCCTGTCCCCACTGTGCTCCCTGTCCCGTGCAGGCTTTCATGGACAGCACACACACGGTGCCCAGTGGATGACAGGAAAGACCTCGCTGCACAGGCAGAGTTAAACGGACGAGAAGGTGCTGAGCACAGCCCCCAGCCAGCCCTGCGGGGAGTGTGTGCTGTAAAAGTACTTTCCTGCTGACTTTTCTGAAGTGTTTTGATTGTAGTAAACACCAAAAGCCAGTCCATTTTAACAAGGGACAAGTTGTTTCCTGAATTTACAAGTCCGGTTTGTTGTTTTCCAAGACCTATTTCAAGGCATTGAATACATTGATTCTGCAATTAATAGCAGCTCTGGAGAAAACACTGCCTTTCCTATACTCCTTTCTTTCCAAGTGCTTACTGTGCTTTTGTATTTTGATAGTAAATTAGAAAGTAGAGAGCAGAATATATTAAGACTTCTCCAATTTTCAAAGTGTGAGTTCCTTAAAGACTTTCAGTACTAGAGAGATTTTAAAAAATGCACTTCATTCTCATGATTAATATATGTATTATGGAGAAAATATGGTTGGAAGAAAAATAGCAGCTATTATTAATCCTCCTGGAGAGTGCGTATATATATCTGGTAATGCCATATATTAATTATTTGAATTGTGCCTGACATTTAATAATCCTCCTAAAGCCTTGAAGGCATAATGAAAAGTTTTGATGAGGAAATAAAAGCCTAGTTTTAATAAAATAGTAAATAGTTCCCTGGTAATCTTGTTGAATCTTTTAATTTTTATTTTTTTTTAATTTAATGAAGATACTAACCACATTTGCTGTCACCTTCCTAGATGAGGTACCATGTCAGTCTCCTTGAACTGCCTCCCTCCCTCCTTCAAGGTCCTCATGTTTCCATCTCAGCACAGAGCACTTGCAGTTTTGAATTTCACACTCCCGTGGTACAGAACCTGGAGATCCTGGTGGCCCTGGTCCACAGTTAATCATTGAAACAAAGTTCTCCTCACATCCTTTGGTCCAGGAAAGCTGGACCAAAAGGCACTCGAGCTATGGCAGAGGAGCGAAGCAGAGTACGCACAGTAATACCCTCACAACCAAAACCAGTCAGGTTTGTTTAAGGCTTCTGAGGTGATGTTAGGGTGGGAGAGGCTGGACCCGCCCCAGCCATGTGCACTCCCAGCCCAGAAATCCCGCTGTGTCCTGGGCTCCAGCCAAAGCACCATGGGCAGCAGGTGAGGGAGGGGTTCTGCCCCTCTGCTCCCCCCTTGTGAGACCCCACCTGGAACACTGCACCCAGCTGGGGGCCAGCACGGGAACCACATGGACCTACCTGTGCTAGAAGAGCCCAGAGGAGGCCACCAAGATGATCAGAGGGATGAGGATAGGACTAGCTCTGCTGTGAGTACAGGCTGAGAGTTGGGGTTGCTCAGCATGAAAAGAGAAAGCTTCAGGGAAATTTTATAGCATTTCCTAGTACATAAAGGGGCCTACAAGATTGTTGGAGAATGGCTTTTCACAAGAGCATGTAGGGACAGGACAGGGGGAGTGGCTTTAAACTGAAAGTAGGTAGGTTTAGATATTGGGAAGAAGTTGTTCCTTGTGAGGGTGGTGAAGCCCTGGCACAGGGTGCCCAGGGAAGCTGTGGCTGCCCCATCCCTGGAAGTGCCCAAGGCCAGGCTGGATGGGGTTTGGAGCACCCTGGGATAGTGGAAAGTGTCCTGTGCCCAGCAGGGTGGTTGGAACTAGATGGTCTTTAAGGTCCTATACAACCTAAATGACTTCAAAAAACAAAAGGTGGAACTGGCTAAAATCCACCTGGCAGTCAATGCTGCTGTGCTTGGGTCCTTTCCCCTGTAACTTTACCTCGTGTTACCCCTGCCAAGCCTCTCCTCAGCAGCACCATCCCCAGACAAGGCGCCGCTATTCATTTTGGTCGGACTGCAGAAATGTATTTGGCTCGGGTGTCGTCTGATAAGCTCCTTCAGGGCTTTTGAAGCTGTTCTTCAGCTTCCCTGTCACTTGTCCTTTCCTCCTTCTCCCTCTGGTGTCCAGTGAGGAAAGTGCTCAGCTGCTGTCAGCATTCTTCCTTCAGCCCATCGCTTGCGTTCAGTCCCGCTGTGCAGGAAGCATCCCTGCAACACTAAGGCTTGTATTCAAGGGCTGTCGGAAGGATTTTTAGAAGTGATTACTAATCAAGCAGAAAAATATCAGAAAGAGACGTGCAGTATACAGGAAGAGCTCTGCCTGCTCCAAGCTGCTGGTGCACTCCCAAGAAGGAGGTCTAATTGTTAAAATGCAAGAGCTGCAGAGAGTAGCCTGTAAAATATTTACCGTGAAGTGTGTTCAGCTGAAGTGCTGGCTTATGGGAGAGGGCGAATCCTGCTGCTGCCTCTGAGTGAAGAGCACAAGGATGGTTTCAGGAGGGATGAAGCTGAAATGCCCCCCCGTGTGCTTGTGTGTCATATAAAATCATTTGCACGATTGGGGCAGAGGGATAAATACTTCAATACAAACTCAGAGATTTTGGTTTCCTGAGGCCTCATAGAAAACTTGCCTTGTCTGTGTTCTGGTTTAATTTTTTAAATTTTCTTCTCCTTCCTCCCCTCTTTAGGATTAATTATATTGCTGTTGTTTTCCTGCTTCACCTATATGTGGATAAAAGTGGATAAAACTCGCTGATCTTGAGGGATACAGAGAGTTCACCTCCCCAGGGTGCAGAGGGTTGATTGGTCTGATTGGCAAAGCTGCCTTTGCTTAGCAAAATGAAGGGACAGAGGGGACAAAATAATTATTGTCTCTATTAGGCAGGAGAGATAGAAGGTACTTAAATGAAGGAGTTGGCTGAAAAACTGTGTGTTGTTTGGCTGTGAGTAATTTAAACTGGAAATGAGAAGAGAGTGCCAAGCCATTAGAGCCTGTAAGTCAAACTGGAGGAGGCATGAAGGCTTTACTGCCTGAAGGTGAAGCTCAGCACGTTTGAAGGGGACAGGACGTGGTGCCTGCAACAGCACAGGAGATGCTTGATAACCCAGTGGGACCATTTGAGAGCTCTGCACCTGAAAGTAAACCACTGCTGCTGCTACAAAATGCAGAATTAAGCATATGTTTTTGTCCCTGCACTGGAAATTGTGATTACATACCTTGGTTATTTAAAGAATTATTGTTAATGCGGCCACAAAAGCTACAACTTTATTGTGAATGTTGGTAGCTGAAAAGGTTCTTTTAACCTTGTACCTACCAAGTGCATAAAGTACTTTCAAAAAAAAAAAAAAGGCAAAGACACAAGGTAATATTATTTGCTACTTAAAATCCATTAGTCATTGAAGCCTTGGCTAGGCACTGTAATCAACTGAAATAAGCAATTCTCAAATACCTCTCCATTCTGCACAGACTCTATTCATAGTAAAAGAAACATTTTGTCAGAATAATTTCCCTGCTTCCCAAGGGGTTTTTATTCTTGAAGTTGTGTCTGTGTTGGGACAGGTCGGGGGCTGTGTCAGAACAAGTTATTTTCCTAAACTACTGGGCTGTATTTTTTGGGATCATTAGGGTCTAATATTCGTTTCAGTGAAAACTTCCATCTATTTTATATTTTGTGAATTGCCTCTGATTAAAGAGGATTTTTTTCCTTTTTTTTTCCTATTTTTTAGGTCAGTCTTCAGGTTAACCAAAATATACGTGTTCAGTTTGTGTTCAGCTCCAAGAATTACACAGAGCAGTGTTCATGCAGGTTTGAGTTTACCTTCAAAGCTCTCACAGTTAGTGCTTAGTTGCATCTTTATTCACTGGAAGGTCAAAAATAGCATAAACCTTGAGCCTGATCTTCGTAATCCCCTGGAAGATGTGTTCCCACTTTGCTCCAGATCAAAGTAAAGGCACGCAGGTGAAATGTCACTCACATGTCATGTACAAAGCAGTTTCTAATTGCTTACCCGCTGCCAAACTCACATTAAACTGGGGAATGGGAATACGTCTTCTGAAAAAAAATATATATGCTGGATAGATATGTAGATATACACTAGAGTGTCAAAACTAAGTGTGTTTTATGGGAAAAAGAATCAGTGCAACATCCACTTGTCTAGATGCCCATCAGTGGGTACCTGATTCTTACCTCCGTGTAAAATTCCAGAGTAAATTCCTTATTTATGGTTCAATGTAATGAAAGATGCCTGCGGGGGGCAGTGAGGTTGGTGGAATACATGGACATTCCCTTGCTGGAATTCCCACCTGGAAATTAAGTTTTCTTTTTCTTGCTTTCTTTAGCTGGAACTGGATCATTAAGTGGTAAGAGAAAAAAAGGAGAGGAAAAAAAAAAAAAGGCGGTGGAATTAGAGCTCCTTTTCATTTGCTATCCCTAATGATGTAAAACCATGGTATAATTAGAGCTGCAATCAGCTATTCAGTGCAGACTTGAACTCTTTTGAACAAGCCACTCACTTCTATTTACCCTTTAGGCTTGCAGTGAAGAGTGAGTTGAAAGTCATGCCACTTAAGCATCGAGCTGCCAGAAAATTTCAAACTGTCTTAGCAGCTGCTGAATTAAGGAGAGAGTGAGTCCAAACTGCATTTGGGACAAAAATCCCAACCTGGGAGACATCTGATGGTTACCACAGAGCACTTTTGCCAGTGCCAAAGCCTGTGGAATGGGAAGAAAAGTTCCAGCAGTGGAACCATTTCCAGCAGTGTTTTCAGCTCAAGTTTGCAGGGAAGAGAGCTTTATACTGAGGTCTTTGTGCTTGTATTTGTATCTTTGTGCTGTGTTTGTATCTAGGAGCTCCCTGGACCCCATCTGGCCGAGCACAGAGCTGCTGCTGCCAGGCATCCTTCATGTGCCACCCTTATGCTTGGTTTTCTTGGGGCAGCTCCTTCCCTGGACCCCCAGCACAGATCCAATGCCTTTCTGCTGTCTGGTGTGATCAGTTGACTTCTAAACTTTTAAAGAGTTCTTTTTCAAATCACCTCTTTTTTCCTTGTCTTACCTTCTGCCCATCACCACCAGCTACCAAAGCTCCCGGTAGTTTCCATCCAGGTGTCTTCTTCCATCAAACCTCCTTGTTGAATATTTCAATTTGTCACTCAGTAGAGGTTGTTTTGAGCTGAAAAAATACCTGATACTGTAGTACAAATAGTACCATCCAGACTCACAGGCACCCCTTGCTGGTTAGTAAATCCTGTTTAGAAAATCAGAATTGTAGTTTGCCTAAAAAAACATATGTCCATATGTAAGGCCAAGATTTATTTTTCAAGTTCATTACATTGTATTTCAGGGTCATTACTTTGTAATTCTGGAGTTAATGGCTTTCCTGGTTAAACTTGGAATATCATTCGGCATTTAAAAATCTATCTTCAATTGTTTCCTCTTGTTTATTTTTGTTACTGTTTCCTTTAAAGAGCTTTGCCTGGCAAGAAGGGAGCAGATTAATGAAGCTGGTTTACAACCTGTGTTAGAAATGGAATGTTTTTTAAAATTTTGCATTGTGACTTTTTGCCATTTTCTGAAAACAGACAATCCTAGTAAAAAGGCATTGTTAAAATTTAGGTTCAGGGCAGGAGCAGGACTTGGGAGAACCTTTATTTGGCAGTAGCTGAATCTTTTTCTTTCTAAATCACCGAGTCACCCTTTGTTATCCTCTTTTCTCTGTTGACAGGAATTATATTCTAAGGCCAAAAGAAGCTGTTGAGATTTTAAAGAAAGTTTAAAGCAAGTTTGATGTAACATTTACTGTCCTCTTACAGCCTTACTCTGATTAGGCACTAGTGTATCAAGGAGCAGATAGGAAAACCAGTTGAACTCGGGGAAAGATGAAATAAAGGAAATGTTAGAAGTTTAAGTATTTTTAATAAGAAGTTTGAAGTTCATACCCCTCATTAGAATTGCTTATGTGCTTGTGTTTCAATCCAGTGTGCGAGTTAATTTTCCTGCAGCAGCTCCGGAGTGTTAGATACGCCTTTTTGGGACAATGCTGTGTATTGTTATGCAGCACCATGCACTGATCACTGTAATTGGTTTTGTAAAGCAAGCGAGCAGAAACTTGTTTTCTCTTTGTGATAAAAATAAGCCGAATTTAACATTTTAAATCAGGTCGTCTTATAAATAATGTAATATATTGGGATTACAGGGTGTTTTTTCTCCTTCAAAGTGCTTTACAGGTGTTAATCTTAGTGACATTAGCAGTTTGTTTTTGATGATCTGAAGTTGTGAGGTTCGGGATGATGACTTTGCTTACCAGAAACACAAAGAGGGAGTTTTTGGAGATGCTGGAGTCCATGGCAAGGCTCCCATTAGACTCCAGGAGGCAGCAGGGTTTCACCCAGGTTTTTCATGCCTATAGATGCTACAGCCACTAAGGGTAATTGTTTATAGCTTGCTTAGACACAAATAGTTTAATGTATGTTCCTAATGTTCTTATAAATACTGCATTTACAGGAACCAATTAATTAACATTGCCAGGTCGTGCTGGAGTTTTTCTGTATGAGGCATCCAGTTGAAATATTAATTGACAAACCCAAATATGAAAAACCCCACATGTGCAGAAATCCTACCTTAAACTCCCAAAATTCCAGATATAAAAATACCACATTAGAGTTCTTTTTGAGTTCTTTCTTGTTTGCTGTTTTTTGGGTTTTGTTTTGGTTTGGTTTGGTTTTGTTTTGTTTTTTAATTTCAAGCTTCTAGTATTCATATCCAATTGCCTTTTCTAAACCATGGGAAGCCAAGGAGTTCCAAACAAAGCACACTGTCCTATGAACACTTGATTCCAGACCAAGCAGCTTTGCAATATTACAGTTCTGATAATGAAGGAGACTCAGCATTGTTGGGGTATGAACATTTGAATTGCCTGCAGAATTTCCAGCTCTTGCTGGTGTGATACATGTGAGTTGCTGACACTAATCTGTTAGGCATTCAAGGCCCAAGTGTTTTGCCCTCAGCTACCCTTCATTAACTCCATTTGCACTGATTCTCTCCTAGAAATGAGTAAGCAAATGAAGAGATGCCTTTGAAATCTGCTTTTTGGGTCAGCATCAGCTTTACATGAGCTACCCTGCATTTTTGTGGCAGCATGGCCTATCTATGCTATAGCTTGTGTCCCCCAGATAAATGTGTCATCTGAGCTCCAGAGTTGCTTGGAAGTGTAAAATAGGATAGAACAGTTGCTGATTCATTATTCGGCATTTTGTTACAAATTTTGTATTTATTTCAAGGACTGATACTATCTTCTAAAGTTTCTTGCTATTTCATGAAGCAGACTTTAAGGCCAGGAGGAAACCTGTGCTTTAATTACTAAGGAGATGAACAATTAACATGTTTGGAATAGAGAAATAATGTCAGTTTTGTGTAGTCCTGCGTGCTGACAGCACAATAGTGGTGGTGTGCACATTACACGCATGGCTGCCTTTCTGTGGCAGGGAATCTGGATCTGCTTTAGCATCAGTAAGAAAACCAAAGCATTTGCTGAATGCTGGAAGAAAAAAAAAAAAACATGGCTGAAATCTCCTCATCGGGATGTGCTTTATTGCCCGAGCCATCCTGTCTTGCAGAAAGCAGTAGGCTCTGAGATGAGAACAAAACAGGAGGTTGCTTATCAAATGAAAAATGAGAGCTCTGAAACTCTTCCTGAAGGGTTTTGTTCTTTTCTCCTCCTTAGCTTGAGGTTTTGAAAGTTCATGTTTTGTTTTGTTTTGGGTTTTTTTTTTTTTTCACCTTATGTTAATTTGGTTTTGGCATTAAATGCTGAAGTGGTGTAAGTGGAGCAACTTAAACCCACACAGTGTTGTTTTATATCAAATGTGATGTGATGTAACACAAGGTGGCACAGCAGAACCTAATACAGTGCATTAGATAAGGCAGATTTAGCTGGAGATGTGCCTCCCACGTCTTCATGGGGATTTGCACGGCAGGAAATGGAGCAGACTTGGAGGTGTGCAGCAAGGAGGGTTTCGTTCCACTCAGCTTTTCCTCCTCCCCTTACCTACTGCATGGGTGACATTTTGGTGTGCATGTAAATAATGAGTTTTTATCAGCCACACTGCAGGTAGGTGCAGTAGCTTCTGCCTTGATTTGGCATTATAATAACCAGCCATAACAGAAGTAATGAGGTGTCAGAAATCCAGGAAAGGTCTTTGTTTATCACTGTAATTAAACACATTTGGAGAGTCATTAAAAGCAATAGCAGGTGGGCAAAACTGAGGAAGAAGGATGACTTTGTAATGGGCTAGTCAATGGTTTTGTTCTGAAATGGATTGCTTTTAAATATCTGTCTGCATGTCTCTAAGTCTCTCCATTCTGAATTTATTTTCCCATTCCGCACTGGAATTTTATGTTTATTAATTGTAATGGTTATTTTTGTCTTGGTCAGATGGATGTATTTTGTGATGGTGATAGCAATTAGGTTATACCAGCCATAAGACTCGGTTAACCCGTGCCTTTTGTACCTGCAGTGCACCATAAGTTGGGCTTAAGAATTTGGCATGGCTTCTAGGGCCAGACAGACTTGGTAGAGGAGGCTGAGCTTCAGGGAGGTGACAGAGCTGGCTGAGGATGCTGGGACAGGTCAGGACCCTGTGTCTGGGAGCACAGGACGGTGATGTTGGTAGAGATGTGCAGGTAAATATCCATCCTCAGAAGTTTTCTTTCCATCCTTCAGGATTAGTTTCTGAAATGTACAGGTTGCATCCTTGAAAGTATGTCAAGTTACTGATCTATTTTAATAGAAAACTGTTTTCACACAAATAAAGTTAGGTTTTGTGAAAGCATCCATAAAACCACTGTCCTCTAGTAGAGCTTTTTAGCTCACATACATGTGTGTATGTGCACTCCCCAGGTCTGAATCTGCCTGAGCATTCTGTAAATGCTAGCTTATTATTAAGGGATGTTATAAATCAATAGCAGCATCCAACTAATGCCAAGAGCCTCTGTGCAGGCTGCTCTCCAGATATGAAACATGAGAATCTGCCATAAGCCACCCAGTTTGAGCACATGGATTTACACCGTGTAGCAGTGTGGTGGTAAGTCTGAAGACAAACACTGTCACTGAGCAGCATAAATACAGATGTGACTGTAGCAAAATATGGATTCTCCTCTCCAGTGGCCTCTATCCTGAGTTTGGAGAGGCAGTGGGGTTGGCCTGGAGGTGCTGCTGCTGCCCTTTGGCATGTGGTCCCATGGGCATGCCCTGGGACAGAGGAGCTGTGGGACTGGGCGTCTTCAAAACTGCAGCGTGCCCCAAAAAATTGTGACAGATTTTCTAGAAATAAAGTTGGTAAGTCATGGGTTTTGTGAGCTTCTGGAAAAGAATAGGTACCCTCATGAATAGCCACACATCTGCGCTTATGTATATGAAAATAGATGCATAACACACATAGTACACATCCCCTTATCTGTGTAAGAAGAATGTGGGGGTCTGTAACTACATTCCAGTTCTAGTGTTTAGCTTCTGAAATTTGTGAGATTTCAGAAATTTAATGTCTATGTACATATTTGTTTAAATATCAACAAAGGTTTTCATCTAAGCATAGGACTCTGACAGCTTGGGCTTTATGATAAGCACTTCATTTAATGAGCTTCAAAATAAAAATGCAAGAATTGCTGACATGCTTTCAACCATAGGCTAGATGGGTTATTGTCACACTAATTCTCAATCTCTTTATTATCTTACTGTCTTGGAATTATCTTATATATATATATGTTACTGCATAGTTAAATTTATATTTTCATAGTAATTAAATAGCATTTTATTAGACTATATCTTTTTTATTGCTTCTAAAATCAATTCTCATTTGAGATGCTGAAAATATGACTGAGACTTTAATGGTGAGGAATTGTTCAGCATCCCAACCAAAAATGAGTATTTGAGGCTAATAAAATTTAGTCTCTTCAGAGCATCTAGAACTGAAATTCTTCTTAATGGCAATAATGTTCTATGCCTCATTATGCTTTCATCAGTGACAGTGGGTTAATAATGCCCAAGATGATCTCCTCAAAGCATTGCTTTCTTGGCATTAGCATTGAACATTAGCATTAGAAATGTAGCATTTTTCACTGCATTTGGTAGTTACCAAACTTGATTTATGGCAGGGCGATATTACTGCAGTGTAAATTATTCTCTTGGTTAAAGCTTGTATTGCATAGCTAATTTTTTTTCTTTTTTTTCTTTTTTTTCTTTTTTTTTTGCTAGTGCAGTGAAACTCTTGTTATGCAAATCACGATGACGAGCAGAAAGTTTGTCAGGGACAGGAGGGGATTTCTTCTTGATTTTTTCTTTCTTCTCCTTATGCCTGCACAGACTTGGTTCTCGTGCTGCTGATTTTTCTTGTCTGGAAAAGATGAACTTCCATCTACTCTTTTAAATAGTATTTGTCCTTTATTAGAAATTCTTTGGCAATGGATCATCCGGAACCAAGGGGATTGCTTTGTCACCACCAGTCTCCTGTCCCCTGCCCCCCATCCCCAGCAGCACTAATGGCCATTAGCGTTAATTATTTAAAGTTCCTTGTTTTGCACACAGAAAGCAGTGATCAATGTTCAGAGCCAGGTATATGGCTGTGCAGCCCCTGACCAGTACTTTACCTAAACCTCATCTTTCAAAGTGTCTGTTTTCTCTGCTACAGCCTTTGGTTTTTATTCAGCACGGTGTAAGTGCTATTTAGAAAAGCTTGAAGGTTGTTTTTTTTCTTCCAGGCAGGAACATTTCCTCTGTATATGTTGGGACACAGTCCGAAATCTTTATTTTCTTGTGGTTTTCTTCATCTCCAATTAATTTTCAGCACTAGTGCATTCTGGGCTGCAGGTGGCATAAGGGCAAAACCTAACAGGTGACCTTTCCTCCTATACTTATCTGTGGCTTGTTTTGCTCTTGGATATTGATGGTCCACAAGCTGTCCAGGTTGGAAGAGTTAGGGAACACTGAGAAGGGAAGATCTAGAAACAGCTGTTCTTCTCTTTCCTGCAAAACCACCCCAAAACTGAAAAGTGTTGAGCAGTACGCAGACATTGTAAGCCATACATAAGATGATAGTCAGGCCTCCAGACTGGCTCTTAGCAATTCCAGGAGCCTTTGTCCTGTGGGTGGGTTGTGCAAACTACCGGATTGTTCCAGCTTCAGTTGGAGTTCCATTGAAATATGTAATTTGTGTGTGGGGGTGTGGTGAAAAGCAAAAAGTGTCCACAGCAGCTGGCTTCCACATGTCCGAGCTGTTGGGATGCATCACTCCTGTGGTGCCTAGAGATGTCTCCCTTAGGATTCAACTTCAGATAATTTTTACCTACCATCTCTAAAACATGGGACTGTGGAACAGATGTTGTGTCTGGTGTCCATTTAGGTAATTTTGGGGCATCTGTGGCCTTCTGAGCTCTCACCAGAGCCAGGCCCAGGCTGTGGTGTGGTTTCGTAGGCGCACATTGCATTCTGTGTGCTCAGTAAAGCAGAATGGGCCATGCTTCATGGTCTTCACATGTTACTTAGGTTGCATAAAGACAAAAGAGTTGAGGAAAAAAATGCTCTTTTAAAAATTGCATGTTAGAAACGGCAACACTTGGGGTCAAGTTTTGTCCCATGTGTTCTTCCATGAAGTCACCATAAATATGGTTAGCAACCTTACAGCTTCCCAAAAGTTTTACCACTCAAGACTGCACGGTTGACACAAAGAATATGAAGTAAGGTGAATTATGGATTTAATTCATGGGTCACATCACTCACAACATAACACAGTGTCATGCAACAGAAGTACAAGCTTCTCTTGGGTAGTAGTGGCATTAAGAGTGCTGAAGTCATACTACAAAACTTGCTTAATGATTTGTGTTTTTTCCCCTATGTTATAAAATGTAGTTGAGCAGATGGATGCAGCCAGCTGTACACAGAGCTTTAGGGAGTACTGGGGAGAAAAGGGAGAGGGTTTTGTTAAGATAAATGTAATAATCTCTGTGATAATTAGTTTAATTTAGATCCCTGCATCTGACTCATTTTTTACTAACCTTGTATGAAGTCTTTCTTGCTTTGCTCATGGGTCTGTGAATTTAGTTTGATTACAATCCCCTTTTTTTTTGTTCTTGTGGATTGCTCACTGATCACTGATATTTTTTATTAAGCAGTTGCTTTATTACATTGTTATTTAGAGGAAAGTAATTTGTGTTTTCTAATTAATTTAATTCCAGGCACATTTAGTAAGTAGCTACAATGAGCCCATTCAAGGGGGTTTTAGGTCATATTGACATTGTTTACCAGATGTGCTCATTTGTTTTAAAACATTGTTAACTCTGTGGTGACAACAGCCCTGCATGATTGTTTGACTCTTCCATGCTCTCTAACCCATATCTCCAAAATCCCCCAAAATCTGAAGATGCATTTCGGTGAGGGATGCCCATAAGTATCAAATCACAGGGAAATTATGTTGCAATGTCAATTATTGGGTTTGAGGGCATAGCAGAGTCAAGCCTTCTGGCTTCTCCTAGCCAGGGATGTGAAGCCATTTATACAACCACCAAAAAGCTGGATAATGCCAAAAAGATGAAGACTGGGTGCCCAGTCTCTGCTTGGCCCATTTACCTCTGAAGAAGTGGCAGTGAGGAGGGTTCAGGAGAGAAGGAGCAGCCAGGAGGATGAGCTTCCAAGCAAGGCATGGCATGAGCAGTGGTGGGACGTGGTAATGGAATCCTAAGGCCGGTGCTGTAATTCACAGTTGTCCCTATCCCAAATTCATGGGCTTGGGAAATGTTTTCACCAGAAGCTTTTTGGAAAAGCTCGGCATTTCCCTGCTAGTGGAGCTCCCAGGATTTGGGATTTATTCGAGCACTCTGTGTTCATCACTGTTAAATACTCTATCCATTCCATCATCTGAGCATGAAAACTCCCCATTATACCTATCATTTGCTCATTTGGCCTGCTGTGCCAGGAACTGGAGTTCTAAAATGAGACCCTAATTAGATGAATAAATAATATTTTCACAGGAAAATGTACTGGCAGGTTATTCCCCTGACTATAAGCTTGTCCCATGAAAAATTACCAACATTTGTTAGCATGTTCTGCAGTCACTTATTTTGGTAAGAAGTAAATTATTGCTTGTTCTGCAGCAAAGTCTGGCACAGAGCAGCAACACTTTCAGAGGGTTCATTGGCCTCTGAAAGACCTACCAAACAATAGCCTTGATGTGTGTTCCATTATTTTTCAACTGTTTCCATCTCTTTGGGGTTGAAACAACCGACATCAGTGACAAACTTTGAAGGAAAGGTTTGTTCGGGAGTTCATACTTACTAAATTTTAGCATTTAATGCTTGTGATGCAAGTAGGCTGAATTCTCATACAATTTGACCCAGCAGCTCACCTGCATTTCCACTTTATTTTTTGGAGGGAACACTTAGAATGTTGTTAAATCTTTTCTGTTAAATCTCATGCTGGTATGTTAAGGGTGTGAGTGTGCATGGGGATGTGTTCTGTGTATTGATCTAGTAGGAAAGATCATCTCTTGGAAAGGGATAGTAAACGTGTGTGCATGCATGTGGAAGGAGGGAGAGAGAAGAATCTGTGTGCTTATCTCCGTGATAAATGATGCCTGTTAAAAATGTGACTTGCCATGAACATTGTGAGTGTTTTCCTCTTTAAGGGTATTACACAAACACAGCCCCCATCAGCACAAATGAAGCTGCAGCCTTGATTGTTTAGTTCAAACAGTTTGATATTTCGTTGTCCCTCAATCAATCAGTGCCTGGAGGGGTATCAGCTATTGGCTAGGAATGCATCAGAGTGACATGCAGAGCGCAGATATTCCTCAAAAGCTTGAAAATATTTCATTTTAAATACTCATTATAGTATGTATCCCGGTCTGAGAGCAGCACAAAATGAGCTCTGATTATCATTTTTAATTGTGGATCTTCCCTATTCAGTTATTCCCAAATTACCTTAAAATAAAAATCTTCCTAGACAGATTTGTAATTCACTTGCATCGTTTATTTTATTCTCTGTGTAAAAGTTAGATGAGGGCATGGGGTTTAGAATAAACAAAACGCATAAAGTAGAAAACGTAATGCAGCATAAATGCCACATAAATCACATCCTAAAGACAAAAGCAGATTTCAAACATCTGAATTACTGAGCACTTAATGTGGAGTGTAATCTGTATTTTGGTTTATGTTTGTTTCTGGAGTGTCATGCTGAGAAAAATATGGGGGGTTTCCCCTCTCTTCCACCAGCGGGGGGAAAAAGGGAGGTCTTGGACCCCAAGAAAGAGCTTTTCCTGTACTGTAGGTAAATCCCCAGATAAGTGTCTCCCTTGCTGCTGGCAGCTGGGCTCAATGCACAAGTAGTTGATTGAAATCTCACTTGAGTTCTCTTGCTCATCACAGATTGAGTAAGAGGCCGCTTCAAAATGCAAAATTATCCTTGAAAAAACCTTCCCTGGTGCCCTCCCAGTTGTTTGCTCCTTTCCATCACCTGCAGTCTGTGTGAGCCCCCCTTCTCCAAGCTCCCCCGGGGGTCACGGCACTGGTAGTGCTGTTCTCAAGCCACAGCTCTCTGAAATTGTACCTAACTGATAAAAATCTCAGCCTTCAAAGATTTACACTTAGGATGGACCGGAAGGAAAACGTGTGTTTTTTCAGTAGCATTCATCATTTTAGGGAGAGAAGCTTATTCTTCCTCATGCTTTTGTTATCCTTTGCCCAGCCCACACCTCTCTGCTCAAGCCCAGTGCACATTTTCCGTTCAGGAAAAAAAAAAAAAAAAAAATCAATTTCCAGAGAAATACTTCTTTTAAAAAATCAACCTGTTTCCCCTGCGCCGCTGCGATTGGTCCGATCAAAACCGCCGAGGCGATCGCGTCAAAGGGAAAAGAAGCCTCGGCTTAATTGTGAGCTAAGTCTCCTGTAATCCAGGGGAGCATTTGAGATTCTGCCCAGGCAGGCGCTGGGTTTGGGCAGCCGCTGAGGGCTGTGGGTTTCTCTCGCAGCCTCCCGGCTGCTGCAGCACAAGTCAGCATAGCTAATGCAGGCAGAGAGAGCTCTCCCCCCCTGCCTCTTCGCCTGCCTCTTGCCGGGCTTTGATTCGATATGAACAGACTGGTAACTCCGATGCGAGAGCGAAAGCTGACATAACTCTGCAGATGGCTACCTTCGGATGATACACCTAGGGATTTATTTTTTTTTTTCTTTAGGGGAAGGTAACGTTTAATGCTAATGTTTATTTTTCCCTTGTTGCCATTTTTCAGGACTGCCAGTCCCAAAGAAGAGCCCAAAGTCGGTAAGCACTTTTCAGCTACTGTTTCTGTCTGTTTGTCTGCTTTGAAGGATAAAGAAGCATGAGTTTGGCTTGTTTGCTTTCTGGGTCTCGATTGTTTTAAGTTGTCTTTCTGTTGCAACCGTGATTACCTTGCACAGCTCCTGCATGAGGAGATGAGAGGGGGATGCAGTACGGAAGGGGGACTGTTTGCAAATAAAGCCTCAGGTTCACAAATCCGCTTCCCTGGCAGATGAGCTTCTCTGTCGTTTAATTTACCAACAAAAAAAAAGCACTATTGTTTCCTTTTGGAAAGATGGGAGGCTCCACCTTCTTGCCAGATAGCAATTCCTGTCGGGTGCTCATAGGCACTAACCTTTAACATTAACTCACTGAGTTTTCTTGAGAACCTTTGGCTGAATTATTAACAGAATGGGGAAGCATGCACCTTTTCGGGAGAGACAAAGCATGAACAGAGCCTGGTTACAGTTCCCAGGGAATACAGTCAGCTGTCCGAATGCCTGCTCTGGAGGCATTTCCATAATGAGCAGGATTGTCCTGCAGGTGTAAGATTCCTCATTTTTAAAAAAAAAGCATCAACAGAACAATATTTTCTTGTTCCCTCGAATGTATTTCCATGTAAAGCTGTTACCTGGAAACATCTTAGCATCTTAGCTAGCAGCACAGAAGCTGTGATCTAAAGTGTCATTAAAGCTCCATGAATTATATTATGGAATAAATTGATGTGCTATTTGTATGCAACAAAAAGCGATGCTTTATTTTTAAAGGGAATGAAATACCTAAAGCCTGAAAGTTTGCAGTTATCTGTTGAGAGTGGGGGAGAGACAGAATTCTCTGCCAGGAGCTTTGGGGAGGCAAAGCAAGTGAGGTATTTGCCGTGCTGTAAGATCGTGTGAAACTTCACCTACAGTCCCTGGTGGTGCCAAAGCCTGCAGCTGGGCACAGCCCTCCTCACCACAAACCTGGGCGAGAGGTTTGGGGAGCGGCTGAGCAGAAGGATCTTGCCTTTAATACGAGCTCTCTGCTCATCCAAAAAGAAAGCCCTGAAATAATTAATGTGATTCTGATGGCTTAGGGCAGCGCTGATTAAAGTCATGTGAGCGCAGGCCTCTACCATTGTCAGCTCGCATTAATGTTGGCAGGCAGAAGAGCGGGGTGTGCTCCTCGCAGATCGCGGCCCCGCCAGCCCCTGCCCGCTCGCTGCTGTCACACGCGGGGGCTCTTTCAGCCCTCGCTGAGCCAGAAGCCAGTGTGTAAAATATGGGCGTGTCTGGCACGTTTCTGTTCTCTGCCTCCACTTTCTCCCCGGCTCGGAGCAGGATTGGCTGCCCGCGATCTGGACTATGGCTTCTGTCATTAAACCAGCCCTAATCCATCAGCCTTGCTCTTTCCAAAGCGTGGATGCTCCCGCTTTGCCACGCACACGTTTGGCATCGGGTGAAAGCGGGATCCTGCTGTGTCAGGCACCTCTCCGGCTGACAGTATGCACAGTAAAATCTGAGCAGCATGTAAATCCATGTCAGGATAATCCAGCCTTGGTGAACAAAGAGGCTGCTTACAAACAGGTGTAGCTGTGCAACAGCAGATTTCTCTCTGCTGTTTGCTCTGAGGAGCCTGTCAGCCTGGGGAAAGCTGACATTCCTTCGCCTGCCTCTCCAAAGCCTTTTCAGGGTTCCTTCAGTAATTTTTCCTACAGTCCTAGGTGGTGCTGTTGCCTCTACAGTGCAGGATTCCCAAAGGGCAGAGCCTCCTGTTCCCTGGCTGCACACGGGGTCGTTGGCAGCACAGTTACCCGCCTGTTTTACCCACTGCAGCATCATCATGTGGCATCTTCCATGGGCACCCCTCCTCGGAGGGCACAGCTGCCCCTTCCTCCCCAGGCACCGCTGGCATCTGGGGACTGAGCATGGAAGCCTGGAGCGAGGTGCCCTGGGGCATCTGTGTGCGGAGGAGGAAACTCCTCGGGCTCTCTGGGTGGATTTGCACCAACCCCAGGGCTCGCGTGGCCACGGCGACAGCCAGAAGCAGGGATGAGGTGGTGTCCAACACTGCCCTTGTGCTTTGTTGGAGGGCTGCTGCTCCACTGCAGGCAGCAGGGAGTCCAGCCTGACCTTGCTGGCTATGAGGATTCCCAAGAGCCGGACCTGTCCCGCTGGCACGGTCCCTGTCTGGGACCATCTCTGTCTCCTGGGAACGCCCCGAATCCCAGGGACTCCAGTTTGCTGCTGCCCTGGCAGCGATGGGGTGAATGCAGAGGTGCCATCAGAGCCGTGTGCCAGGGGCTGTGCACAGCACAGCTGTGGGGCTTGAGGGATGTGCTGCCCACCTCCAGGGACTGTTTTCTAGCGTTCCTTGTATAAGAAATATAAAGCTGCAGTTAGAGGACAGCATATATCGAGGCTGGGAGCAGTTGGCTTTGATCTTAGCTCATGCTTGTTTTTTGTTTCTTCTGCTGCATCAGGGAAGTCACGACTGGGGTGTCCATCCTCTGCTTTGCTCAGGAGATGAACCCTCTCTCGTTCCCTCATCTCCTTTCCCAAAGCCCAGACACATTCCCCGCTTGCTGCCAGTGGCTGCTCTTCCTTAAATCCTGTTTTCTGTTCTCAGCCCCAGTCCTGCATTCCCCAAAGGCCAGCTTGGAGCTGTTGGTACCTCCAGGCTGTGGTGAGGTGTTAAAGCTGTGGAGAGGTTTATTAGTGCTGGGGCCCTGGCACAACCTGGCAAGGTTTATTGCCTTCAGCTCAGTTTTGCTGGGCCGTGTGTCAGCCTGTGTTTATCTTCTGATAAACTTTGCTCTTATCGGATTTTAAGGAGAGTTTTCCAACCTTGGTGAAAGAGTTAAAATTAGTTAAAAAACCCCTTTCCAGCCATACATGGGACTGGAGATGTCCAAATTCTTCATTCCCTCTCCCCTCACCAAGGATATGCTCCCAGCAACTCTCTATGCTGCTCCTTTTCTTTTTTTTTTTTGTAATTTCCCATTGATTTTTAAAATGAAAATGGATAATATTTTGTATTGAACATCTAATGATTGACATTTTAAGCTTGAATATTCTCTACTATAGCATTTTCTCCTGCAATTATCCTGGTATAATTAGGATGAAAGCAAACTTTTTTTTTTCTTTTTTTTTTTTTTTTTCCTTGCTGCTTGCATCAAAATATTCCACAAGGGGGCAAAAATTCCCACTTCCAGCTCCGTTTGCTGTCACTGCCAGGACCAGCTTCTCCAAAAAGCTCTACAGCACAAAATCTGCAGCTAGATCATCAGAAGATGGGATCACTGCAGGGGGGATAAAATGCTAAGCTCCACCAAAAATCTTATTTTTTTTTCTTTCAGATTTAAATAAGTGCATTGTCAGCATAGCTGACTCGTGACCAAAACTGTATTTCCTATGCACAGCTAGTCCCGAGCAAGAGATATTCCACATTTTTTGGGTGGATAAGCAGCACCAGGGGCTCTGCCAATGTCCTCTTTTTGTCAGGAAGAAAAATCGATTCCACAGCGAGTCTGTACAAGACATTCCTCTTCATTCAGAGCCCAGGGGTTTGGGTAGAGCATGAGAAGCTCCAGCTTCTCATGTATTTATTTTGTCATGACTTTGAAACGGTATCAAGGTGATTGTTTTATCCTGTCACTTATGTTTAAGTGTGCAGTTTGCCTAAATAGACTGGAAGTAGTCACCATAGCCTTGATTTCTAGCCACTTTTGGTAAAGGTCCTTCTGGTGAGCCACTGGTGCTTGCCAGCAGCTCTGGAGAAATTCTCTCAAGAATCAGGGGTGCTTTTGCTGGCTCAGGTAGTTCAGTGCCCCATGCTCTTCATAGCTCCTGGCAGAAGTCAGCAGAGCTCAGCTGATCTTCTTCAGCTGGCACTGGAAACCACGATCAGAACCGGCTGCTCTGTCACCAGCCAGACCCTGTGCTCACCTGCTGCTTTCCTGCCCGTGTGTGTGAGCTGAGCCAGCTGCACAGGAAGGTGCAGAGGATTGGTCCTAGAGCTGGGCACAAGGCAGGAGGTGGGTGAGCCATCCTTTCGTTGGCATTCATCAGCTCACCTCCCCTGGGGAAAGCCCTGTGTGTGCCAGGACACAAACTTCACCTGAGCAGGGCCCGGGATGGTCAGACCCCTGCAATTCCTCGTGGGTATGACGTGCTAAAGCTGCTACAACATGCGGAAAGAAGTTTGGCCCCAAACCTTTTTGGCCTCTTCTGGTGATATGAAAGTCGATAAATATTGTCTTTAAATTAGTTTAATTACACATATTCCTTATTACTGTGGTTATGTTCCCCTTGCTCTGGCCCCCTCTCAACCTCCTAAATAGAGATGTTTCAGGCTTTTTGAATGAGTTACTTTTTGGAAAACCACCAGTCCCGCTGAAGAGTTTATCACCTATTTCTTGAAAAATACCTATTTTTGCAATTGCAACTCTAGTTTAATTAGAGGTAATTTTGCTTGAGATATGCTGACACTTCCATTTGCAATCCAAATATGAACAGAATTCAGTTTGTTCAAAATTTAAAACTTTTTTATCACAAAGTGGGAGCACTTTTTGAAGTTCAAAATTTGTTTCTTTTTAAATCAGAAATCTTTTAGAGAGTTCTCATTATTTCCCTAAGGGCTGAATAAAGCTTCACATTTTAGTCCCTTTCCTCCACAGTTTGTAACCAGCTATTTCCAGTGAAATTGGCCTGAAGTTTCATAGGATGCTTGTAGTTATTTTAGTAGTTTGGCCAAACAAACCAATCCAGATGGCTGGACTGAGAGATATTTATTTTTTTTAAAACTTATTATCCCCAGCATAGCTGTTTTAAAATGGCTTCATTAAAAATTGAAGGGCTGTTGTGTGAATTAGCTTCATTTGCCACTTAAAAAGCTAAAAATGTTGGAAATTGGTTCAGATATTTGTATTTGAAAGTTTGCAGATGAGTAATCACAGCAGGTAAGCTTTGTTCAAAATTGCTTTAAAGGACAAAGCCAATTTCACATTCTAGTCAATTGAGATACCCTTTAAGAAGATGCTGATGGTGGATCAACAACTCGAATGCGAGGCTGAGAGGTCAACATTATTTGAGCTGTTGAAGCTGGCATTTTTTTCTCAGCGTAAACCTGAAGAATGTGCAATAATTTTACCTGGGGGTTTGGGTTTTTTAAAGACTTTAAAAGAGGGCACTTTGTGCGGTTTCTTTCTCCTCTGTAACTAATTCAGCTGTTCTGTGATGGAGCGTTGGCTGCCTGGGGTCTCGTGTCCAGAGTGAGCCAAGGGGTGCCCAGACCTGTGGCCAGTGAGCCCCCCGTGCTGATCCAATCTGTGTCTGCTGCTGGCTTCTCTCCCCGCCCCAGCTTGGCTTCCTAGAGAGAAGCACTGAAAGCGTGGATTTCTGGTGCAATGTTTTCAGCTACCCACTGCCAGAAGGAGGCTTAAATTTTTGCCTGAGGTTCACTGGTGTGAGTAGCTGACCCCTTTTAACTGGGAAATAGTGGATGTTGGAACAACAACCTGTGGGATGCTGGTTTTCCAGCCACCCTCACAGTGTCACAACAGCCCTGGGAACACAGCTCCCTGTGCCTGAGCAGGTGGGAGATTGCACTCAACCTTGGTGGCAATCCAGGGTTATCTCAAAAGAGCATTAAAAAGCATTTGCTGCACAGTGTGGTGAGTTCTTGTTGAGGATTTTGCTGCATATTGAGTAGTACAAATCCTGGCAATGCAAATATGACTTGTGCTTCATTTGGGCAAACAGTTGTGAATTTGAGTTAAGAGCTGTATGCTTTGCTTAACTAAGTAGTAAGCAGTCAGAACTCTTGACATGCTACTTTGGAATAAGCCCTGACTTTAGATGGATTTTTCTTTTTGTTCATTTTAATATAATTAATTAAAACAAATCAAACTTAAAATAGACATTTTTGCATTTATTAAGGTCTGCAGAAGTCCCTTGGATACTCTGGGGAGCAGAGTCATTAAAGGGGTACTCTGTTGTCCACACACTTGTAATGTGGGGAGTTGCAAGAGCTACAGAGAAAAAGTAATCTTGAACAGTAAGGGCCGTGCTTGAATCTGTTTCAGAGGGACTGTCTGAGTTTTCACAGTGAAATCTGGTAGTTCTTCCGTTTTCTTTCAGGCTCAAGTTAGACCCAAACATTATCTGAATAGAAGGTTATCGAGGTTTTCTGCCTTAATTCAGGAAAAAATAAGTGTGCTGAAAACAGTAATCTATAATGAGATTTAGATCTGTCTTACGTGTGAGATGGAAAAATGTTCTGGGGTTTTTTTTTAATGATAAATTACTTTGTTTTGTATATCTCTTTCTGTCAGTCTGCCTATCAGAACCTGTCACCGGGGGATTTAACTGCAGCCAGCATTAACTGGGTAGCAGCAAAACTCTGACTTATATATTTACTTATGTGCATGCAGAAGAGCCTGATCAAAGAAGGGAGGAAAAAATTGATGGCAAACACCCACTCAGCGACCAATAACCGTCTGTTCTCTCCCTTTCCACTCGCTCCCTTCCTTACAGCAACCACTTGAAAGGAAAGACAGCCAAAACAGTTCCCAGCAGAGCGTCTCGAGCCACCGCAGCGGGCACACCGCGTCCCCCGCGCACAGCACCCAGGTGCTGCCAGACTACGCCGCCCCGGAGGCGCCGGCCGCCGACCAGCCGGACACTTCTGGGCAGAAAAAGCCAGATCCTTTCAAAATCTGGGCCCAGTCCAGGAGCATGTATGAAAGCCGACGTGAGTATGAAGCAGGTGTAGTTGCTAAGGCTACGGCTCCGGCAGCTGCTCCCTGTGTATTTTCTTTGCGAAGAGCTGAATCTTTTGGGTTTCTGCTGGAAATGTGAGGCTTCCGCTGGTTCGTTCGGTGTCTGTCCACGAGATCCACTTGGTAGAGCTGCAGTTTGCTCCCTCACGAGGATTGGAGTTAGGTCATCTCTAGGAAAGGGCACTTAGAACAAAGCTTAATGTGAAAAATCCCTTTAAAATTTAAGACCGTCTTTTCCCCTGTATTTTTATTGGGCTTTTAAATTAGGCTGGAAGAGAATTTTCAAGTTTTTTGTCCAGATCCTGAACTCTTTTTTGAGGTTAAGACTCATTATCTGATAGACATAGGAATTTCAGGAAGGAGGGGAAGTAGTTTGCTGAAATTCATATCAGATGCTTTTCAGCCTCACTCTGTGGAGGACAAAATCCAGCTGAGCCATTTTACTTTGACCAGAGTGGACGCTTTAACAATACAGATATTAAATGCATATTGTAAGTGGCTTTTATGGCAATTAATAATCTGCACGCTTGGCTAATAATTCAGAAGGGTTTTGACTCTGTTCCAAGACTATATAAATGTGGTTTCAATCAGTTTCTTCTTGGGAAAAGAAAACAAACACATTGGCTTTGCTTTAATTGCTCTGCTAAGGATGATCAAATCTGTAAAAGCTTCTTAAAGAGAGCATTAGGTTCCTTTTGAAAGGCAGTAGTTACTTCAGTTACAGAAAAGGGAGTTTCAAAGTGCTCTGAGAGTATCACCCAACAGTTTGATTTTATTGTGCTAGCTGGAAATTGGTAAAACCAGTAAGAAATTAACCTTTACCTCAGAATGAAAAATCGTAGGACTTTTTTTTACTGACTAAATGAATCACTTTGAAGTCTTATATCCTGGAAAAATTAAATCATGAGTCACAGTTTCTTGGCTGAAGATGCATCTCTTTGGATTGAATGTCTCAGCGATGCAGTTTGTAGGTGTCTCTGCTTTTGTGCACTCATTCCCTTCCCATCCTCTCCTAGGGATTAGGAGTACTGCAGGCTCTCAGGCCAGGGCACGCTGATCTGCAGAGCGCAGGGAGAGAACTTGTGCCTGCAGCTCATTGAGATAGGAAAAAAGGGGGGAGAGCTGAGGGACAGGGGCTCCTGAGCCCTGCAGAGCTGTGGGCAGAGTTCCTCCTTCTCCTGCCTGGCTGGAGAAATGTCCCATGGCACTGGCCTTCCTGCTGCCCAGCCCGCGTGGCTCCCCTTGGCACTGTGCTGCCATTGCCTCTGACCCCCTGCAGCTACTTAGCTAATTTCTAATTAACTGTTTAACTCATACTAATTAGTCATTAGGATCAGCTTAGCAGCCTTAACTCCTGCCTGTCTTTCCTGATAAAACCCAAGTCTGAGCTGGAGAAGCCTGAAGTGCGCAGGCAGGGTGTCGCCCTTCTGTGTCACCTCCAACACCATGTGCTCAATCCTCCCTCTTTCCTCCATGGCTGCAGTTATCCTGTAGAGGTTTTGTCCTTGGCTGGGACTAGAACCCTTCCAGATGTCTTTTCAGTCTCTTGACCTGCTTCTTTCCCACACCCCATCTTTTCTTGTACCACAGTCCTCACTGCTTGGGCCTGTTGCTAGACTGGGATCTGCTGTACCCCTTCAGCTTCCCTATCTCATCTTTCATAGTCCAGCATCTCTGTAGTGGGGCTGCTTCTCTTCTACTGCTTCAGTCCTTGTCTCCTGCCTCTTCTGCCAGATGAGACCTCTTTGAACACCTGTACTTTTCTATGACTTTTCCATCCCATTGCAGTTCCCTTCCAGGAAGGTGTTTTCAGAGTTTTCTTGGTTTCATAGATAGGGTTTTTTTGAGAATGGTGGAAGTGTGATATGGTCAAATCTCCTTTTAAACCATTAGAAGTGTCCAAGAACCTATGAGTTTCCAGCCCTAAGCTGGAGTGAAACACATTCCCTGGGGATTAACCTGTACTCTTAGCTAGTGACATGGCTTTGCTGTGGGTAATGAAATGAGAAGAAAAGCAGGAAAGATAAGTGAAAGAAATGAGTTGGATATGCTCTGTCTACTTTTGTGGTCTGATCCCAAGGCTTGACTGGTGGTTTTACTTCAAGGTCAGTGGTCAGCTCTCCCTTCCCTCACCAAGCCCTTATTTCTCACCCCTCTCATAAGCAGAGTCTGTAGTTCACAGCTGACACCTGGCTGTGCTGTCCTGGGGGCTTGGGATGAAGTCCTGTGTTCCTTTCCCTTTGTTTTGAACCTGAATCATCTCTCGGAGACTCTTTCCCAGTGCTGCCCAAGCCTGGCTCTCGGGGTGTTTGTAGGGAACTCTGCTGACACTGAGCACCAGCGTGTGTGATGATGGGAGGAGCCGTTCCCTGGGGGCTCCAGTTTGTCTGTCAGCTCCACCTGAGCTGTTTTTCATGTTTTTACCCAGCAGTTGGGTTAAACTCCAGTGCCACCTTTGGCTGGTGGAGAAGCAGTCCTGTCTTCTCTTTCTCCTTTACTTGGGCCATTCCCTCAGGCTTTGGGACTGTCATCTCCAGTGACATCTGTAGCTTTTGGCTGCTGGCTGTGACTCTCTGCAGCCTTCTGAAGGAGTTGTGAGAAGAACTAATAC
Source organism: Regulus satrapa (assembly GCA_013396955.1). NCBI lineage: Eukaryota > Metazoa > Chordata > Aves > Passeriformes > Regulidae > Regulus > Regulus satrapa. The sequence goes on along the minus strand of VWZN01001393.1, from coordinate 1,285,017 downwards.
ATCTTATCCCTGAATATCTTATGCACAGCAGGAGAAGGTCACCCTAGTGCCAGAGAGCAGGGTGGGTGGCACACACAGTAACCAGGGAATTTCGTGGGTTCTGGAAGGTTCTTCTACCTGAGGAGCCCTAGCACAGCTCTTCTTCCCCCGAGGCCAGGATTGCCCTCTGTTAATTGCTGGCCTTACATTTTAAAAAGCCTGAAAAGGGTTATAAATTGTTCTTTGGAGAGACAGGGTTTTGAATCCTCAACAAGTGGACTGAAAAGCAGAAACAAGCCTTTGTGTTGAAGTATATGATGAATTTTAGAAAGACTGAATTTTAGAGCATTAGATCATCTTAAGTATTTTATTTTGTCCCATTTTTGAAATTGTTGAGTTTAAAAAGAGCATAGTGCAATTTTTCAAGTGCAGTTGACACAAGAAGATGAATTCATTAAGTCCAGCTCAGACAGATTTTTTTTTCATCTAAAAATAATATTGTAAAGAGGTTTTACTCAATATACGAATTCCTCTTCTACAAGATATTTCTAAGAAGTAATGAATCTGTAATGAATACCTACTGCCTTTTGCTCTGGGAATGCATCCCACTGCCACTTACATTAATAATAAGAATGTAGACACAGAAAGCAAAGGCAACATTTTAATTTTTCAGAATTTGTAAAATTCATTCTTTCTCTACTTGAGTTGTCTTTGGATCAGTGTTTCATCAAAAAAAGACTATTTGTCTAACATGACCTGTCTCACTGAAGTAATTGGTAGAGCACAATCAGGTTGAGAAGCACCAGCTAACCCATAATTGTGTAAAAGCATTTGTTTTTATGATTTACCTAATGCATCTTAATATCAGAAAGTGCTCCAATTCTGCAGGGGAGAGACACAAACATTGCTTGTTCAGGGAAAAAAACCAAACAAACATAAAAATTAAGCTGGAAATGATAACACAAAGCTAAGCAAAGGCTCCACCACTGCGTCTGAACTCTGGCTGAGGGGAAGCAGATTAGAACTGCAACTTTATTCCACAAATGCGGGTTAAAGTTCCTCCATGTGGAGCTCCCCGGGGTGAGGGGATCAGCCCTGCAAGGTGCTGAGTGTTTGGGCTGGGGTCCAAGGGAGCTTTTTTCCAAGCTGTGAACCCAGAGGTATGCTTTAAGGCTAAGGCTGAGCTCAGATGCTGCACTGCAATCTGGCCCAGAGTCACCAGTCCCTGCTGGATTAAGACGTTTGAGAATAGCCGGCTTTGTGCGGATGTGGAAACAGAAAAAGCATTTGGTGGTGCTAACAAATGCACTCTTGGCTGGTGCTGAGCTTTAGCTGCCTGAGCTCCTCGTTATGGGTAACTCATTGCTGCTCGTGGGAGTTGTGTACATGAATCAGAGAGAAGGACAAACCCTTAAGGTTTGAAAGCTGAAGCAGTTCCAAGATCCAGGAATGACACACTTGAAGAGCACTCAGAGAGAGAAACAGCAATTGAACGGCTTAGCAGAGAGCCACAATTCAGAAACCTCACACTGTTTTATTGAAATATATTTTTATAATATGCTTTTTACTTCTCAATGTATTATTAAACTTCCTTAAAGATTAACACAATCTGTTGTCAAATTTTTCTCCTGTGGCCTGATTGCTTTGCAAAATACCGTATCCTACATATGGCCATCTGTCAAAACAGCAGTGACAAAATGAATTAATCTGAATTGCAGATGTGTTAATGAATCCCTTTGAAGGGCTTAAGCATTTAATTAAAAGTAAAGCAGAAAACGGTAGAGAATTTTTAAAGCTTTTAAAATATTCGAAGTTATCATTAATATTTGAATTTTTTTTTCAGGCACACAATTTTTTTGGGAGGATTTTTCTCTCCCCAAATCTAATTAAAACAATACAAACAAGTCTTGACCCTAGCATGTTCGCTCATCGGCAGTTACATAGAACTAAAAATATTTGCACAATAATACAAACATTAGACATTTTCCCCTTAAAATAGAAAAGGAGATTACTCTCCTGAAATTGCAGCCACCTTCTGATCAAGCCGAGTTGAAAGATGATGTTTAGTAAAAGCCCTTTTGGTAGGGTTATGTCCTTTTATTATATTACTAGTAGACAGACAGTTGCAGGGGCACTCTCTGGGGCACACAGATGTATCCCTGCCCTTGGAGAATGTGTTGCTAAAAGGGACCATGGTACTCCCAGCACGTCGCGTGAGCTTGCTCATCTTGTCAAGAGCTCCTGCTGAAGCCATCTTTCAAAAGCTTTCCATGCCCCCACAAAGGCTTGGTTAAAAGGAAAAGACCAAAAAATGTTGAATTCTCCTGCAGTGGGATAGGTTAGAAAATTGATTTCTTGAAAATATGGAACCTTATGAGATCTGTGGCTAAATTGCAGGACTTTTCAACTCTGAAACTCTCCATCAGCTTCAGTGAGACTGTCCACTCCTAATTTCAGACTTGTCCTCATATACTTTGCTGAGTCTGGGCCTTACACATTTTGTGCTTTGCCAAGCTGTGAGTCACTGAAAGTGTTGCTGCCTCAAATGAGCCAGTGACTAAAGCAAACTCACGCTGATCATTCTTGAATCCATCTTATGTTGAAACTGATGTCACACTAGGCAGATTTTTATTTTATATAACAGGTTAAAATTTGAATAGTAAAATTTGATTAAAATAATCTGTAATTAAGCACTGCATTCATTGTTCATCACCATGTACTTATTTATTCTTTTAACATTAGGCAAAGATATTTCCATTTGGAAAACTAGCTCATGTCATGAAGTTGAAAGGTTTTTTGTAGGAAAAGTATATTTAAGGTGATCTCAAAGAGATTTTTCCTCTAAGGACAAAAAAATGTTTTTTCAAATATACCTGCATGCATGTGCATAAATGTCTAAATTCATATGTGTGTGTATTTTATAGCCACATGTGCGGAGAGATGTGAAACAGTATGTCATAATCCACAGTAGCTATAGCCTTAACAAATTGTGCATGCAAGCCTAACATGACCCATAAAGTCACGATTAATTAAATGAACTAACAAGAAAGCGGATACATTAAGCTTTGCAAAACTGTAAAATTAATATTACAGCTATGTCACCTTCACCTGCAACTGGACTGAGCAAGGGTGAGAGAGAGAGAGAAATCAATTCCACGAGTTTTGGAGAATGTAAGACTGTGCCGAGAATGTATCTGTGTCTTGTGATGTCTTGTTCTGGTGTCATTGCTGCTCTCTGGCGGGGGGCTCTTCATCACCAAGGGAGCCTGGCAGAGCCATCTGCCAGGTTCAGCCACGGAGGGGCAAAGTCTGGCTTTGCTGTCCTGGCTGGGTGGCCCAGGTGGCCAGGGGCGGGTGTATCTGTTCCTGTTTCCTTCATGAGTTTGCCCATGTGGTTCATCAACGGGGCTGCATCACCCACCTTTCCTGCCATTCACAGAACTCTTCTTACCACTTTTGCACTGCTCTCCAAATGGTCTGGTTTAATTTGGGACAAGCAGACTGCTGTTACATTTTACCCATTTGGGCTACAGACATGTTTTACCAGAGTCAGACACATTTGAGATCAGACAGGGTGCAGAGTTGCAATGAATGACTCCCAGAGGTCATTTTTCATTCATTTTCAACAAAGTTTCAGCAGCATCCTGTTCCCTTTGAGTAAGGAAAGTGGCTCCTCTAAGTGCAACCGAATAATGGGAGAACCTTAAAGCATGGAGCCTCAGAGGGTCTCACCTCTGAAGCTTGGGGGTGGATGGGTGTTCTGGGCTGTGCCAGTGAATCACTGCCCTGCAGAGCTGCTGCAAAAGGTGGTAAAAGGAACTTTGTACTCATTTTGTGTAAAGGTACATTGTCTGTATGTCCATTGTGTCTCAGTTCCACCTCACTGAAATCCTTCGAGTGGGAGGAGCGCTGGGGGAAAGAACTGGCTTCTTAGGGAGCAGACTTGTCTCTTTTTTTTGCTTTGGTCTGGTCCAGCCTGGCCTGCTGTTCCTTGCAGCAGCGTTAATTGTGTAGCTGGGACCCAAACCAGGGCCATACGGTCTCGCCCAGTGAGGCTGGAGGGGGGACAAATGGGAAGGTGTTGAGAGACGCCGAGCACACGGGCCCACGCCGGAGCTCTCCGCAGAAGCCACTTTACCTCTGACGGACCCAACACACACTATTAATTGTTTGTGGCCAGCCTTTGCCAAAGCAGCCTGCGAAGGGCTGAGAGACAGCTCCTGACTGTGTCTGCTTGTCACGCTCCCCTGGCTGAAGGCGGTGACAAACAGCAATTAATTCACTGTCTGAGCTCTGCTGCGCTGCACGTCTGTGCACGGCGAGCTGCCTTCAGCCAGAGGAGATGAGCCACGCAGGCACCCGGCGTGTTCATCACCCCGGCGCTCTGTAATTGTGTCTGGGCAAAAATCAGCCTCTAATTCAGTGAGGGCACGGATGTTAAGCTTAGCTTATAATTGCAGGTAATTAAAATGCAAAAGTATTATCTGTAAAGCCAGCTTAAATTAAAATGTCAAAGCAGACATCTGTACCTTCCTATTCACCTATTTGTTTAATTTTTAGTATTCCCAGTTCTTCAATTCATGTTGTATTTTAGCTCATTGAAGAGAGACACTCTGAGGTAACCAAAAGTCTTAATACTGACAAGCACCAGAATAGACTCAAATTTTTGCAGAATAAGCACAGAGAGTGTAAAATCCAATTAGGGCCCAAGCTGACATTCACTGATGGAAAACAACCTGTTCGTAGATACAGAAAGCTAGATGATGTTTCATTAAATGTGCTTCATCCTGTGTCTGTGTAGGCATTTACTTAAATTGGATTCCTGAACTATATACTTTGGTTTCTTTCTGAAGTTATAGGCAGCTGACTGGTAAAGCAACAGCTTTTTATTATCATTAATTATAAATTTTGGGAGGGGATCATTACAAAATTAGTCAATGTTACAGATACTATCCAATAAATATTAAATGAACCTGAAGTTATCTTCTGATATGTTAGCAATTAGTTCTGCATTTTTTAAAAAGGGATGAAAGCAAGCATGAGTAAGTTAATATAAAACATTGCTGTTCAACAGCGCTTCAAGGTTAGTTCTTCACTGTATGTAACATTCACAGTAAAAACCTTGCTGGTGTTCCATACTAATGAGTAGGTGAGGTTGGGCTTTTTATGTTTCCAGCTGGTTTTATCTCTTCAGTGCTTTTACACAGCCTGCACACGAGCAAGTGAGAGTCAGGAGAGCATTGTTTTGAGGGGAGCCCTTCTGATTTGCACCACCTGGGGATCTGTCCCACAGTTTATTAAAGCAGAGTTGGTAGACAGACAGCAAACTATGCTTGGGAAAGTTAATTAAACAGTAAAAGTCATAATAAGTGGCTCTTCTGTTTCCCATGAAAAAGAAGGCAGCTGTATTGTTTCTGGCAGAGTAATTCTCTGCTGTACACACTTACTTATTGATGGTTTGGAAGAGGCTCTTGCACTGAGTAATGATGCTAATATTGACAGAAGGAAATATTATAATGATAAATAAAGGGCAGGTCACAATTAGATATCTAGGAAGTAGAAACTATATAACTTTTAATAGTGATTTAAATAATAATCCTTTAGTATTTAAAATTATAAATGTTCATAGTTATGTCTCTATGTTTATGTAAAAATGAGATGGTCTCCAAGCCCACCTCATTAAAGGTTAAAATTGCATCATTTTATGTACCTCTGAGTAGTCCTAATTTGGATAAAAAGGTGTGGTATTTTGATTAAAAATGATAGTTTTTCTTCTTCCCCTTCAGTTCCAGATTATCAAGAGCAGGATATCTTTCTATGGAGAAAGGAAACCGGGTTTGGATTTAGGATTCTAGGTGGAAATGAGCCTGGAGAACCTGTGAGTATCATGTTTTAGTTTGTGACATCTTTCAAAACACAGCAGTAGATGTGCAGGACAATGCTGTAGCATCACTGCTAAAATAGTGGATTATATATATCCTGCATCTCCCCACCCTCCCTCCAAAATAACCCCACAATTCCATAACTGAAATGGGTTTGGCTTCTCTTTCTACTTTAATGGTGAACCAAATAAAAACACATAGGTCCTTGGACACTGAGGACAAGATGTCCTCGTCATGTTTGCAAGTGTTTTGACCTTAGAATGCCAGGTTCTCAGATCTTAGAATGCTCAGTTCTCTCCCTGAATTCAGTTGGTTTCTTTACCATGAATCCAGTGCCTGTGGGAGGTGTCAGCCTTCCCTGTGCTGCACAGGTCACAGCTAGATAGTGGCAGCATTAATTTCCATGTTTTTCCCTGCCAAAATTATTTTGCTCATTTATGGGAAGAGAGGCCGTGATTTTGTCTCATATTAGAGTAACTCCACAGAACTCACTGAGGATAAACCAACACTGAGTTGGTGGACAAGCGTGTGGTGCAGAGCTTGCAAACCCTGCAGGCAGCTAAAAGGGTAACTCAACCTCAGCTTCCCTGACAAGACCCTCAGTGCTTTTAACCATCTTCCTGTCTGGTCACTGTCTGGTTGAACACGTTTCCCAAGGCTGGCTGTCCTTAGAGTGAACAGACTGCCTAAAGAAACAAGATGTCAATTTATTACAATTTCACAACGTGCTGTCTTCCCACACAAGAGCTTCCACAGGAGCAACTCTCCTGACCAGCAGACGTTTGTCAACAATTTCATGTCCCTGTTAAAACGGGTCTACCTGTGAGTGCCCCTTGCTTCCAGCTGGCTGTTGAGCTGGTTCTCATCTCTCTCCTCCTGTGCTGGCTCCTCAGATTTACATCGGTCACATTGTACCGCTGGGTGCTGCTGACGCCGACGGCCGCCTGCGATCGGGCGATGAGCTCATCTGCGTGGACGGGACGCCTGTGGTGGGCAAATCACACCAGCTTGTGGTCCAGCTCATGCAACAGGCAGCCAAGCAAGGTCATGTCAATCTGACCGTCAGGCGCAAAGTGGTTTACACAGGTAGGCTGCAGTATCACCCTGCAGGGGTAGATTTTCTTGCCAGGATCCAATCTGTTCAGCAAATGGTCTAAGGGGGAAAAAAAGCTTTTTCTAGTGCTGGGAAAACTCAAGGGGGATGTACTGTTATTTTTCCTCTTTTGCCTGTTTTTATACTTTTTGGTTCCTGGTCAAAAAAGTGACAAGGGGTTTTTTCCCAGTCTCTTTTAGTTGGCTTTCCCAGTCTTCATAAGGTTTCTGATAAAACGAGGAACTGTTCGGTTGTAATATATAATTTTTAGTTTGACTTATGCAGCAAACAGACACTGAATGACTGCTTGTGTTTTCTGTATACTTTCCAAAATAAATGTGCAGCCTGATAGTCACCCTTAAACTGGGAGTGCAAAGATGATGAAGAGTGGAGAGGAGGGGGAGGCAAGGGCAGAGAGTGAGTGAGGGCTCTGGTGTGTGCTGGCTGCTGTCCCAGGCTCAGGGGAAGCTTCAACATGTAAAGTGACCTCAGGATGGGAAACTGTAAATATTGCTGGTTCTGGTGGGCCAGGGTGTACGTGTTGGTTATCAGAATCACAGGATGGTTTGGGCTGAAAGGGATCTAAAGATCATCCATTTCCAACCCTTCTGCCATGGGCAGAACACCTTCCACTAGACCAGGTTGCACAACAGGTCTAGAGGGTTTTCTGTATGCTGAGTTGCACTGCACAAGTGCAGGACCTAAATAAACAAAAAATAAGCTGGCAGAAAGACAAAGATGCAAAGAGAAGTGACACTTCCTGGTACCATTTTGGCATCCAGATAAGTAATTGAAAAATATCATGATAGCAGAGAAAATGAAGATACGAGCATGAACGTTTCTTAATAATGTGTTTCTTAATAACATGTGGCCTTATGTTTAATGTTGGAGAGTAATTTTTGAATGCTGCCTGTCCTTTTGAGTCCCTTTAGAAACTCAGATGTGGGATTTGCTTTAACTCTCTCAAAAAAAGGGTGTTGTGTGGCTTTTCAAGTTTAGGCATCATCAGATAAATAGGCAGTGATGTAGATCTTTGGTCTTAGAATCTAAATAACATTCAGGTTGGGAATTAGGTCCTCAGTGGAAGTTAGGACTAGAAGGGTACCTCTAAAATAGCTCTGTGTCCTTATCCAGGCCTGAGCTCCTTCTGCACAATAATAAATAAACGTTCACTTCTCATTTCTTTCCTTCTTCCCAGTGTGGATTAAATGTCAGGTTATGTCTCTCCTCTGACAGCCTCTCTTTAATTCCTGACCAAGGTCTGGTGTGAGAGCAGCTTTAGAGGAGCACTGGGAGGAAGGGGAAGGACAGCTGAATTTTGATATTGTTTTTGTGTGTAGATTTTCTATGCAGTTTTACAGCCTCCAGGCTGGAAATTACCATGAAAGATTTAGATGCCGGAGATCTCTCTTGATATTTCATTCAGAGGCATGTTTCTGCAGATCGAGCTATTTCTGAATCATTGCAAATGTGGACACTTACTCTAGGATAAATTATTCAGGATCCCTTCTTTCACCTTATATTTGCAGGCTTTTAAATTTCAGCAGAACTTTGTAGAGAAGACTGTTCCTGAATTTTGGTCCCTTGTTCCTGCTGTCATGCCAGTAGAAAAAGATTGTTCACCTAAATGAGTACTCTCTGTCCTGAGATTCATGTAGGGGGAATTTTATGCTCCTGTATTCTTAATATGAAGAATGCTATATATTTAGTACATACTTTTGAATATATAAATGCAGACAGGAATTCTATCCAAGGATAGTTTAAAGTCCTGGTTTTTTTGGGTTTTTTTTTCCATTGTGATTTTACAGGTTTTGATTTTGTTTGCCATCCATTTTCTTGGTGATGCTTTTAAGATCTCCAACTTAATTTCAATTCACCAAATTGGAGAAGTGGCCTGATTAGCAGAGGCAGCCATTCAGCAAGGACAAGTGCAATATGCTGCTCTCAGCTGCACAAATGGGCGGCAGAGAACAAGAAGTGGAAGTTAATGTGGACCACGAGCTTTATGCTGAGGTTAGCTCAGGTGAAGGAAAAGACTGTTCAGGGATGTAGGCAGGGGGAAACTCTCCTGATTTCCCAGCAGATGATGGCTTAGTGCAATATGGTCCAGCACTTCAAGAAAGACATACTTGAATTGGAGAGAACCCAACTGGAGGAAATCCAGAAGACCAGAGAAGGGAAAATGAGAGCTCTAGAAAATATGGTATGAAAGGAAATATTGAACAAATTTGGATTCTTTAGCTTTAAGCAGAGGAGGGGAGGAGGTATTAAACTCCCTGAGACTATAAGAGGGTGCTGCAAAGTGGAAGGGAATAATATGTTCTCCATATGCCTATTAGATAGCACTAGAAATAATAGCCTTTTGTGGCAGCAGGGAAGATTTAAATCAGATATTGCAACCAATAGATTGCCTGAGGAGATATTTAACAGCTGATTAGACAAACATCTGTCAGGACTGATATTAGGTATAGTTGGCTCTCACTAGAGCAGAGTCTGGACTAAGCAATTGTATTTTTGAGATTTCTTCAAGCCTTGTGGTAGCTGATTACATTTTAAACTAATACCTCTTCCAATTTCAGTTGCTGTTAAACACTTGTTTAATATTAATGTTAACAATGTTTAATGTCTGTACCAGACTGTACAGATGATAGTTGCTGGTTCTTCTATCCAGAAACATTTGGTTCACAAGTTGTTTTGCTCATATTGAGAGATTGTTATTACTAAAGATCCCATTAATCAAAAGCAATCAGTGCACTAATTGATAGCTTTCAGTTTAAAACTACACAGAAGGTGTTGTTGTGAGATATTGAGATATTATTGTCTCTTCTTGTGGCTTGTGCATATATATGTACAACGTACATATGGTTGTACATATATAACTGAAAGGGAGATGCAATATCTAGAGGAGGCACCTTTAAACTAATGTAATCCAGGTTTGAAATGCCACGGGGCATCCAAGCACACGGCACTGCACTGGTTTAACCAGGCTGAATGACCACACGCAGGAGAGGCTGAGCGTGTGTGGGCAGTGCCACCCCTGAGCAGAGCTATTGCTGGTGACGGATAGACTACGGCAGGTGATTTTCTTTCACCCTTTTCTCAGTAGACAGCTGTTTCCCAGCACTAAACAGTGCAGCCTGCTCGAACAACCTTTTTCCTCCCCTCCCCAGTTCCCAAGGCTGAGAACGAAGTCCCATCCCCGGCCTCCTCCCACCACAGCAGCAACCAGCCGGCCTCGCTGACCGAGGAGAAGCGGACGCCGCAGGGCAGCCAGAACTCCCTCAACACGGTCAGCTCGGGCAGCGGCAGCACCAGCGGCATCGGCAGCGGCGGCGGCGGGGGCAGCGGCGTGGTCAGCACCGTGGTGCAGCCCTACGACGTGGAAATCCGCCGCGGAGAGAACGAGGGCTTCGGCTTCGTCATCGTCTCGTCGGTGAGCAGGCCCGAGGCGGGGACGACGTTCGGTGAGTCCTGCGGGTTTCTCGCGGCGCCTCAAGTGAGACGCGAGGTTTGCAGCCCCAGGAGGCGAGTGGGGGGGATCTGTTTAATTAAAAGTCGCGAGCGTGCCCCGATTTATGTAATTAATAGCGTAGTCAGAGGCAAAGACTTGGTAGGTGTTGGCCTCCTGGGTTTTGTTCGGCACCGAGATGAGAAAAGGGAAATAAGAAATCCCAACCTGAAGAACTAAGATGCCACCAATGGCAGTTCCTGATGCTCGCTTTCTGGGAGAGCCTCTCTGGGATTTTCTCTCAGAGGAGCAGCTGGGGATCCTTCCACTGGTGCTTTTTGCCAGCGCAGAAATGTAGCAGGTGGAATGAAATATGTTTCGTGATGATGGAATCAAGCCAGTTGATTTAAAAGCAGTAATGCTTAAACTGATTAACTTCTCTTCGGCAATCAGGGTGATTCTGATCATCATTATGTTGTGAGCATGGCTGGTAGCTGGAAAGTTTTAATTAATACTGCTTGCTGGTGAGACATAAAATGGGGAATACTGTTAAAAGAACAGGATGTTTCTTTTACCCATTTCACCTCTTCCCAAGTGCATTTTTTCAGAGCAGGAAGAAATTAAGTTTAAGCCATGTCACATGTAATATCCTGCCCTAGTAGAGGTGGTCATGATTTCTATGTGAAGACAGCCTTTTTGCTAGGCAGACACCCGTTTCCAGGGGTTGCTGCAGAGGAGATGAACATAAGCTGGTTTTGCAAACATGCCCAGAACAGCCTGTTCTCAAGCAGAAGTGTCATTGCAAGGAGGAAACCAGTCAGAGATGCTATTTTCTTCCCTTTCCATCTCCTCCAAAAGGAGGACAGAGGTGACATCCACTTGTACTTTTAAAGGAAGGTGTTCCCTTAGTCTGTGGCACATGATAGGGGTGGAGGGAAAGGAAGGGCCGAGCGCTGCCTTGGCCTTTTCACAGTACCTCCCACAGCAGTGCTGTGGCTTGCAGAGGAAGTGCACTACAGGCTCCCTGTGCAGCTTGGAGTGCTCCTGGGGCAAGCAGGTGCAAGGAGTGGCCTTTCCCTCGTTCTGCTAGGCTTTATTTTCTGACATGTCTTGCCATTGTCTATCAGTGACACCCTTAGCAATACATCAAGGGAGCAGCACCTCCTTGGCTGGTATTGATGTAGAGCAGGCCATTTCTAGCGCTGTTCTGGGCAGTCTGGCAGCAGAGGTTTCAAGGGGGAAATATGTGCAATAAAACTGTGTATTGAGAACTGTCAGTTCTCAGGTTCTAGGCTATCTCACGCTGTCCTTGCTGCTGGAAACTGCTCTTCCAAGATAGGTGTTTTGGTGCCAGAACACAATGGTGTCATGTAAAACAGATTAAACTGAACACAGTCTAGAACACAGGGCGTGCTTTTATCTTCTGAACAGATTTGCAAACGTGTAAATAACTTTTACTGTATGAAGACTATGCTATAACTCTTCTCAGCAGAGAAACCTTGTCCTGAGGTTGTAAAAAGTTGTGTTTGCTTTAGCCCAAAATACTTGCTAACTGGAAGTTTTCTGTGCAGGGGCTCCCAAGGAGATCTGTTGATCTGTGACTGTTTTTCCTTTAATTTTTTCAAGTACATTCAGTTTTTTCCTAACACTCCGCATGAGATGTGTTCCCTCTGCTGTCTGGTGCTTGCTCTGGACCCGCTTTGTAGTTTTTTTCTTTCATGGTTAGAGATGGGCCAAACTGGTTCTGAAACCCACCTTGGTCACTTTGGTGTGGCCTTTGTCATCTGTGTTTAGTGGATTGGATAGAGTAGAAACTCATATCCTCAAAACAGCCTGCAGACTGGATGGGGCTTTATATTACCAGAAGGAGAAACACCATGGTAAAAGAATAAAAACCAGAAAACTTCCTAATGTTTGTAACTAATATTAACACTTTCTGCCAGTTTTCATTGCATCTTTCCACCCTCTCATATCCCTGTCTTAGCCTTTTCTTCTTTATGGTCTCTTTAGTGTTGTCATGTGTGTGTGTATCTCTAAAACTACTAATCAAATAAAGACTGCAGCAGAGATGGGAAAGTGCATCTTGGGGTGAATGTATTGTGGAGGCAAAGTGTGGGATGATCACTCTGTGTACCCCATGGCTTTAACCAGGTGCTGTGTGCCCCAGGGCCTCTTGCCCACATAAAGGAGCAGTAAAAAAGCTCACTGGATTTATCTGAGTGATGTATATCCCCTGTGTCGCAGTTCTGCATGTTATGGACAGCCCTTTGTTTTCAAAACAAAACAACTGCAATGGAGCAGGAGGAGAATTTTGTCTCCAGAACACATTCATCCTAAAGCACTCTCGCTCTGTGTGTCAGACATCTGAAGGTTTTGTGTGTGGTTTTAGAGGTATTTGAATGAGGAGAACCTTATTCCTTCTTTGTTCCTACCTGGTACCCTCTAAGATCATAAAAGAGGAAGGGTCAGGAGAGGCTGAGGTGGGTGCCAGCACCAAGCAGGTTACCTTTGTCAGTCTTGGCCCATCTGTAGTGGTCCCGTGCCTTCCCTGGTAGCACCTTTATTCACAATGGAAGAAAAATTTTTCATGTTGCTTCCCCATGCAGTGCTGATAGAGTGGATCTGTGTGGTAGAAAGGGAGCCACACTCCCTCCTAGGCCTAGAATGATTTTATCTTTCTAAACTGAGAAAGAACAAAACATTGGCAGAAGCTTGAACAGCAGTTGGCTTAGAGAAGGACTAGATAGGCTGACACTGATGTAATCTTGGAGGAGAAAAGCTGAGTTTTCTACAAACAGTTTCAATTTTTTTCTTCAAAAACAAAATCAGATTTGGGTTATGATGGAGCTGCTAAGTGCAGTTGTAGTCAATAAAAATTGCACCATTTATTAACAGAAATCCACTTGGGGGGAGTTTTGAGGGATTAACAAAACACCTTTTTGTGGAAGAAGTAAAATGTTGTGCACTCAACTAGTTGATTGCCAATGTTTTGAACACTGGCAGCAAAGCTATCCTATAATAACTTTTGCTTGATGCATTAATTAATTAACCCTTAACCTTCTCTTTCCCTTTTCAACCCTTTTTTTCCTTTTCCCCTTCACCATATTCCCACATACGTAAACAATAAAAAAAAAAAAAAAAAACCAAAAACCAAAACCAAACCAAAACAAAAACAACCCCCAAACCAATACAAAAGCGGGAAATGCATGTGTGGCCATGCCTCACAAAATAGGTCGGATAATTGAAGGGAGCCCCGCAGACCGCTGTGGAAAGCTGAAAGTAGGCGACCGGATCTTGGCCGTCAATGGGTGCTCCATCACCAACAAGTCGCATTCAGACATCGTCAACCTCATTAAGGAAGCGGGAAACACCGTCACCCTGCGCATCATTCCAGGAGATGGTAAAGTATCTGTTTCCTGCTGTCTTACCTGACCCTCTTCTTGCTTCTCTTCTCCGGGCTGCTTCTGTCACCTGGAGCTGCAAAGCCATGGAGGACTCAATTTCCTCTCCCGCTCTGGGAGTTGGTAGTGAGGGAGGCTCCCATAGCTTTATTTTTTGTTTCTTTTTTGTAGGGATGGTTGGTTTTTAACAGGGAGGTGCTGTCCAATGGTTTTTTTTTTAAAAAAAAGGAATATCGCGTTCCATGTATCTGCTTAAAATGATCTTCCATAAATTTGATGGCTCTCTCGGCACATTTTGGTTTGATCCTTAGCTTAATAATGCAGCTTTAGAATATTTGGGAATCACTTGTTAGTATGTGGGATTCCTGAAGATTTGTATAGCAACAAGCAGGCTATAAAGAGATCACAGAAAGAGATAAACACTTTGACATGTTTTAAGCTGTTTTAAAAGCAGATTTGCTTTTATTCTGGGTAAGTTGCTTTGGGAGTGAGCTCAGTACATTTTTTAAATGACTGCTTAAATGGTGATGGTTCTGAAGCTGCGTTTTACCCTAGAGAGGATCTCACTGTTTCAGATGAGAGGAAACGTGCAGGTTCCCTAATAATAAGTTGACACTTAGTGCTGATTTCAGGTCACTGAAGTATTTAATAAAAATAAGGATCTGTGTTATATATCAGTTCCATGAAATTAATCCCTAGCTTGATCCCCAGATAGGAACTGATCAGAAACCTGGTAAAGTATCTGCGGCAGAGCTAAAATTGCTGTGGTTCTAAATTATAAGTATTTTCTTTTTTTATTGTGATTCTCTGCCGTGGATGGGTTCAAAGTGAGAGCTTGTTGGGCAGAAATCTTTCCATGTTGCTCCCCATGGACTGGGATGAGAAATGATCTGGTTATAAATTATTTCTGTTTAGGGTGGTCTGTTTTGCACAAAAGCTTTATTTTCCTACTGTCTAGTGGATACCAGGTCAAATGGTATATAATCCTCTGCTGCTTGGAGCAAATAGGGTGTTCATGAATAATAAAATGGCTGTGAATGAAGCTAACATCTGAGCTGGCCTGTGCATGCCTGTTTTGGAAGATAAACTCAGAGAAGAATTGTTCATTACCTGTAGTCTAGTATCTTATAAAAAGGAAGGTGAATCTTTAAATAAATAAAGGGCTTATTTTCTAAAAAAGAAAAGCCATCTGAGAATTAAGCAACTTCTGAATGATTTAAGAATTTTTAAAGAATATAACCTCCTGATGTAAATGCTGAGCCAGTCTTGCTCATGCAGTTATGTGTCCCAAATATCATGTAAATTGCTTAGGTTAGGGAAACATGTGCCTGTGATTGACACCACACATTCCTGGATAAGATGGAAAGCTGTTCTTTAGGGAAGGAATCAGCTCTGCTTTCATAGCAATTCAGGCTTTAAATCTTTTAATTTACTGTCACTTTGAAATTCCAAGTCAGATTGCCAGCTTTGCATAGTATTACCTGCATTTCTTTTCCAAAAGACAGTAAGACCCAACACCCCCAAAATCTCTGAGGTTTGCTCTAAAGCCCCATAAGATGCAAGAAATTTGACTCAGTGTTTTTTTCTTTTTGATGTCTTTGTATGCTTTTCTTGATTTGTTGTTTTCTTTTGTTTCTTTTTTGAGTGCTTTTTTGGCAAATATAAATGGTCTGTGTGCTTCAAAGAGGGGGGAGCATAAATCAGAAGCCACTCGTCAGATAAACGTGAAACTGAGGCGCATCACAAGGCTCACAATAAACTCACACTGCTAATCTCTTCTAACATTATTAAAAACACCAAGAGTTTTTGCTTTGTAGTAAGTCTTGCACAAGTTAACTGCCACAGATGACTGCAGGGTTGTATTTGCAATGAAATGATGATGCTTTACCACACTTCCAGCAGACTCAAGGATACAGAATGCTGGAACAGGACAAGCTTAGATTAGGCATGTAATTGGTGAGCTGAGAGTTTTAGGGTGGAACAGAGCAAGGAATCAATGAAACATGTAGGGTTTAGAACATGTAATCGTAATTGTACTAAAGATAATTTTTGCTATATTCTGTTCCAGTTTTGCATGGTGGCTGGCATGCATCCTGAGGCAGTGTCTAAAACACTGGCAAAATTATGCACAACTCCTGACTCATGGGAGAGGGTGGGCTAAAGATAGACACAGTACAGTGGTGTGAAGATACATCTGCACCAAAGATGTGTTGTTGCTCTGCTTGGTATTATTAGTGTGACCTACTAAAGGGTAGGAATCTTGCATTCTCTTTGAAGCCCATCTTCATCTGATCTCCAAATATTTGTGGAGGATTTCAGAGGCTTTTGTTCCTGATGAATACAGAACACTTAACCATGTTTTGGGGCTTTCTTATGTAGGGGATAGATTTTAACATCAAGGCATCTTTACAAAATAAACAGAATTATTTCTTAAACCCCAACAGTGTAACTACACGTGGGGACATCTCCTTCTGACACAAGCCAGCTGTAAGTGGCACGCCATCACAAGGGTGTGGTTGGCTCATGCCTACACTGAGAAGTGCAGGCAGACCTAGGAGCCTCTCTTGCTCTCTGAGCCACTGGACACAAGCCAGCTCTGGTCTGGAAGATGTTTCAGCTCCATATGCTGAGGGTTTGGGCATGTTAACTTGAGCACAGCACTGCAGGCAAAGGAGCTGTGTTCTTGTTGCACCCATCTGTTTAAGTGGTCCTTCTTTTCCTCTGTCCCTTTTCCTGAATTTCCATTGACATGGAAATAGCTACAGAAAGGAAAAAGCTTCCCCTTATGTAGACTTCTCCAGAATTAATATAAATCCATGAAGTAAATTAAATTCCCAGGGCCAAGTAAGTCCATGACCACCACATCTTAATTCAGGCAAAAGCCCTCTCATTGCTACAATTCTGTATTACAGCTGGATTCTGTACAATTGTGGCCAATTTCTCCATAGTCAGTAAAATGAACCAGTGGATGCCTGTAGCTTGAGAGGCAAACAAGGGCAGGGTAGAAGGCTCTGTAATTTTATGTTGGAGGCCCAGATGTTTCCATCCAGTTTTTGTCACTGTTGTCTTAGTGGCTGTGTATCCAGTTTAGATTTTGGCCTTGAAAGGTGGATCATGGTCAGTATATTGTAGTTACTTGCAGTCTGTGGCTCTCTCCTGGATATAGTGGATATAGACACCAAGAGAAGGTGTCTGTCTACAGAGCTGTTCTGCAGAGGAGCAGGTGCCTGCCACTGCAGTGGCTTTATCTGGGAAGGCCATGTCTGATGAGTGGGTGTTTCTGCTGACTGCCCATCATTCTCCAAGTGAAACCAACATAACTTGATCATTTTGTGTGTTAAGCACCATCAAGGTACATGGAGAACCACTGAGACTTCCTCTGAAGTCTAACTCCCACAGGAGAGGAAGGGTGTTTTCAGAGACTGCTGGCTTCTGGAGCAGTTCAGCAGTTGAAACTCATCAGTACTAATATCAGTTCAGGATTGGTACAATGTAGACTTCTGGAAAATACATTCAGTTCAATATGCAAGAGGTCTGGGCCTGTGTTGCTAATATTCAGCTAATGGCATTGACATGCCTTAATTTTAGGCAGAATTTTAAGTGAGTTTGGGGTTAACTCTGGTCCTACTGAGGTTTGTGATGCAGCTCCAGAGTGACAAGGGGAATATTTTGCCCTGCCACACTGTGAGGGACATCTTCCATCTCAGTTGTGAGGGAAGCAGGAGAGAGGACCTCTCCTTTGAGCCACTCCTTCCATGCCTATCAAAATCTGCAGTTTGCACAGGCTGATGCTGGGCTGAGAGCTCTTTACCATGGCAGAAATTAAGCTTAGAAGTTGCTCCTGCTCCCTGCATTCTCTCAGTGCACACTTTTGTAAGTGTCACTCAGAGTTATTGATCCATTTGGTACAGGAGGCTCCACCTCCTCCTTTCAGTGCTGAGGCAAGCAGTGTGCTGTATTTCAGAGAAGGATTTCAGTAAGTTTGGGTTTTAGCCACATTCCATATCATCTTGTCAGGCATTGGATAAGAGCCACATCGCAATTCTGCTGAAGATTGAAGTTTCTGATAAATTTATAATCCCTGGAATAGTTATAGCTTCTATAAAATTAATGCACCCAACCTACAATATTTAGAGAATTAATTGATTTGAATTAATATCTTTAGACAATAGACAAAACATTGTTCAATCCTTCATCTACAAGGGAGTCTTCATGAATGTGTCTAATGTTTGGGGAGGTTTCCAATCCAGATTTCCTTTTTTTTTTTAATTGGTTGTTTCTTGTTGTTTGGTTTTTTGGGGGGTTTTTGGGGGGGGTTTTTTTTTTTTTTTTTTGTTTTTTTTTTTTTTTTTTTGGTTGAGTGTACAGTTTCATATACATACTTATTATATTAATTTGGGGAATTAAGGAATTTGATCCCCTCTCCAGTTGTTCTATAAAAACAATGTAATGATGCTTTTGAGTGAAATGCTTTTGCAAAACTCTTTTTTTCTTTCAGTGAATAGCCAATGGTCTTCCCTCATAATAAAAACAAAATCTGTTTTGCAGAATCCTCCAATGCTACTTTATTGACCAATGCAGAAAAAATTGCTACAATCACAACCACACATACTCCTCAGCAAATACCACAGGAGACCAGGTCAGATTGTTTTCCTTGAGGAGGGCATCTTTACATGCTCTCTCTTCGGTTACTTCTTCACAACTTTTCACATTCCATGAGCTGTCTTTTTCCTCTCTCCCTCTCATTCATTGCAGCAGGAACAACACCAAACCAAAGCAGGAATCCCAGTTTGATTTCAAACCACCCCAAGCAGCACAGGTAAGGAGTACCTCTCTTACTGTTTTGCTCACCACAGACTGTTGTTTCCAATCTTTGAAAGCCCAAATTTGAGGGCTGTGTTTAAATATCTCCCTTGAAAATTCCTACTGAGAAGCTGGTCTCCCTCAGTCTGCTGAAAAGAAAGAGGAATTTGCTGATTAGTTTCTTAATATGTGTTTTTGTTGTTTCAGCTGAGAAACATTTCCAACACATTCTCATTGAGACTTTGAGGGAGTAAAAACAAAGAAAAAAAGAATTGACATTTTTAGGGCAGTAATAATTTATGTGTTTGTTTATTGAATTGTCTATTTTGAGGGGCCTCTCCAGAAAGTATTGTTGTGTGCAGATAATAAATTCCGAGAATAAAAAAAGGGAAAACTTAATAAGGGACGATAGCTGGAGTGTTCCAGCTTGCACAGACAGCATCTTATTAGAGAGATTATCTATCTCACTGTTAACTTTCCTTGCCACTGGCCATCCCAGGAGTAACATCTTCCATTAGGGACTTCAGAACATCCCCATAATAGCATTTGAGAAAAACAATGCAAAGGCTTCTGAGCTTCTTGCAAAGGAATAAATGATGTGGTAACAACACAAAAAGCCAGCACCGTGGCACAGGCTCACCCCAGGTACCGTCAGACACTGCACTAAAGCTGGCACTGGAAGGGAGGTTGTCCTTGCCTTCCCTGGTGGGTAGAACCTTTAACCACCTTCCCAAAATGTCCCCTCCTGCCCTGGACACGGGAGGTGCTGTGTAACAGGGGTGCCCAAAAATGCACTACAGGACATGGCCAAGCCCACTCATTCCAACAGCCCTCCACCAACCACCAGAACTCCACATTGCAGAGTGAGGTTTGAGGAAGCAGCAAATCCTGGTCTGTGTGTGAAAATTCAACTGATTTTCCATTTTTAATTATTACTAACAAAACATTGGTTGAATTATTCCAACATGAGAGCAGAGCGGTATTTGGCTTTCCATTCAATTGGGCGTTTGTTTTCTTGTCTCCAGCAGGACCAAGATTTCTATACTGTTGAGCTAGAAAGAGGAGCCAAAGGGTTTGGCTTCAGCCTGCGAGGTGGCCGGGAGTACAACATGGATCTGTACGTGCTGCGGCTCGCCGAGGATGGCCCCGCTGAGAGATGTGGGAAGATGAGGGTATGCACAAACCGACTCTAAAACCTCCTTTCTTTGGAATGAGCTGGCTTCCCTGCCTCTCCCTCCCTCTGCTGTGCCAGCTAAAAGGGAAATTAAATGTGAACTGAACGTGGTTCCTATTTACTTCTGCTGATGGCATCTGTCACTCGTGGTACGCAGTCTAGAGCAGCATGTGTTCAATGGAAGACTTCACCCTCTTCTTCCAACACTGCTTTCCAAACTCTAGTACATGATCTGTTGTTTAAAGACTAAGGGGCATACATGTAGCTGTGAAAACGGAGTAGCCACAGGCTTTGCCTGCTAGTGGGCAGAGAGGGGACAGAACCTGTCTATGGCCCATGGCTTACCAAATTATAATGTAGGTTCTGATTAACATTAATTGTTAACTTTACGTATCAGCTTAATTATAACAAGGGCATATGTCATAAAATGCCAACTGAAAAAATAATTTGACAGGTTTTATGTACTACTTGGATCCCTGTTAGAGAATGCATTAGAACTTTCCCACATATGTCGTTGTCTCCAGATATGTCACGTGAAAGGCATTTTCAAAATTCTTGGGCTGGGGTAGATCAGTGTATAGGTCCAAAATTTTTGCTGATGAAAATAGGATGCAAAATCAGTGCTGCCCTGTGAAAGTCAATGCTTTGACGAGCTCTTTCAAGCCCTATTTTCTTCTCCTGATAAATGATTATATTTACAGAATCAGCTTTGATGATTCAGATTAGGTATCTATATCCAAGTTAGAAACAGACCTGAAAAAGCTCCATGAACATCCCAGTTGGAGCAGACTGTGAAACAAGCAACCTCCTTGACTGAAGACTTTACAAATAGTCGAAATTAAATAAAATAGCACCAGTACTAACACTGCACTTACTATTGAGCAATACAGTAATTACAACATAATTTTGCAGAACAGCAGTGAAATACTTTGATACCTCAAGCTTCTCCATTATCTTCATATCTCCCAGACTCCTGCACACTGGGCACTGTAGATGGTCAGTGGAAGGATCTGGGCACATGTAGCTTTACCTGAGGTGTAGTTGTTCCAGCTTTGCTGTTTGCTTTGCTGGTAGGGACCCTCGTGGGGACTTGTTTCTGATCGTAGTCTCTTTATTACATTGGCAGATCGGTGATGAAATCTTAGAGATCAACGGAGAAACTACCAAGAACATGAAGCACGCTCGGGCCATCGAACTGATTAAAAATGGTGGCCGCAAGGTCCGCCTGTTTCTGAAACGTGGAGATGGCTCTGTCCCAGAATATGGTGGGTCAAACTATGAAAACATTCCTTTCTTCCCTGGCATCACTCCATGAATATTTGTCTCAAGATCTGAAGCGGGAATTCTTTTTTATTTTCCTTTCTCACCAGTGTCTTACCAACCTTTGCAACATATAATTGCCTCGCTTGTGCTGAATTTTCTACACATTTCATCCTTTGCTTGCTTCCATGGACTTGGGGCGCAGTGTAAGGCAAGATCATCATAGCAGTATTTTTTGGTGATCAGAGAGGAAAGCAAAACAAAACAAACCTTATTGTCTTGTCCAGCCAAAAAAGGAATGTCATTGAACTGTGCCAAACTGTTTCTCAGCGGCTGAATTGTTGTTTCACATAGGTCTCTTCTTCTAATCAATGCAAAAACTGGGATCCCAAGTTGCTATTCTGAAGCAGTGATTTCTCTTTTCTGGTTAGGTTTTTCTCTTAGTTCCTGTCTGTATCCATAGACATGAATGCTGAGATGGCTTATGAGATTTTTGCCTTTCCTTAATATTTATGTAAATATTTATAAAGTTATTTGAGAAAAAGAAGGGAAAAAAAAAAGCTTTACTGCAAAAATATATTGATTTGGCCTCCTGAGCCCTTTTCTCCCCCCTTAAACAGTCTGCTGGTTTCAACTAGTTAATTTGTAAGGTCTGAAAAGGTGAGGAGGCTATGAAAAGGTGCTCTCGTGTCTGTCTTGGGGGAAACAAGTCAGTCCTTGTTTCTTACTAAGATTTGCATTAGATTTCCTTTTCTTCCCCTGGAGGTTGGATTGCTGGGTGGCTTAACTTAGCACACTATTTAATATTATAATTATGTCTTATTTATTTGAGATAATTGTCAAATATTGTGCCCTCGATGGAGGGCTACTCCCAACCAAAGGTCTTTGAGGTTTCTATAGAAACTGATGATTGAAGGGATGTCCTTTATACCTTCCTCCCCGTATTTGGGTTATTTCTGTGTCAGTAAGTTCTGTGTTTATCATTCTCTCCATGCCCTAACACCAGAAACAAAACCCTTCTGCACAACTTATGAACTAGATTTTCTTTTCGTTTACTGTACTATGTTTGAGAGTTTCTGCTCAGTCTACTCATTATTTAACTTAAAATGACCAATTCAGAGTATAACCAACAAACAATTGAAGTGTTTAATGATATGGAAGGGAAGTTGTGGGTTTACACTTCTGTAATATAAATAGCACACCAGAAGGTTCAATGATGGCACTGAAATTCTGTAATGTTCTTTCTACTTTTGTCTTTTCCTATACTCCTTTGGATGTACAGTACTGTATCATATGCTAGACTGCATAAATACCCTGTAAATTAAGTGCTTCACTTCTAAAAGCATATGTCTGTTGCACTGAGGATGGAAATCCATCACAAATTTTCTTTTGGCTAATGCTAACCACTAAACGTTCGTTCTCCAAGCAAGGATTTAATATACAGGGGTTGCACTACTGTAAAGAATATCCTTGTAACATTTGGGACTCCTTTCTCTCTTCGTTCTGTTCGCTGCAGTCGCAAATGGTTCCTCTAATAATGTTAAGTTCCAATATTTTTCTGACTTGATTGGAACGTGCTTCTCTATGAGGCTGTATATTTTTGTAATGAGTTTTGTACTTATTTTTAATGTTGTGGTCTCTGGTGGACTTTATTTTTCGTTGTTGTTTGATTGTTAATGTTTTTTCTATGACATTCTGTGTCGCTGTTCCAGCTGTCTTTTAGAATGGATGCTCTCGTTGTCTGGGTTATTGAATCACCTCTTAGATGTCTCTTTATGTCACAATAATAACAACTGCTGTCTTTGCAGCCTTATATTTGGGTGAAGCCTAGACAATCTGACTGGAAAAATAAACTTTCTTTATTCTAAGATAAAATATGAAGATTTTTCTTTCTTTCATCTTTATTATAGGGAATCTAAATTTTCTACTTTTCTCTTTCTCTTTCTCTTACTTTTCTTGGTGCTGGGCTCTTCCTTCCTCAGCGATGATACCTCCTAATATCGCTGCATGTATGAGAAATGACAAGCTCGGGGAGTCTTGCTTCTACCTTATGGGCCATAATCAAACTACGGTTTGTAGCTAAAATCAATATTAGGTGTTTTTGTGCTGTGGCCTAATTCCCTCACATTGCTTTTCTGCTTCGCTATATTCTATATGTACAGCAATTCATCCCGAACACCCTGCGTCCCCCAAATTGTAAGTACACACACCACAGGACATGTTTGAACCTCGCTTGTACCTTGTGTGATAGGCGGGCTGCCACAAGCCACGTGCTTAGAGCCACAGAAAAGCAGCGTGGCCCCATGCCCAGCTGTGGCCTGGAAGGGCCAATAGAGCAAAACTGCCCACACATGAGTCGCAACGTGTGTTTCGCTTGGAATTCACAAAAATCACAGCCCACGCACACACCGACCCTCCCAAGCTCGGGAGTGGAAATGCCATCAAATGGGAGTCACTTGGCAGGATGGCAGGAGGAATGTAGAGTGTTTGGTTTGGTGGGAGGGAAAGCAGAAAGAAGAAAAAGAGGGGGGGGGGAAGTATATATCTGTCCCCACAAGTGTTTGTGAGGGTTATCAGTCATTGCCATCAGAGCATTGCAGCCCAAGGCGGGTGTAAGGAAGTGACTAATGCCAGCCAAGCTGCCACCAAGGAATTACTTTAAGAAAGAAAACAATAAGCAAATAAGAGCAGCCCTTGCATTAAAGCAGCACAGCTACTTTAAATGTTTTTCACGTTTGTAATGAATCTTTCATAAACATCCGTTACAAATGATGGGAGTAATGGTAGCTTAGCTGCAGCGCAGGGCTGGGGTTTAATTCGGATGTTCTTTTTCTATTTCTGCTTTGCGGTTTGTCTTGCAGAGGCAGCTCAGCTGTATTTTACCTCAAATAGTACATGAAAAATAATGAACTGGAGATTAGATTTGAATCAAGGCCATCCTACATATTACAGTATCTTTCCATTGCTTTGATATGAAAAAATCGTAACTACTGTCATCGTTGTTTGAATCATTGTGGCAAAACCAAAATCTGCCCTAGGACTTTACATAACATGGTAGAACTCAGTGAGATTAAGCTATGCCTTAAATGAAATGGAAATGGCATGATTATGGTCTAATTCTCACACCTTCAAAATGTTATTTTACAAGGTGAAAACTTAATAATCAATTCTATTTTCTGCACATTTTCTGCTATTTGAACCGAGGCCTCCCACACCTGGAAGGCAGTTCTTTATAATGTTTTAAAAGACAAAAATTGTTTCCTAAAGACCTTCTTTATTGGAAGCTATTAAAAAAAAAAAAAAAAAAGCAGCCAACAACCTGAACGACAATGTTGTGTTTCTCTTCCACTGGAAAGAATGTAGTGTAACTGAAACATTATGAATTGGGCTTGGGGAAAAATATAAAGAGCCCCATGCCCAGAAGAGCCATAAAGATGAGATCAGCTTGGACCAAAACATGGCTAACGATCAGAGCAGCACCAGTACTAACCTGTAACTCTCGTTGTTCACAGTTAAATTAACAAAGCTTCGGTTAGCCTTCGCTGACTGCTTTAACAGTTGTTTGTTTTTGTCACTAATGAAGTCTGAAGAGTGCTAAGTGGTGTCACAGCACCACGGAAGGCATCAATACCAAACCCTTTGCTGTTATTTTCTTTCAGACCCCAGCAGTGACAGGAACAGTCCCGCCACAGGTTCACAAAATGTATCGGAAATGAAACCCGCGCCATCCGACCGACGGCAGCACCCATCATCGGAGTCCAGTTATCCACCAGACCTTCACAAATCATCACAACATGGGGACAAGCGGACTTACGTTAGAGACCTAAAAGGCAGCAGAGAGTTTAGCAGACATCCCAATGAACACCACACTTGGAATGGGACTTCTAAAACCAACGACCACGTGCCAGGCAGGAAGACGGAGAGGTCGCCGGAGAGGAGGCACGAAAGGCAGCCAGACAGGGCGGTGGTGAACGGGCAGAAGAGGAGGTCTCCCGAAAAGCGCCGGGAAGGGACGAGGAGTGCTGACAACACTTTGGAGAGGCGGGAGCGACTGGAGAGGAGGAGAGACCTCTCTCCTGAGAGGCGCAGAGAGCGGTCGCCCGGCCGGCGGCGGCGGTCGCTGGAGAGACTGACGGAGCCCAGGAGGTCCCCTGAGCGCAGAAGAGAGAATTCCCTCGACCGACGGGCCAAGTCGTCCGACCGGCGGAGGGAGAGGTCGCCAGAGAGGAGGCTCAGGGAGGAGCGAGGCCACCGGGAGAGGGAAGACCCCGGCTGGAAGCACGAGCAGAGCCGCAGGCACCTGCCTGAGCAGCGCAGGAGGCACTACAAGGAGTGCAGCACCGACCTCAGCATCTGAGGGGCTCCCCGGGGTCCCTGTCGCCTTCCCCACACCAAGGGAGCAGAGGAAAGAGAGAAACCACCCAGCTTTCGCAGGCGACGAGACATCCGCCACCTGCTGATCCTACAAACCGTTTATGCAGATGAAATCTTATAACAAAAAAAAAAAAGCGTTGTGCCTGATGTATAATATTAAAGAAAGTATTTTTCAGTGTATTCTTTTTTTTTTTAATTACTTGCCAAATGTTGGTCCTAAAGGATTATGAAATTTTGTTTCTACATTCTTTGTAGATTTCTTAAAAATAATTCCTTTATTGGGCTACTTTCCCCCCTCCCCAATATAGTAAGTGGGGGTAGCCAGTAATATAATATAGGCAAAGGATTTTATGACCAAGTTTGAATAATTTGATCCAGACTGTTCTCTAGTGACTCACTGCTACACTGTATGTAGAAAATGTTTTAAGGGTTGGGGGTGGGGAAGGAAGAAAATTGTTCATCTCAGTAGGAATGGAGCGCTCCTGCTGAAGGAATTAAAAAGGAAAGAGACAAATGTTCCTAAAATTGCAAGAACTGTTTGAAGAGACTACTGTTTCAATGAAGGATATTTATAATAATAATAAATGATTTAAAAAAAAAAAAAAATCAACCAAACCCACACAGCACAAGACGATTTACAATAAGTAATTTGTAGTTTGTTCCATGAACAGTTTATACTTTCGGGCCCCCTGGACAGGTTGCGCAGAGGCAGAAGGACCGGTCACCACCATGCCTGTGTCACACACTGTCGTGGACTGTCGAGCTCTCATTAGCCTCAGCAACACCTAACGATGACCTGTCATTGAGGCAGCAGCCCTGCTCATCTCCCAGCTGTATATGGACAGCAACCCCAGCATGCATGGTATTGTGTGTCTGCTTGAAGCAAGGGGAGGGATTGGGATTCTGGGACAAGGCGCAATGCGGCGGGAGAGCATCCCTCTGCTCGGGGTCAGGTGTATTCCTTCTGCTCAGGCAAAAAACAGTGGGCTTTTGTTTTGCCAAATTCCAAAAGCTCTCAATTCGTCTTGCTCTGTATTTAAAGGGATGGGGTTTTTTTGTTGTTTTACTGGTTCATCCTTACTGGGACAAAAGGAGTGCACTTGCTGGGGAGGGAAAGGAGAGAAAAAAAGAAAAAAAAAAAAAAAAAGGAAAAAAGTATCAAAGGAAAGTCACAGGCTAAATAGGCTAAAAGAGGCAATTAGTGGGACAACCTGGTTGTAGAAGCCTATCCATACCTGGTTATATGCTGTAAATTTGAGTCCAAGAACAGCAGCAAAAGAGAAACCTGCAAGTTTCTAAGTTGTATTTTTAAATTTGCAAGCTGTGTGGTAAGTCTGCTGTAACATTGGTCTAAGATTTAATGGATTACTGCCTAGCTGAGCCAAAATGTTTGCCGTTACTGTTGGACCACTAAAGTAAACTGCTGCTTTTTCCAGTGCATTGGTGTGTACATGTATACTGACTCACATCCTCCATATGAACACAAAACCATTGCAAGTCTATCACTGTTGTTGCCATGGTACTGTAAAAACAAAACCAAGAAAGAAGATGGCCAATCATTGTGTGTACAGTTGAAATTGTAATTAATAGAGCCTGTTGGAAAAAAACTCACAAAACTGTTGCCTTTTTCTTGTATAAAAGAGGATTTATGACAAAATTTAGGTGTGAGGAATGTGATTAAGTGTTTATATTTCTAAAAATGGAAAAAATTTGATTCAGGGGATATATTTTAATGTAAACTGAATCAGGTATGTAAAGCTGTTTTAAAATGGGAGACTGTATCAGTAATTCTAAAGCTTTTGTTGGTTTGAATATCATTTCTTTCTTCATGGTGGGCCTGCTTATGTATTATTAAGCACTTGTATGCAGTCTATATTCTCCAATCATCATTTCTTGCAACATGCTATAGGCAAAATGCTCTTTTCTGTGTTAATGAAAAGCAGTATGTGGGCCAATCTTTTTTATAAAACACTATGCATATATAAATACTACATTGTTCATAGCTTTATTTGACTTAATTGGGTTTATACATAAGACTAGGATGAGTAGATGTGGACTTACCCAGTAAGAGCTGCTTTCCTTGGAACAGACACTATGTATATGATGTAGCAACAAAGAAGGAGAAAGTCTGTGAATGCTATTTTTATTATCAAATAAAGTTTTCCATACAAAGCATGCATGCGAGTGTAGTGATAAGATAAAGGAGGAACCACACCTTAATATTACTTATTCATCCCTGCCTAAATTAAAAAAAAACATAGGTTACGGTCGCCAAGGGCCATCTATTAAATATGTATTAAACATCTATTAAATATGTATTATCATTTGACAAGCCTTAAAGTAAAGTTTCCCAGTCTTCCAGGATAAATTTTCTTCCCCTAAAAGAGTTGGAAACTGAAGGTTTAGGTGAAGCAGGGTCTGTAGTTGTGTCTCAGGTTTGTGTAATTGATTTTCCATAACACACAAGCACGTGTGACCATAGAAAATCAAGGCAGCAACTGCTCAGTTGTTGTGGAGGTTGTTGATGCCATAAATATATGTGTGCATGAAATATATATATATATATATATTTTATTTATATATATATACATCACCAAGGCTGTATGTCTCCCATCTCTTAGTTCTTAAAATGTAGAAAGACTTTTAAGGTTGAAAAATGTTTCTATTATACAGATTTTTAAACCAACTTTTAAATCTTGCATAGTTTAACAGGCTCCACTCATCTGTTTGCCTGAAACTTCAGGCAACCTGCTGGTAGTCCTGGCAGCTAGAGAGAGTCAGTGGTGAAGGATTTGTATTTCCAATCACAGCATCCTCAAAGGGATTTGTCTGGTCCAGCCTGAGTCCTCATGGGTGTGGAAGGGTCACTGACAAAGTGTTTGCACATTTAAAATTTTAATCTCTTATGATGGTCAATGCCTTTTAACTCTGAAACTAATTTGTAGTGGTATATGATGGTTATACATTTGTACCTTCTGCTGTTGCTGCTGCTTTTCTTCTCCTCATTTGTGTTTAAAGATAATTTAAATAATCTTACAGACATGACTGAGTCTCAAGCTTTTGAAATGTTGAGTCTCAGCTAAAGATATTACATTGATAATACCAAAATTATAGAAACATTTACTTTAAAAAAGCACTTCAAGTTGAAAAAAAGATTCAAAATGCCTTGTTATGTGGCATCCTTTCTACTGCTTCCAAACCCCCTGAGAGCTGGAGCCCAGCTCTGCAGCATGAGCATTGCAGCTCCATGCTCTGTGGTGCAGCCTTAGTCACTTTAATTAATTCCAGCCTTACTTTTGACCATGAAATATTTTTCAAAACTTCTAAAAATGAAAAGAAGCCCTTTTTAGATCGTAACTTGGCTCCTGTTTTGCCAAACGACATCCTACAACTGTGAAGCTGCCAAGAAGATGAATTGCAGTCTGTTTCTTATGAAGAACTGGGAAGTTTCTAAAGTGGTATGTGAAAAAGCTCTGCAAATTTATTTTCTTAGGGTTTGGGTTTGTTTTGGGGTTGACTTTCACACCTTTTTTTCTCAGTCAGATATGATCAAGTTCCTGTGCCATCAGTATGCTCAGTCCTGTCATCTGCATTGATTAATTCCTAATTGTGAAAGTTTTGACTGCAGAGGGTTTGTTCAGCCAACGTGGAGAACTATGTGGGGTTTGATCCCTTTGGTTAGTCTTGCACATAACTTCTGGGTCAACTGGGTTTGCTGCCTTTATACACTTTTACTCAGTTCATTCCTTGAATATTCATCCCTTGGCATTGGAGCCAGTGTTTTATTTAATAGTGATTTTGTGTTAAACCATCTGCTGTAATATGCTTGTTTTATCACTGGAGTAGTAATTATAGATACTGTTCTCCTCCTCACTTTGATACCTTTTGTTGCAACAGGCTTTCAGCTCTGTCTCTTGGCTGACTGTTCTGCTGAAGAACATTATAAATGGCTCATAATATGTTCAGTTTTTTGGCTCTCATAAATAGTAGCAGGAAAAGATGTCATTTATGACTCACTGCTGCCATCTGTAAATGTGTTCCTGTTAGGCCTTTGGGATTGTATTTTCTTAAGATTTATTTCTAAAAAAGGAAGAGTGGGAGCTAAAAAAGTACCTCGATTTACTTAGTAGTTGCTGTAAATCGCGTGAGTCTGAAAAGATGCCAGTTTCTGTTTTGGATGTGATGCTAATCCATCAGCGTTCCTCCTTGGTATATAATGAGGAGGCAGTAAAATGTCACCCAAATGGAAATATTGGGCTTTCAGGACAGAGAGGAGTATAAAATGTGTGCTGCCACAAGAACTGCTGCTTAATGAATGTAGGAACTCGGTGATTAGGACTGACCATGATTGGACAGTGCGACACACAAACATTGAGCTTCAATTCAGATTTTAATTTTTTTTCCCCCAGAATTTAAGTCATACTGTTCCTGCATTCCTGTGTCTGAATTCTCTATAATTACCCCAAGTATAGCCTACAAAATAGGGTGCAAATTCATTAAAATCCAGTGAGGTGTATGCGTGAGTTCAGGCTCAGGCAGTGTTTGCTCCCATATTTTGGCAGAATTTAGACTTTCATATCTGGGTCTAGAGGCACCAGGAGATGAGCTCTGGCAAGTCAGCAGAAAATAATGTGAGCCCTGGCCCTTCTACATCAATGTCAAACATCTCAGCATAGACCCATTTTGGTGCTACTGTGAGGTGCAGTGATGTGCTCTTCACTGAAACAGCAGAGATGAACTCCCACTGCCCATACTGCTGACTGGACAGATGAGGAGCCTCTTATCCTCAGCAAATCTTCTTTGGCAGTATGTGCATTGCAAATCCTCTGATTCAAGGAACAGTCTGAACCTCAAGATGCTGAAGTTGGAACGGGGGCGGTTTCATCTCCTTGAGAAGTCTCATTAGCTTTAATTTTTGCAGTAAAGAGTTTCTTAAAAGAACTTCTGAGGAGGTATTGCTGCAGCAGGAGGGAGAGGTCATACTGAAGCAAATCTAAATTGCTGGCTTTGTGCCTCAGCCAAGGCTCTTTTGGTCCATTCCTAGGCTGATGTGACTTTGGTACTGACTGTAAGAGTCAGTCTTATATGGAATTGGAATTCCACCTTTCTTATGTAGATTTTGTAGGCCAGGGTTCATCTCTGCCCTGGTGTCATCTATGACCAGTCTTAAATTTTCTTTCCTCCGTTTGCATTTGTAAGAAATTTCAGTCTTCAGGTTTTCTGTCTGTCACTGACAGTTTGAGCTGATGGCATCTCTCACATCTGCTGTGAGCTAAGGGCATATGTGTGCCTGGATTTGGATCTGTGGCTGAGCTTATCTGCAGCAGTTTGTTGAGTCAGGAAAACAGGGTGCTGAGACTGTCCCTGCAAGCCTGGTGGCTCCTGTTTGTATGAATGAGATTTTGAATTAGCTGCCTTGCTTCTTTCTAAGGATAGTCAGAAATAGGAATGTCTGGAGGAGGAAGTTGGCTGAGACCCATTCCATATGTGCTAAAGAAAATATTGATTGGATGTGGAAGCAACTTGGAGAGCTTCTTGAGGACTCGGGCTTTTGTTCCATATAAATGAGCAGGGTTTTTTTCCTCATTGTTTCTCGGTAAGATTCTTCTGGATCCTGTTTTTTCTTCTGAAACTCCAGTTTTTTGGGGGGACCCACAGGCAACTTCTTTCCTCTCTGTTTGATCCAGCAATTGTTGCCACGGCTTTGAAGTGTGGAGTCCGCTGGCAAAGCCTTTGCCTTTGTAACCTCTGAACTGCAGTTGTGTAACACAGGGCTGACTTCCAAGAACACGAGGCAGTTTCTGTGCTGTACACTGCTGCAGACATGGTCAGCATGTCCTGCTCCTGCTCTTCTGTGGAAACAGAGGTCCTGACCACAGGCATGGAGAGCTGAGGGAAAAGCCAAGGATCACCCTCTGGAGGTGCTTCCAAGTACCATGTCCTACTGGTTTCCAGATGTGACATAAAAAACTAAAAGAAGTCATTAAATTTTGGGGGTTTATTCACAGTACTTGAATTTATTATTCTGTTAAATGATTTAGTGAATGGTTAGAAGATGTTTAAAGATTCCCATGCACATTACTTGCATGCTAACAACAGTAAGAGAAAAAGAAAAGACCATCAAAACGTTCATGGCATATGTTTTCTTGTTTCTTGTTGAGGATGTGTCAGACATCTGTTCTCCTTCTCCAGTCCCTTCTCTAGTTGCAATGATAACCTGATGAGACAGGTGTTTTTAGGCAAAATGCTGGGGTTAGGTTGTCAAAAAGAAATAATTTTGCTAGAACCTCAGAGAAAGAGTCTGAACCAGTTCTTCACTGGTCCTTGAAAAGTATTGTTTTATACAAGCGATACTTCATGCTACTTAATATACATTTGCTAACCTGAAGAAGGTTCAATTCTTTATAAAAGAAACTACTGACTGTGTCTTCCTATCGTGCCTGACTCACATGAGGTTTTTAAACCTCTGACTGATTACCTGGATAGGAAATTGATGCCATTGGATTTCCTTGTGCTCTTGGGACAGCTTGGTCAGAAGTCTTCTGCTTAATTGTGTGACAACAATGCAAAAATATGCAAATATGTGAACTATAAACAGCTCTGAAGTGCTTAAAGTGATGCCACATGGTTTTGATGTTGGGACCAAGGCACAAACCTGTGTGAGGGACCCTGTACCTGTTGGGCTCATCCCTGCCTGGTGCCTTCCAGCTGCCCACGGAGCTGGAGCCTCTGGGGCTTGGGGGCTGCTGGGCTCTATTTATTCCAGCACTCATTATTTTGGACTGGTAGGCACACAGCTATGCTTTACTCCTGTGTGCATCTCCCTAGAGCCAGAAGGGAGTTTTCATCCCAAAGACTTCCAGATAAGGACTGCTTCCTTCTGCTGAGAGCAGTGATTAACACTGCCATCACCTGTGACATTGCATCAACTCAAGTGTTTTACCCTGAAATTCTGACGATCCTAGAGATTAATCTTGGTTTGTAACTAATATTAATGATTGCAGCTTCTGTTATTGCATTGCCTCAGTATATTGTGAAAATCATATCCCTCTGCTTACTAAGGATTTCATTCATCTGCCTGACTCTTCTTATTCCAATTATGACTTAATAAAGAGACACAACTTCATGGCAGTAACAGATTATTAATCCTTTCTATGATTGATGCGTTTTACAGCAATGAAGTCTCAGGATTTTTTTTGGCATCAGATTTTTTTTTTTTTTTAAAGGATGCACTCTAATTCATTGAGCTAAAAATAGACACATGCTGTCTTCAGGTTTAGGTGTACTTTACTCCCTGTTCATTAGGGAAAATGATCTATAAGGATAGCTGTTCAGAGAGAAAAATCAAATTAATTTCAAAGTGTTAAGTAATTAGAAAAATAGACTTGTGAGCTTATTAGAAAGTGTCCATCTGCTTGTTTGAAGTTCTCTTCTAAATGAGGTTTGGTTTGCAGTATTTTTTTCTACGTACACCTTTTCTATTTTGTGTTACTCTGTTTGCCTTCCTACCTGAAATATCCTATAGCTGCTAAAGCCTGATGATTTATTTCACTGTCTTGTTGTATCTCTTTTGATAAAGTGGCATAAAGTTGATTCCTTTACTTTCAGCATGCTCTCCGTCTTTATCAACTTCTACTGCAAAGCAGAACAATTCATTCTTTCTCAGTCTCTAGTTCCTACAAGGTCTTTTGCTAAAGGCAGGATGTTGCGAGGTTTTGGGCTTCATTTATCACAGCAGAATTGCATCAACTGTTCTGCAGCAAAATGGAGAAGATGGGTAAACAGTGAAAAGCTGAAGCAGCAGATTTCATACGCCAGGCTATTAGCAAAAACTGATTTTCCAATTTTGCACAAAAAACAGAGCAACTTTTGTTTGTGTGTAGTCCTGCCAAACCCACATTAACTGTATTTAATTTGATTGCTTGGAGTCCAGATGAAAATGCTTTTCAAATAATTAGTCGAGTGTAATCATGGAGATCTTGATTCCAAAAAATGCCTTGCCGAGGAAAGCAGAGAGGCATACGCCTGAGACTTGCAGAAGTAAAGGGACATAATCATTTAATTAAGAGCCTTCCTGAGCAAGGTCAGGAATGTTCATAGGAGTTAATGATCAGCATTCTCTCAACCTGTGCCAGAAACAACACCACTTGCGGTCTACTGATTAATGCTTTTTGTAGCTTCCTGTCCTTGCCTTTTTTTCTTGAGCACTCTGACAAGGATCTCCATGTCTGGGACTTGTTTCAGATGTGCTATCAAGTGGCAGTGCCCCTCACGCAGCAGGAGCACATTCAAAACATGGCTGTGGCTTTCTGTCCCATTGCTGTCCTCTTCCTCCACAGGAAATTCCTCTCCAGGAAGCTTTCCTCTCATTTCTCTGCTTTATGGTGCTCGTGTTCTCCAGAGCAGAAAATGGCACTGCACTGAGGATATCCACTCCTCTAGCTGTGTTGGATGAGAAGAGCATCTCTTCTCTCTCATGATCTCTGGTAGCAAGTATTTAGAGGATTTCTTTTTTTACCAAGGGTTCTTATGGTCCCTGTGCGAGGCAGTGCTGCCATTCCTGCCATGGTGGAATTTAACAGCTCAGCCTCAGATGTGTTCTCAGACTCAAGGAACACATCAACATCTTGGGTGTCACCAGATCCTGGCTGAGGGGCTTCAGTACCATCTGAAAGACACAGACCAGGATGCTCTGCTGCCCATACCCCCAGCAAAGCCCTCTGCGCTGTCAGTGAACACGGTTTTATATTGAAATCAAGATGCTGAAAACCAGAAATACCCAGAACTCTGTGGGTGATTCAAATAAAATAGTGTTTCCATAGCAAAGAAGTAGTTACATACTACATAATGGTCTAGAGTTAATAAAGAATCAATAGAAGCTGAAGTTTGAGTATTTTCTATGGTGGAAGTGAACCAGCAATGCTAAGGGAAAGGCAGATGTTGAAACAAAGATAAAGGAAAGAGAGAAAAAAAAATATTTTTTTAAAGAAAACCCAGCACAACAACAAAAAAGGCCTGTCAGAATGATAGTCAGGCTAGCATTTAGCTCTTGATGACTAAGTTAAGAACAAAAAGACTGAAAAAAAACAACAAGCAAAAAGAAAAGGTAAGCAACTTAAAAGAGGTTTCCACTCAAAAAGGTTTTCCATTTCTTTTTAAAATTTTGTCAAAATGTTAATCTTTGAAAAATCACATCTTCCTATAAGCATGTGCAAAACAAAAAAACCCACCCCAAACATCCCACTTTTCAAATGTTATCCCGTTTTCCTCTCTTGGGACACCAGTAAGAAGATCTGGCACTGGATGTGTTCCAACATAGTGTGAGTATTAAAGTAGCAGAGAATACTGAGGAAATGGGGAAAGCCTTGGACTGCTTTCCCCCACACGCTCTCGTGTTCTTTCTTTGCATATTTAGCAGGGTTAAAACTAGGTCAGAGTCTCCCTGCCATGTGCTGGGGCTGTGGCTGTGACATTAGCCCGGAGCTGCCTCTGGCTGCTGTCAGTTTGCAGGGCTGGTAGAGGCAGTGAGCCTGATCCTCCCCTTCCAGACCACGGCAGAAACCACGGGGAGCCTGCAGGGGCAGCAGGAGGGCTCGGGGAGGGATGGAGGGAGCCTGGGCCAAGCACTCACAGATGCTTCAGGAGCCAGCAGAATGCTGGTGGTGCAGCCATGGCCGGGGAGGAGCAGAGGGCTCTGCTGGAGGGACAATGTGCACCCTCAGGGAACGAGCCTGGCGTGCAGCAGGGCTCATGGCTTTGGAAAAGAGAGGCTTTCATGCAGCCAAAGGCTTTGCCATCGCCTTGGATGGGCTGGGGGACAAGATGTGTGGCTGGGACGCTTGGGCTGGAGAGAGATTTCTTTCTTTATTTATTTTTTTTTTAATTATTCAGGAACACAAAGTCAGTGGGAAGGGAGGCCATTCCCCAGTGTATCTCTGAAACACTCCCAGAAAGAAAAGCTTGGAGAGCACATAGATTTCAGGTCCCAGGATAGCAAGACTAGCTTTTTTTTTTTTAATGTTGGGATGTTCTGTTTCATTTTTCCCTTTTTCTAATGATTAATAAATTGAGATAAATTGAGAAGGAAGGGTAACCACAGTATCTTACCCCAGACATGTCAGTTAAAAGTTGGTGGGATGGGACGAGCAGCACCTAAATGAGATTTCTGTACTGGCTGTCTGGAGAATTTCCTTCCCCACATTTGTTGTGTTAAGTAGTGCTCTCAAGGACCTAAAATTAAATGGTGTGAAGACTCTGATTTTATTTTATTCCTATCACCCAGGGCAAAAGGGTGGAATGAATTGTAGAATATCATGACAGTAGTAGGATGTAGGGAGAAGGAGAAGGCAGGAAACATGAAAAGGGAGCAATCCATGTGTCTCCCTTGGTTTTGGCCATGTTGAGCAGTGAAATGCAGGCAGTATATCAGCCAGTACAGTTGTGTAAAGGATTCAGGATGCATCTGCCATGCCCCACAGGCTGCAGGAGCTCTAATCCTTTGTGAGAGGCAGAATGTTTCACTGGCAATATCTGAACCATTCTGGTTTTGTTGTAGTAATGGGCTCTTACACTTGGTATCCAGTCAGCCCCCAGATAAGCAGGGGCTCTGCAGAGTCCCCCCAGTGACACACCCCACACTGGGGAGAATTCAGTGCCCCAGCCCTGCAGCAAGAACGTTCCCCAGGGCAGTCAGGGCAGGCACCACCGGGAGAACTGGTGGTGAAGCTGGGGCCAGGGTCAAGCTGAGCAGGAGCTTTCAGAGACTCTCCAGCTGAGAGCTGAGCAACAGCTTCCAAAAACTGAGGAAGCAAATCTCAGTGCCCTCCCAGCCAGCTGCAGTGTGTGGTGCAGCTCAGGAGATTTGGAATGAGATTTGGAAGATTTTCTACCAGAGCTGATGTATCTGGCAGCAGTGGATGTTACAGTCCTGGGCAGATTCTCACTCTGAGTGTGCTGGTTGCTGTCTCAGGAAAAAGACACCTGCAGTTTGGTGGTAGTCCTCGGGTTCTCTACAGGATTTTCCTGCATTCTAAATATGGCCAAAGACTGTCGGGGGTTTTTTCCACCACCAAACAAGTGAATCTAATGGGTTCCTTGAATCAAGATTTGAACGCATCAGATAACCTGCCCTTATCTAAATGCAGTCTGTTGTGTTCTCCTGGCTCTTGGCAAAAGCTCAACCTTCTCACCCCAGTAGCCCCTTCTGATAAAGGCTGCTTGTCAGAGAAATCCGCTGTGGCCTTGGGGTGATGGGGGAGATGGCTTTTCCAAACTCTGAATTCCTTTGGCTAGGAGGATTTTCCCACACCATTTGTGGCAGTCCAGCATTTGAAGGAGTTTCAGGCTGGGATTTGGCCACGAGAAGTAGGAGCCAGGTTGAACAGGAGCTCTTTAGTCACTGGACACGGAAGAGGAGGAGACAAAAGGGCTGCCAAAACCCGGTGAGTTCAGCGTGCAGCAAGGCCTTTGGGTGCTCCTGTCACGGGCACTGGCAGCCAGCACAATCCCCCGTGATCCCACTGGGGATGGGGGCACTGCAGGGTCCTTGGACAGCTGTGGAAATCAGAGACCCATCTGCACAGAAGACAAACTTCTAGAGACTTCTGG
Source organism: Regulus satrapa (assembly GCA_013396955.1). Lineage (NCBI taxonomy): Eukaryota > Metazoa > Chordata > Aves > Passeriformes > Regulidae > Regulus > Regulus satrapa. The sequence continues at coordinate 1,247,996 of VWZN01001393.1, read as the reverse complement.
TCCTTCTGGAGCTGACCTGCAGACCTGGGGTAGTGGGGGACAAATCTCTCATTGTGCTGGGGGTGGGGGTGGCACGTTGGATGCTCTGAGGAGCATTATAATTGAAATTCTTTATCAAGAGCCCGCTTGTTTATCTTGGAGAACTTGAAAGAGTTATGAATCAGCTGAGTGTGTATCAGGCTGGGCTGGAGAGCACGAGAACAGCCATCATTGCTGTGGCAGGCAATATATTATGGCTGGCTTGCCAGCTTGGAAAGTGAATGCTATTATTCTTTGTGTTTGCTTTAGCGAGGGATAAGAGACTGTTTTGCTTTCTCAGGTGTTTTGAGTCTTTTAACTCTGCGTTTGTCTTGCTGGGTTTGGGAATTTGCTTCTAAGTGTTTGTGCATTCCTCCTTCTCAAGCTGGAGGTTATTTGTGTGTTTGTGTGGAATGAAGCAGGTTTTCTGTATGGGATATTACCTCATGCTCTCTTAATTGCTTTGCTGCTGCTGCAGTTTTGGATGGGAAGTGGCGCAAAGAAGATGAAGCAGCATTTCTGTTTGAGAGGAACAGAGCCCAAAAGGGTGCTGTTCGTTTTGGAAGCTGTTGCCAAGCCTGTGAAATCAGCCTTGGTTTGCATAGTTCTCCTACTGCAAGAGAGGAGAATAAAAAGAAAGCATTCCAGTTCAGGTTAAAGGACTAACAGGCATGACAGGCACCTAAAAAGGAGACAAATAGGTCCAAACAGTGGCATTCAGAAAACCATAGTGACAACAATTTTGTCCTTTCTTCTTGCATAAGCTGTCACCCTGCTAATGTGGCTCTCTGCTTTGAGAGTAGAATTGCTTTGCATCTGGCCAGCTCAGAGCTGGGGCATGGAGCATAAGTCTGTCAGTCCTCATCCATGCAGCCATGTCCTTAGTGTGACATTATCGCCACATGTGCAGCCGGTAATAATTTTTTGGGGGAGCATTATTGAGTTTGACATTGACATAGTAAGGATTTTGTACGATATCTCCAGACTTTGTTCCTGCAGGGAAGAGGAACCATGCTGTAATAATTCACCATCTGATTTACCTAGAGATGTCACATAATATTCCCTCTAAATGGCTTGCATGAGTACTGGATGGGCAGAGAGTGGGGTTTTTTTGGTTGGTTTTTTTTTTTTCTTAATTCACTGGGAATAATTCATCGGCTGACAGCTGTGCTGGTGACATGAGGAGGTGCATCCCTCCTCAACAAGCCCTGACAATCCACTCAGCACCCGATTTGGCTTCCCGGCATCTGGGCACTTGTAGTCTCTCTGTTACGCAACCTCTGGGCCTCTACCCACAGTCTGTTGACATTCATTTATTCATTTGATTTCATCTTCACAAGCAGCAACCGCTGTCATTTCCACATTACGAAAGGAGGCTGGGAACATGTTGACACAAGGCTTGGGCTCATGTCTATGCTCAGAGAGCAGATGGGGAAAGCTCTGCACTCATCAAGGAAAAGAGGGTATTTGAGGACATCTTCCCTTTGTATAGAGGCTCTGTTGGAAGAGATGATCAGAAGTGGGACTTGGTTCCTCGAGACCGGGTCGGAATAAATGTTTTGTCCTATTTTTGCAAAATGAAATTCCAGTTTATATGGGTGGGAAGAGGCAATAACTTTGCAGTGTTCAGTACAAACAACCCAAATGCTTTGAACATCTGAAACAAAAATGAGCCTGAAAGGCCAAGCAAGAAGGAAATATCCTTCCTCCAAAGGACCTGAGATCCAGTCTCCCTTGGTGAAAATCAGTAAAAACCCTGGAGCATTTGAAAATGGCACACCCAGCTCTGCAAAAAAGGAAGGAAGATCCAAAGTCCTCAAAAAAGGAAAAATTTCCAGTCTCTTTTCCCTATAGCTTTGTGCCTAGAAGTACCCTTTGCTGTGTGAGGAAGGACAGCTTGCAGTAGGCACACAAAAAAGATTTATAAGTGATTTTTGGACTGGATGTTTTCATGTTTGCCCAGGACTCTTGGGACTGGACTGGATAGCTAGCTCTTGCTTTAATTCTTCCTGTACTCATCTGCCCACATCCCCCATGGGTGTCTCCCCCATTCCCAATTTGATCTATCAGCTTGACACAAGAAATATGGTGTGGATACATTTGTTGTCTGTATTACAAGATAAAACCTGGTTTTTAATTCTGCCATTTGGAGAGGAAAGGTGGATAAAATCTTCCATACAAAGGTGAGGCTAGCAGGTACCATTTAATTTTCTGTGTTTTTCTGCTGGTTCTGGGGAAAGATGAATCTTGGCTGGGAGACAAAACCACAGAACACTTATTGAATAATATTCTGCAGGTGAGAAAGGCTGCAGTGATAAGGGAAAAGAGGAGCTTTCTGGAGACAAAATGCAGGTCACCTGGAAACCCTGACTTTAACCTTAGAATATCTTCATTTGACCTCCTGTCACAAAACGACCAAGGCTCTGAAATGATCCATTTTATCTCCTCACTGGTAATAATCCTGCCTCCCTGTAATTTTTATCCAAAGTAGTTATGCTGAAAAAAAAAATGTGATGACTGCCTCTGCAGCAGTCACCTGCTTCTATAATGGGATAATTGCAGTTAAAGGTAATGGGGTTTTAATTTCTTACTATTATTGGGTTGCTGGTAGGTAAATATATAGGAGATGGTCTAATAAAGCAATTTGAAATCTCCCACATTGAGCTGTTGGAAGGACATATCAACCACGAGCAAACAGCACAATCTTAATCAATATTTGCAGAATTGCTAGAGAGGAGATGAGGGAAGGGAGCTAAAATGGGACGACCTGTGTCTCACTTTGGTGCACTGACAAAGGCTCAGGGCTTGTGCTCAGCCTGGGGCCAGCATTTCTGCTGTGCTGCTAATGCAAGACCCAGGAGTTGTGGCTTCCAGTCCTCCCTCTGCTAGAGATGGTTGTTTCTGAAGCCAAGCGAGTCTCGTGTCACCACAAGTGAGGCCAAAATTATTCCCTTCCCTCCTGCTCTGGAAAGGCATTGATAAGGAATGTTCTGCAAGCACCTGTGAGTGTTGGGTGCTGCCAACTCCATGATATCTCCTGGGCTGACTGAGAACCAAATCAAGTGCTCTGCAAGCTTGGATTTTGATATCCTCTTCCACTAATGGAGAAAAATACCCATTGCTTGGTCTGCCTTGCCTCGTTTGACATAAAAGCTGAGCTGCTGTGCTCCTCTCCTGTGCCTCCAGGCATGAAGGTTGGTGAGGAGCAGTCCCCGCTCTCTCCTCTCTGGAGTAACTAATCAGAGCAATAAGAGGAGCTGTCTCCACACAGGTAAGGCACTGCAGTAAGAAATGTGTTTAGTCTTTCTCTGGGTGTGTTTTGTCCATGGCCCTTTCTGCACAAGGATTTTTCCCAGCACTTGAATGCACAAGCTTTTTTTTTCTATTATTCAATTTCTGCTTCACTCCCCTCATTTGGAAAGGAGGGGATGCAGAACAATGCTGGATCTCCAGCTCTCTGGTATTCTTTGATTTCTCATATTGTCCAAAAAACTCTGTCATCTCAGTCAATAGCATACTCATCCCTTCAGCCATGCAGGGAGCATCAGCTCTCTCGTTAGCCTTCAGGTACTCAGTGTTTTATGTTGTTTTTGCTTTCCATTTTTATATCTTTGCCATTTTATATGGCTTATAGCCATATTTTTCACCTTATGGGAATAGTACCTGATGTGTTCAGGCTTTAGTGGAGATACATGCTGTTTGTCAAGCAGCCTCTCCAGCTGCTTTCTTCCAATTCATCTCTTCTTAGAATTCAGCCCCTGACTTTCATACGAGGTAGGATTGCAGTGGCCAAACCCTGCCAGATTCACATGTTAAAATTCTGTATCACATGTACGTGGAAATAATTTAATAGCCCTAAATATGAAGGAGGTACAGATTCTTCTGCATGGGATGGAGTTTTGAGTCTGATTAAGCTGCTAAAGATAGTGTTACTATACTTTGGTAATGAATTTTTGGATAAACAAATTATTTGAGACTAATATTTGTAAAGAAAGAAGTTCCTTTATTTATGTTTTTGCTTTGTGCCTCAAGTATAGGATAACCAATTCCATCTATCCATTTAATTAATGCTCACAGAGCAGCACCTAGGGCTGCCCAGCAATAGGGAATATGACATTTGACTCAACAACCCGAAAAGTCGTGGTAAAAAAGTGATTAACGTCATTTTTAAATGCAATTACCATTTGGCCCAAGGCATGTCTGCGTCTCCTATGATTGCCAAGGAGATGCAGGCTGGATATAAAAGGCACTTGATGCTGCTTGTTCTGGGTAAACTGTAAATGTTTTGTGACTCCTCTCACCTTAGCGAAAGCGCAGTGCCAACCTGTTACAGGAGCACACTTAATTGCTGCCTAACAACAGCTTCCTTGTTGTCTGAATATGCAGTGTGGCCCTGCCTTCCACCCCTGCCCTCAGAGCTCTCTGGCATTAAAAGCTGTCGATGGATGAGCAGGTTTTGATGAGTTTAGAATGCGCTTGAACATTGGGGGTTTGAGAGTTCAGTGCTGATGTGACTGAGTTCACTGCTGAGGGAGAGGAGGATGCTGGCAGAAGGGGAGGGAATTCCAACGGGAAAAAACAGTTGGAAGGGAGAAAAAGGTGGTGAGGAGAGACATCAAGACCCAGCTGGTGGGAAAGGATCAGAGGCAGAGCTGAGAATGGAAAATGTAGTACAGATGGGGATGGGAGGGAGGCACATATTTGGCTTATTCCTGAAGCTGTACTTAGCAGAGGATTTTCTTCTTGTCTGAAAAATAACTTAGTTAAGAAAGTCAAATCTGTCTTGCAAGGAAAAATATCTGTTGTACATGTGATGGGCTGGAAAAGATTATGAACTTGATCTTATGTTTCAGACCATAAAAACTTAGGGGTTTGACTTTTTAAAGAAATCATGTCTTCCCTCCCTACCTTTTTCACTCTGCTCTCTCAGCTCAGGCAGATGGAAGAACAGGATTAGCACAGACACACAATTCTGACCAACATGGAAAAGGCAGTTTTCACCTCAAGGGAACTGAAAAATATCATCAGACACACGTTGGATTATATAAGGTCAGGTGCTGTGTAAACCCGCACTGATCACTGCCACGTGCTGAGGGACCATCCACTCCCACAAAGGGCTGGTGAGATCAGCAGAGGGGGCTTAGGAGAAGCTAAGATGACATAAATTAATCTCATATTGCTTTCGGCATCCTTTCCAAAGTCTGAGCTCCCTCTCAGCACCATTCAGTTGAATTAATACCTGCTCCTCTCCTTGCAGCACGTCTGGATGGCTGACAGGGCATAATAGAGGACAGGAAGGATTGTATTTCTGCCTCTCCACTCCACTGGTCAGGAACTGGATGCTCTAGATGAGCCATGCTTGCTTTGATGGTAATTTGTAAGCCTTTGCTTGAAGCACTGCCACCAAGTTGGTTGTACAAGCAAAGCTGATCTGAAATCCAAGTCCCTGATAAATCACTTCAATGCTGACCTAATGAGTTCTTCATGTCAGGAAGATTTCTGCAATGGCTCATTCAACAAGCTATTTTTTATTTTCTATACCAGTGGTAAGGTCTGGAGAAATGGTTTCACACAGAAAAATGAGAAGCAATGGCACTTTGTGAGATTAACTGGTGACTCGATTGGTCTCACTGTCAAACACCAGATGTTCTGGTCTTTGTTAAAAAGTGGCTTAATTTAGATTTACTTCATTAGCTGCTGATGTCACTGCATTCCACCCTGTTCAAATAATTGATAAGATTCATGTCTTTCCTTCCCTAGAGACTCATTTCCCCCTTTGAATTAATTATAAAAGGTTGATTTGAAGAGGAGTGGGACAAAAGCCTCTAACCCTGCTTTCTTTCTTTCCTCCTGGTAGAGGAGAGTGTATCAGGGAAGGTCTGGATCCACATGACTCGTGGATGGGGGAACAATGGTGCCACTGCCCGCCCTGTGGGGCTCCTCAGCCCATGCCCTGTGCAGAAAACCTCCCTCCTGAAGCAGACCTGAGGTGAGGGACCAGCCCAGCCCGTAGTGATGCTGCCAGGGCTCCAGGTCCTCACTCAGCCCAGGGGAGTGAGTCTGCAGCAGCACATCAGGAGTGCTGGAAACAACATTCCCAGCACTGTGCCTAGGGCTCGAAGCACCAGCACCAAGTGTCAGTGCCTCTTCTCCTCGTTATGGGAGCTGGGGAGACAAAACGGCCCCACAGCTGCCAACTGTGTCCTGTTCTGTCCTCCTGGGTTCCTGGCACGGGATCCTGTTCTCTTGCACTCAGCTTCAAGACTCAGTGTAACATGTAGATGGAGCTATTTGAGGTCTCTAAAAAATGGTGTCTTAGATGACTAATTATCGTGAGCTGACTAATAGCTAATGCTTCTGGGCACAGCTGTACCTACAATAGCCAAACATCTTTATATTTGCTAAAAATGAGGAGGGAAAAAAAGATAAATTTTGCCTAAGCTGGAACTTTTTCCAGGTCAAGTCTCTTCTTATTTAACTGTTAATCTTGAAGCATTACATAAAGTTTGGGGCTGTGAAAAACTTCTGCAAAGTCAGATCCGAGTTAATTAAAAGGAAACCTTTTTCTCTCTGGAGGCTCTGTGTTGATCTGGGCAGCACAGGGCCCTCCCATGGGATCTTCCCAAGGAGACATCTCACACACCTGCTGCTGTGCATGCAAGGCTTTTGGTCTCTCTTTGGGGGAGGATGCAACAACCTCCCTCTGAAATCTCCACAAAGCCCCAGCAGGCTCTGCTGAAATAGAAGCTAAACTGCACTACTTTAAACAAACCCCGTGATTTTGTACGGACACCAGCCCCCTACAGTGAAAGTTAAAGTTGCTGTTCAAGGCTAGTGCCCAGGGTGCCCAGAGAATCAAGGCTGAATTGTCCAGCAGCTGCAGGAGTGACCATATTTTCTGCTGAGATGTTTGGCTTTGTAGCAGTGGAAGCTTTTCCCATATCCACCATGTCCTGGCCTGGGCTGCTGACCCCAGAGTCTTGCACAGAAGCAGATTTTTCATTGCCTTTTGAGGCCATATTTTTTGTGTNTTTTTTTTTTTTTTTTTCTTCTCAAGAAAGTTCCCATGTTGGTTGCATTGCTCAAGATTGGGTTTCTCACTAACATTTTTTGTTTTCTCTTTTTTCAGTGGAATTTCCTTGTGCTGTGCAAAGACCTTGAGTTCTCTGTGGGAGCCTTTGGCAGCCTTCTTCAGGGGCTTTGAGAAAGAAAGATGAGGCCACATCCAAGTGCATTATCCAGCATCCTTCTGTGTCAGCAGCTGCCATTTCTTTAGCACCTAGAGGAGCTACAGACCATGCACTGTGTAAAGGCTGCAGAGGATGTGTAGCAAGGAGGAGGAGAACCCTTCTGGCTGCTGTAAGTCAGCATTGCTCTGTTGGCTCGTGACCCTGGACATGCTAACAAACTGTGTGTGTCAGAGGCAATAAGTGATGTGAAAACAGAAGATCACTTTGTGTCATTTAAAATCACAAAAGGTTGAAAATATTTGCCAGGCTTCAGTCAGTTTGCACAGGATGACTTTTTACTTTTATGTGTGGTAATGGGCATGTGCTTGGATGTAAAAGCTTCCTAACAGCCCCCATTTTAGGAAGCTCATTCCACAAAGGAGTCTCAAAACCAGACTCATTTTGCCACACAGGCACTTTTACTGCCACGTGAACCGTGATCTTTAAACAGTGATTTAAAGGAAAGTTTCTTGATGTTTCAAGCAAACTCGGATGTTTTGGGGGCTTTTTAAATGTCAAACCCCACCCAAAGTAGTTATGCTGAGATTTAATTCAGGTTTTTTGGGGGTTTTTTTTGTTGGTTTTTTTTTTGTTTTTTTTGGTTTTTTTTGTTTGGGTTTTTTTTTTTTTTACCTTCTTTCTGGGCTGACTTCATCTTCTCTCTGTTTAATCTTTTGCTAAAGCATTGGTAATCAAGGCCTGACACCTGCGTGTCTTTAACTGTAGGCTGGCACCTCATTTTCAGAGCAGTGCATTCATTGTAATAGCCAGGAGAAGAAAGATGTGTGACATTTTTGGGAGGGAGGGTGTGTATGCATGCTAAAAAATTAGGCAACTACTTCAATTGCCCATTGACAGTCACGACGTGCCTTATCTGCCATCTCATTGTGCCTGTGTTGAGCTATCAACAGCTGTGATATCACAGCTGTCAGCTCCTACAACCTTGAGACTTATGATTAACAGGATTTCCTCTTTGGTTATTAAAGTAATAACACGAGATGCTCTGTGGGAAGCAGCAGAATCTGTGGCAATTGAATGTGCTGTTTCCTGAGATCTATCTCCACTTTTTTGCTGGAAAAAGGCTTTGAGCACCACACTTTTAATGCCTGGAGGAAGGCAGAGCTTTATGGGCTGCAGCTCACCAGAGGTGAACAGGGTGAGTTCCCCCAGCTTCAAGGCAGATCAGTGCTGAGATTTTGGCTCTGGTTTAGCTGTTTAGTGTTTTTCTGTGGTGGGAGCTAGAGTCAGCCAGGGCTCTGGGGTGGACGTGCTGGGACTTTCCTGTAAACTGACTGCACTAAGGACATCAAAGGGACTTTGAATTATTAAAGTGGCCTAACATTGGGTGTCTAGAACATGCACTAAATAAGACAACTTTTGAAAAGGATAAGTTTAGATCTGATGAATAAATAAAAGGGGTTTAGAAACCAATTTTTCTTCAACCTTATATAGCCTCAGCAGGACAGATTATGCCCTCAGGTTAGATTTTGACCACCACCTTCCTGTGGACTCCGGACTGATCCTTCTGGGACCCTGGTGCACCATCCTTCCCATGACCCATGCAAGGGGCTGTCATCAGCTCCCCACTGCTCCCAGAGCTGCCCCAATCCTGCCTGCCACATCCAGCCCCTCCACCCAGGCCATGTGTGGCACAGAGGAGGTTCTGTGTCACAGCTGTGTGTTTGGGAGCCCCCGGACATGAGAAGTTCTTTGTCTGGCCCCAGTGGCTTGTAAGGTCTCTAGCTATTCCTTTTCTTCCATGTCCTGTCTGGAAAATTAAATTACTGCTCTGCATTTTCTAGATTGGGGGTGAGCTGGGCCAGAATCTGTGCCAGAGTCACCTGGGCCTACTAGAAATGATCAAGCAAAACTGAAATTTTGCATTCTGTGGTCCAGCTCTAGTATGGATGGCTGCCTGTCTACCCACTGATGTGCACATATGTATTTGTCTTTCTACCTTGCCCTGTAGCCTACTACTACACACATATATAAAATTATATTTCAGTCCTGATTCACAGAACTATTTAGTGCCTCATAAATCCCTCTGCAATTCTGGACATTTCATCTTTTTTCCTGATATTTTTGGCATAAATCTGACAAATAAACAGAAAAGTCTTTCATTTACTGGCTGCTGTAATCAACCAGCTGTAAGACGAGGTGGCAAAGTTATTTATATTTTGTTCTGAGAGAGTAATTATTTTCTCTCCTTTCACGTGGCAGAAAAAATGCTTTGGTAATTTAGAAGCTTAGATTTTCCTTTGAAAGTGCCTCTAGTTGGCTTACAAGACAAATGAATGTGGTTCACTTGCATTAAAAAAATGTTTTATAACCTTTCTATACAATGAAAATGATGTGTGACATGTAAATAATATGGAGTAAAACTTGCATCCATTAACATTTGTGAAAGGAATAACAAAGGAAAATGATGCTGCGAGCGATTTCTCGCCTGACCTGGGGCTTTGCAGTTCATCAGCTTAGTGGTTCTCTCCTGCTTTCCAGCTCCAGCTTATTTCAGCCCAGCATGCCTCAGTGCACAGGTGTACTCTGTGGATTCTAACACTGCATGGGGAGTTTCCACTGCAGCTAAACTTATTTAAGCACCAAAGTCAGAATTCTTCTATATCTGAGATGTCACTTGAGGGACGTCCATGTGCCCGTGCTCACATCCTCGGGCAGGCTGGTAGGTCCTCTTGGAAATCAAGGAACTCATATCCACTCTTCAGGAATTTTTTTCTTAATCTTTCTAGGCTAGTATTTCCTGCCAATTTGATTCCTTGTATGTTGGTTATTTTTGACCTCATATTTTGGGTTTCACACTTCCCCCCACCTCCCCCCAATTAAGAATGAACATTTCCCACAAATGCTTTGTCTTTTGTCCATTTCCACTTACCTTGAGAAATGCTCATCTTTGTGTGCTTGTTTACTCCTAAGATGAAAAAGTACCTTTTCTTCCTAGTCATTCTGTACGAATCTACAATAAAAATGAGGCGTATAAGCCGTCAGAGACATAGCTACAGGCAAGAAGCGAAGTGGGCTTAGTGACCTTGATGTGCACGCTGGAGTTGTTATGGCAACAGGCAAGTGAAATGACTGTTGCTAAGGCTCAGAGAAATAAAGCAATCTCAGTCACTTAATGGTCATTATTCTCTAGTAACTTAATTTTGAGTTTGCTGCGAGCTAAACTGTGAAGTGAATCAGCAAACCACCCCAAATACTTAGGAGAAATATGAATGAGAGGGGTTTTCTTTGCATCTCTCTTCCTCTGAGCCCCTCGAGTGACACAGTTAGGAGCAGCCACAGAGGTTTTAGAACGCTGGGTGAACCAGGGAGATGATTCCCAGTGGCTCTTAGGAGCCGTGCTGTGACACAGTGCAGGAGCAGTGCATGGTGCATGCTGACCCTGGAAGAGCAGGAAGCAAAATTTTTTTTTTTTTTCAGCTTGTATTTACAAACAACAAATTATGGAACTAGAAAGTTTGGTGATTTTCTCCCTTTCATTAACTGAGTTATTTGCTTGATGGAAAAGTAGGGAGATGCCATATTTTATTCTTGCTTGACTAGAGTTGATTTGGCTATTCCTCTTAGGTGTGAGAACTGGACTAAAATGTAGTTAAACTGTGTGAAAAATAATTAATTTTATGGTAATTTTAGAAGCTAAAAATAAAGGTACCTTATGAGCAAAAGGCTCTTTTGGCATGAATTTTGTAAACCTTAAGGAGGTTTAGGGGTTTTAGCAGAATAGAATATTGTCAGACTTCAAGAAAACAGCAAGTGTACGAGTACCAATGCCAGCTTTCATTGAAGGTGGCAAAATAAAAGAGCCATGAAAAATCTTAATCCCAGTAACATTCATGGAAATTGAATGCGCAGTGGGGAACTGTGGTCAAATTGCATTTTGCTGTGAAAATGAATATCACCATACATTTGGAAAATCATTTTTCCTGAATTCTTTCACAGACCAAAGCCAAAAGCGAGGAGAGCCTTTCCCTAAAATAAATCCACAACCCTCGTATTACACACACACACCACCAAATGCCTCTGAAATGTTCATGGAGGGCTCTGGTGTCCTGTTCCCTGCTTGTGAATTAGTGAAGATTTTTCCAAAGCCTAATTGCTAACCCCTTTTGATTCACAGTTAATTTCCAACAAGGCCAGATGTGAATTTGCAGTTCAGGCCTCGATATTGTCCCAGAAAAAGCAGTGGCATTAGCAGCTGAAAGCAGTCATTATGCGTTTGTTCCCGCAGCAGACTGATTGCTCATCAAGGGAGCAGAGCCTCGCACAGGCTGAGCTGGATGCAGAGCTATACATATGTATTCCCTCTTGAAAATGGACACAATCAGGCCATTCATGCATCCTGCCAAGATGCCTCTTGGTTGCAGATGCCTTGGGTGATTGCAGGAAAGATTTTTCTCTGCGTCTGTATAAACTGGCATTTATCGGGAGGGTCTCTATTGAAATCACTAGTACTGATTTCAGTTTTACTGAAATGTAGATGGAATTGGAAACCATCTGAGGATGGAAGCCAGTCCTACAGAGGGTATTAGGACTGGAGCCCCTGAATTTGTGGGGGTTGGAAGTTATGATCATCTCAGTGATGCCAGGCTGCAGGATGGAGGTGAGGGCAGGGGGTGCTGCCTCAGCGCTGATCAGAGGCTTCGGCTGCACAGCTGCACTGAGCTAAGGCTGCTCTGCCCTAGAATAGATGCTGCTGCAGAGCTGCTTTCCTGGGGCAGGTCTGTCACAGCTGACTGGCATGAACCCACTTCTGTCTCAGCCCCAAGAGAGATGGCCAGGGCGGAGGAAAGTGCTGCCAAGGAGATGCTCTGGGGCTAATCCACCTGCTGGCCCTGTGACCTGTGTGCCAGGATGTCCCCCAGCACCCTCCCTTGCTGGGAAACCCCACGGCCACACTGCTCAAATGCAAGGAGAGCACATATGGAGTTGAGCACATTTGTGAGGTGACACAGACACCATTTGAGGAGCTGATGTCACACAGAAAAATAAGGGCACCAGTGCTACCACTTTCTTTCAGAGGTTTAGAGCTTACCTGATGTCAAAGTTTGCAGAGCAGAGCCTTTTTCTGCTGTGCTAAGGGCTCTGCTGCAGTCTCATGTAGGGACTTAGGTGCCTCTCTGACTACTCCATATCAGTGATTTTGGTAATTCCACTTACTTGGTGAGGCTCCTCTTGTATCCCATACTTTTCCATATATGCTTTTTTAAAACTCAGACCAACAGAATGAGTTCCAGGGCCTCCAGCAACTAAGTGTAATGAAGGCATTAATTAAAGCATTTTTAATCCTTAAATTGTTACTGAGAATGTTGTTGCTAAACAGCCAAGCTGATGACAAAGCAAAGCTTTTGCAGGAGTATCCAGAATAGCAAAAGCAATGGTGGAAGTTGCCATTGTCCTTGACATGAACTGCAGTGCAGTCCCACTCACATGGGAGATTTCAGCTGTACCAGCAGAAGAGGAAGAGCTGCAAGAGAACTGGTCCATCAGTGTGTCACCAAGGGGTAAACAAGGTCACACTTGTGATGCCTTGTGTGCACCTTCCCATTGACAGTAGAATTATGTGTGAAAATAGGAGGGTTTCAAATGGACCATGAAGGTGTCAGTTCAGAGAGAAAACACTTTTAAAAAAAAAAATGTTGATGGAATGAAACATATTTTAGTTGAACCCTCAGCTTGCTGAATTTTCTACTTTATCCTTTTCACTTTTGAAAAACCCTTTCCCTCTTATTCCCTATGTATCCTTCAGCAAGGTGTCTTCAGCCAATGCATCTGTCTGTAGCAGGGACTTTATTTTACTGATCAATGGCATCAGAACTACAGCATTTGAAGTTTTATGGCCTTCTCCGATTTAGTGGGGTTTTTAATAATACATTGTGCTTGAGACCTATCTCTGTGATTGAAATGTCAATTGGAGTCAATGTGGCCTCTTCTTGGGAGAGCAGGAGCAAGAAAGGTCGAATTTGGAAAAAAAAAAAAAAAGAAAGATGGAAAGAAACAAAAAGCTGGTGATGACCAACTGCTTGGGGAAAGCTGGAAGTGTCTGTGAGTAATTGTTGGGAACATCCACACTGTTCCAACATCTTTCCTGATGCATTGCCATCTGTTGCACTCAAAGCCAGTAGCAATTTTTACCTTACTGTTCCAGACATTGTGATGTATAGATGGTACAATTATTTTTTTCTCCTACTTATATATTAAGAGATGGCTATTGTTTGCAAAACCTTCTTCTCAATATAAAAGGAAAAAAGTCCAACGGTAGCAAAAAGGCCTTATCTTTTCACTGTTAGATAATGTGGGTATAACAACATCACACATCCCAGCTGTGGAGGAGAGCCAGAGGAAGTGGTGGGAGCTCAACCACAGCCTTCTGGATCCATTTGGCTCTTTGGGTTCATTCCTTCCAAAATACAGTTTGATTGCAATAATAATCCTTTTCCAATATATTTGGGCAACAGCTACTAAAGCTGGTGTGCCCATAGCTGACACAGTAACTGGCTGGAGTAAAAGTTGGTGGTGTTGTGCACTGTCTGTTTCAGCAGGTTTAATCAACACCCTTATTAAATATCTCACCCTGCTTTGGTTCTTGGAATTCTTGTTGCTGTGTCAGGTGCTGGAAAGGGCAGCAGAGGTAAATAGAGATTTAATTTTAAAACTGGTCTTTGTCTTGAAGAAGTGGAAGAATCCATATAAATCAAGCTGGTTGTGTTTTGTGATCATCGGTAGCTGCCAACACTTTTTTCTTCATTCTTAATTAATACTGTCCTGTAAAAGGCCCTTGTGGAAAGCTTGGGGCACTGGAGAGCAGTGATTGTCTTGTCTATGCCACTTGCCAGAAATTCACTGGGTTCTTTCACTTGTTTGCCAGGATTTTGGATTGCAGGCGTGAAACACAAAAATAGCATAAATAGTTTTCTTATTTATTTGGTGTCTTAAATAAGGGAAAAAAAAATGATCCTTTTGTTTTCAAAAGCAGCATTTTGGGAGAAAAGACTCAGTTTATTGATTTAATTCCAAGCATTCCAAGCCCCTGGCTTCACCTCTGCCTGAAAACAACGCTGACTTGGGAGGGAGATGTGGTCTATCCCCCTGCATCATTCAGTTTAAGGCTTGAAGTAGTCACGAAGAATGTCAGTTCATACCAACCATCATAGCTCCTGGAGGGGAACTTGTCTCTCTCTGTTTGTAAATAAGTGCAGATTTTACAAGAGAGGTTAAGGAAAGAAATGTTTTCTTTTATTTGCAAATAAAATAATAACAAATAATTTAGGAAGAAATTCTTTACCAAGAGGGTGGTGAGGCACTGGAACAGAGAAGCTGTGGCTGCCCCATCCCTGGAAGTGTTCAAGGACAGGCTGGACATGCCCTTGAGCAATGTGGTCTAGTGGAAGGAGTCCCTGCCCATAGCAGGGAGGGGAAATGAGAATATTTTTAAGATCTCTTCCAACTCAAACTATTCTATTACTCAGCAATAGATGATGGACAATACAGAGATCCTGCGTTTCTGTAGAACCAGTAACATTTGCACTGTTAGCAAGGCTCTGTGGAGTGCTTTTGATGGGAAGGTTTAAACCAAGAAAGAAGGGGAAATTGGCTCCTGTGCCCTCAGCTAGGCAGGAGAAAAAGACATCAAACCTTCTCTCCCTCCTCACGAAATATACAGGCAAAAATGTCATGTGGAAGGGAGGGATGGCTTGTTTTCCTCCACTGAAGGAGTGGTGCCTTGGCCACGAGACCTTGGTTGAACCTCACAGCTCACAAAAGCTCTGGGGACTTCCAGAGCCTCAGAGCACTTGCAGACTGCAGTTAGGATGTTGACCTAAACATCCTAAAAACAGCAGATCTGCTGCCCTCCCCTTCTCTTGGTGCTTGTTAGCCTCACAACCCAGCTGCCTTGGAGAGCTGTCCAGAGAAAAATGTTTGCAGCATGGGCAATCATGTTGGCAGTCAGTAATCAATCAGCTCCCTTGTGTAAACACGGAGCCAGCCATTGATTGCTTGAAGCTCTGCCAATGATTGCTGCACCAACAGGCCCCAGGGCTTTCAGTGGACTAAAAATTCATAGTTGCTATTTGGATCCGGTCACCTTTCATCTGACTCAGAAAGTTAAAAGTAAATGAGTTTTTTGGTACCGGGATGCTTATAAAATCAACCTGCTTTAGTGCAATCCATAAGCTGCCTCTGGTGAATAACTTGCTGAGTGGGAAAGAGAGCTTCTGATGCTGTTTTCATGCTCCTCTGCAACTGCTCTGCTGCTGCTTTCTGCATCTGTGCCAAATCTGGCCAGGAGTAAGTGCTACAAAGAGGGGAGAGGGCAGATTTATGCCTGTGTAATTGGTGTCAGGTTTGACTGGGGAAGAAGATGCTAATGACACTATGAAGCCTCAGTCTGAGCTCTTGGGTGGTTTGTGCTAGGTTTATGCATAGCATGGCTATGCTGGAAGCACTTTGGAAAGTTCAAGGGAAAAGATCAAGGGGAAAGAACACCTTTGGAAGTTTTTGTTGAAGGTCTGAAATCTTCCCAATTTCCTTCTCCCATGGCCATCCTGTGGAATGGGGGACATACTGAGCTGCAAGAGAAGGGAATATGCTCACTTCTTCTCAGTGAGAAGAATGATGCTTTCAAGGCAACAAAATATTTTTTTTTCTATTTGTCAATTTGTTGGCAGGTTTTCAAACAGTTCTCATGTAGCTCTGCCTGCTCTGTGTGACAATAGCAGTGTGGAGATAAAACAGCTTTGCAGAGAAGCATGTACCTTCCTGAACAATAAGATTACTTGCATTTTAATTAGTTTCCAGTACGTAAAATGATGCAACTGGATTGGAGACAAACATGAAGTAAATCTGTCCATTTCTATTCAGTTTCATTCTCAATCAAGTGCCTGCTCAAACAGATATATCTTCGGATATATCTTCACTGCACAGTAGTCCGGAAAGTGTATCTAATCTCTTCCTCCCCTAATTGTAAAATATTCCCTTCTGTAACTCTGATACTGTCCTGCTTTATTGGTTTTGAATGTAAAATAAACTTACCAAAGAACTGGCCAGCATCCAGACATTTTAACATCTTTTAGATCCTTTAATATTTTTGAAATTTTCATTAGTGAAACAAATGTGCAAAGATTATCACAACTCCTCTATCAAACGGGACTTCAATTCTATAAGCTCAGGAAGAAGTTCTGCCCTTCTTATCAAGGCTGGATAACAACTAATTCCTCTAAGATTACAATGCTACTCAGCCAGACAAAAGGAGCAAAAACCAGGTGAAGTTTTTGCAGAAGCAGAGTGAAAATAATAGCCTCTTCTGCACCTTGGAGTAAGCCAGGGATTTAGAATACAGTTGTTGTTATGCTTTATGTCTCTGGACATCTCTTTTCAATGCAAAAGGTTTCACTGTTTTAATGCTGGGGTTTAAATGTAAGTCATCCTCTGAACAGGCTATAAATATACACAGGAATGACATAAGAGGATGCATTGGAGAAAAATATAATTGAACACCAAATATGTGAAAATGCACTTGAGGTAATAAGCAAAACGCTGGAGTGAGGATGTGGAGCTGGGGGCACAGAGACCACTGGTGTCCTCCTCTGGCACTTCTGAAGGAATTTTTCATCTTTGTGCTGTGTTAGACGAGTTTGGTACCTCGGATTCATGGACTCCAAGGTGGTGGGTGTGCATATCTGGGACATGTTGGGCTTTGGCTTCTTTGTTGGATTGAAACACTTCTCAAACTGTGCTCTTTCAGAGAAGATCTCATTGCTAATCTCAGGGATTTCTGCACCTGAGAGTCTGCATTTTCCTGCTGGTTCTGCTCTTCTGGTAGGAGCTGCTTCCTCTCCCTGTGCTACTTGTGTCTCTTAATTTATTTTTTTTTTAAAAAAGCACGTTTCTGTTGGGTGTTAAGTTGCAAGAGTTTGCTGTCCTGTGGCAAAGCTGTGACAAGGCAACACAGATTTCCTGTGAGATAAACCAGTGAATATCAGCAGTGCATGTGTGTGTGTGATGAGGAGACAGAGACTGATCACCCTCACTGTCTCTGAAAGCTACTAACACCTTGTCTCAGCCAGTGAGGGAATTGGTACATCACTGCGCCAGAAAGGAGAAAGCCCAGTGCAGACATTGCAGTTATATTTCACAGCACACTCTCCCCAGGGTTCATACATTCACCTCCTAAAGGGGCTTTGCTCCTTGGCTGCCCAGGGCACGGGAGGAGTGTGACACCCTATCAAGAAATTATCCATATGGCTTCTTTTGGGACCAGCACACCTCTGCTGCAGCTCTGGAACAAAAGAGCAGCTACAGTTTTGTCCGTGAATCTCCCTGGATTTGGGTGAACAAGAGACACCCAATATTACATGTGAGCTCTTACCACCTGAATTAGCTTGCCCTATGACAGCACTGAAAAGCAAGGTGGGCACTGCCCCCAACAATTTATCCCTTGCTGATGGAGGGTATTGTTGGTGAAGGCCAAAAATCTGACAATTATAGTCATTCTTTAATTGTAATTCGAGCTGTATTCTCAAAAGGTTAGTCTGGTAGTTTATGGCTGGCTATTTTATCTTTTAATTAAATGCCCATCAAACCTCTTTGATCTGAGGAACAAGAGCTCATAAAATGCAGAGTCACTGCTCTGCCCAGGTAACTCTCAGTAATCCAGATTGTCTCATCCTGCAGCGTGGAGGTAATTTGAATTGAGCTGGGGGTTGCTGTTGGGTTCCTGTCAGTGCTGAACTTGTTGATTTGCATTCTGAGAGGATCTTCCAGAAGATAATGGGATTTGTGAGGAAAGTTGATTTTACCTTGTTATCCAGTGAGGGAATAACGTCATCCTTTGAGCGAGAGGCAATGCAGGATGGTAATTACTCAGATAACAGGGAACTAGGGAGGCACAGCTGCTTAGCCTGACCAGCTCCGGATTGTTCCCTGTTATAGAAATGCTATCACAGAGTTTCCTTAAGCAATTCCCTGAGGCTAGGAAATGAGAGAAAATAAACCTCCAGTCCTCCGTTGCAAAAATGATAACACAATTGCAGGAAATAATGAAAAGATGAGACTTTATGAGATAAAATTCATATAGCTTTGGTTTTCTTTGAAGGCATTTTATGATGATTTTGGACTCCTAGATCCAAGGACTGGCAGGGTCCTGAGCAGCAGACATCAGGGCTGAGAAGCTCCAGGAGCCATAGTTCCTGCTCAGTCTATCCCATTCTTTCTCCTTCTCTTGTGCAGATCTTTCCAGCCCTGACACTACACTGGTCATCCCTGCTTCACCTCCTGGACTGTCTTCAGGCACACCCTCGACTGTGCTTCTAGCAGTTCCCAGGAAATGCCGTTCCTTTCTCTGCACCTTTCATATCTTCCCAGCTTGGGAACTGCTTCAGAAAAATTCATATCAGATAATAGAGCCCAAAACAAGCTTAGGCAGTGGCTGTTTACACACATAAACACATGAGTCTGTGCGCCAAGCTTTTCTCCCCATCCAATCTCTGCACCTCCACTTTCTCTCCTGGAGGAGTCCCTCCCTCCAAGAGCCCTTCAGTAGGAGTACTGGAGTACCTGCCAAACCTCAGTGCATGCCATCTGATGTATATCACAAGTTGTTTCGTAGTGACTCTTCATCCCTTCTCTGAGTGCTGGCCCAGGAGGTGTATGAAGGGCTACAGAAGAATTCTGACTTGATGAAAGTCTGATCTGTGGATAATGTCACCCCATCTGTACAGCACCATACAAATATGCTGGTGATCACTACCATGATTAACTCCTCCTGCAGCATTATACTTTTTTTTTTTTTTTTTTTTTTTTTTTTTTTTTTTTTTTTTTAACTGCTTTTAGCATTTCTTTACCATGGAACCTGATGTGCTGGTTTGAAGAATCAAGTGGAGTATCTTGACCACAAAATAAATTAACAATCAAGTTTGTCCATTCTGAAACCACTAGAATTCCCTGCATTTGTGTGCAGTGGCTCATGGATCTTCCTCGTCCTCTCAGAGGTAAAACCACTGTTTTTTTTTTCTCCTAAGAGCTCCCTGGGTTTTTGCTCTAGGTCAATGGGGCAGAACAACAGTTGCAGTTACATGAGGAGCAGACTGATGTTATCCACATAAGCATTTGCAAAGCATACCATGTATCACAGTAAGTATTCCTTATTTGATAGTTAAACCACTTCAGTACACCACTTAATCTTGCTGTTAAATCATTCATACAGGACTCTATCACCAGAGGCTGTCAGAGGTCAGCTCTTTCCTGCTATCCTGAAAGCTGGAGTCGGAGTTCACTAATGTCTTACAAGGAGACAAGATGCTAAAACATCATTTTTTGTATAGTTCAGATGTATTTCAAACTTGGTTCCCTCTAAATATAATATTCCTTATTTCTCTGTTAACAGGAGCTTTATGTCCTTTTTTGCATGAAAGTAAATCATCGTGCAACTCTCATATGAGATCTTAACTGGCTTCTACTCTACAAAATATTCTCATATACATTGTAGAAACCAGAAAATTTTTGATTAGACATCAAAAAAGTCCCTGGGCTTTGTTTCTGTTTGTAGACTTTGATTAGGTACTACTGGCAAATACAAACATTTGGATTTAGTCCCCACTTCAAGCAAAGACTAATAGTTCTTTTAATGGGAAGTGGGAATAAAAGCAAAGTTCTCCTTAAGTCTTAAAGCTTGTAGCTAATCTGGAAAAAAAACATAATTTATATTGTCCTTGACCTTTCTCATATTTTCATTTCAGAGCAGGGAAACAGAGCCTTGAAGAGCTTTATGGTAGTGGGATGCAGATATTCTTTGTGCTGTAGCTATTCATTGTGAACTCCAATATTAAAAACTGGCATTAAGTGTTAGAGTGACTATCTATAATCACTTAAGTTTGTCCCCTAAATATCAACTTTTAAGGTATTCTCTACCAAACTCCATGTACAGATTTTGACCTGTCAATTAGCCACACGATGCAGCCACACAAAAATGTCCAGCATAAACAAAATCAATTCTATCGATTTCCAAGGGTAAGTTCACTTGAGGGACATCTCACAAAGCCCTAAAAAGCATGATTTCAGTGCTAAACATTTCTAGAGTCAGGGCTCTTTTTTTCATCAATGCACTGTGTGTTGTTACTCTTGTTTGAGCTGAATCCTTTCAAGACTAATGGGTTTAACCACCGCCTTTCATATGGCAGCTCTAAGAGCCACTGAACACCTGCTCCTGCCCTGTGCCCCTCCCTATCCCTCCTTCACCCTCCACAAAAAACAAACCCAAAGAAAAACCCCAAATTAGTCGTATTTGTGTTTTTGAAAGGCTCAGGCTTGGATGGATGCTGTTTTCCAAAGTATTGTATAAATGAATTTGCAGAAGAGAGAAAGAAATACTAAATCTGGAAATTATATATGTGAAGGGGAGTTTAGAAAGAGCTTTGGAGTCGCAAGGAAGGGGCCACTTTGAGTGGTTTGCTCTCCTTGTTTTTATCTACAAAATATGGACTTCATGCAGTGGTCACTGCAGTAGGGCCACCAAACCCATCGGCTTCCCCTTAAATGGTAGGACTTTGCAGGGTCTGAGTTGTGACTAATCACTCAGGTCAGCAGTACAAGCACCATCAGCGCCTCCCGTGTGGGTACCTGTTCGTCACACTGCCTGCTCAATCACCAAGGCCTCTGGCAGTGTGCAAAGATATCAAAACCCAGGGAAGGCAGCAAATGTCATCACTCGTTTCCCCGTGCAGGTGGGGAAGGGCAGCGCCGGCTGCCAGGGCACACAAGGGGAGGCTCTGTGTCCACATGCACCTGCAAAGAGCAGGCTCTGGGGTCAAGAAGAGCTCAGGATGGGCCCTGGGAGAAAAGACCGATCCCCCCACAGAATCCTTTGTGAATCATGCCCCTCATGGACTGTTTTGGGTGCTTGGTGCTGGTAACCACATTTGGCATTACAGATTATGCCTTATACAAAGATTTCTTGTTGCCATGAGTTTTACAGCTATAACTCACTGTACAGCTTTTCTCAAATTCTTCCTCTGATAAATGTCATGTTCACTAGCACGACTGAAGGAAGTTCCCAGGGTGGTAGAAACAAAGCCTCTTTGAGGACAGCTGCCTTTATCTGCAGGTGGCAGAAGAAGCCTTTTGATAACCTACTAAGATTGACTTTGAGGTGCCCAAAGGAAGGTTTAATCCCCTTCCACATCTCTGGAACAACTGCTGGTGCAAAGGAGTACTTCAGCTGAGTAATCTGTCCCCAGAAACATCAATTCTTTACTGCATGATCAACACAGCCCTATCCAAGGTACAACTTTCCCAGGATGGAGGTCACTTTGCAGATTTAACTAGTTAAGGCTGACTTATTGCTGTACACAGCAACACTTTCTTTTTTTTTTTAATTAAGAAAAACCTCTGAGTTTTAGATATTAATGATTTATAAATGTAATGACCTCAGAGGAGGAGGGGTTTCTGTTTCTTTTTGGAAACATCTTGATAAATGTAATATCATTCAAAAAGTCGCAAATCCCCTACCTCAGAATCTGCCTGAAAGGCCTGATTGGAAAGGGATGCTCACATCCTCAGTTTCTCAGGAGCCTGCTGAATTCTTTACAGGCTTCCCTATTAAAATAACATAATAACATAACACCATTTCTTTTTAAAAGATACATTATGGAATGAAGCCCAGGAAATCCTCATGCTTCCTAGTCAAATTCTTCTCCACTTTTTCACAGATCCTGTGCTCCGTGAGAAAACCTGAAATTTTGTTGTTGTTTGTTTTAACACCTTCTTTTCCTAATTAGGGCTGCACGGTGCAGCTTTCAGTCTGACACGTTGTGAGACATGGCAGAGATGGTGCTTTGCCCTGCACAGGCAGTGGCTGCAGCAGGCTGAGACAGGTGGCAGAATCCCTTTAGAGGCTCTAAAGCCTTGATTAGCACTGAGGTTTTAATTGCAGTTAGCTGACCCAGTAGCTGCTGCATTTTGACCCATTCTGAGCAGAGCAGCCAGCATGGTGTCAGCTAACCCAGCTCCTCACACACGAGCACATCCCTAATGAAGATCAAGGCTTTGGTGGCATTTGCCATGGAACATTCCTTCTCTCCTGCTCTCGCTGCATGCTATAATGGAAAAAAGCATGACAATAGATATTTGCTTACTGGCCTGGCTTTTCCAAGGCTCAGGGCTCTTGAGCTGACAGTAATGTGAGAAGAAACGGGAAGGATGGGTTTGAACAGGACTCCACATCCAGTGAGGATGGGATTACTTCTCCTCCCCAGTTATTTCTTGGTCTGGAGCATGTTCTGTTGAATATGGCACTGACTAAAAATGAGGGGATCCCTGTTGGTATGGGGTGCAATATTCCTCTGGTGTTGCCCCACCAGCCTGGGTAGTGAGCATGCAGCCCTACAAACTGTCATGGCTGTTTGTTCACCTTGTCCTTCCTGACAGAAAATTACTCTTTAGTAGCTCACATTAGGTGAGGGTTTTGCTATCAAAACCTTCTGCTTTAAGATGTTGCTCTGATTTTTAGAAAACAATTATGCTACTCTGCAGGTTTCTCTCCCCCCCC
>VWZN01001393.1:1206064-1224555 GCA_013396955.1 Regulus satrapa | reverse complement strand
CCCACTATTTTTTGTTTCTGCATTTTATCTAGGTTTCTGGTTCTGAATTTAACAGTCTACAGGTTCACACTTGTAAAGGTAATTAGACATTGAAAAACAATTGGTGGAAATGTGTGCCTTTTGAAAATACTGCGACACTTTTGTCTTTTCCCATAAGCTTTTAATTTACTGATATACATTTGGCCCTTAAATTGTGTTTCTGAAACCAGATTGAGTTCAGATGTAGCCTTTCTATTATCTAAAGCCTGTGCCCCACATTTTGGCAAATCAATCATTGCTATTCCTGCTTCGGAGCTGTGGAACAGGCTGTCAAGTGATATTAATCAATCTTTGTCATTACCCGTTTCCAAAAGTCATTAGCATGCTCAGCCTCACATTATATTTTCCAGCAGAAAAATAACACATTGTCAACTGTTCTTTGTTATGAGTTACTACACAAGTGACCTTATTGACTGCACACATGTAATAGAGGTCTGTATTTACTGAGAACCTTGAAGTTTTTGTGTTCATATTTATCATACTTCCACTTTCTCTTTTCTTTTTTTATATTAATTTTTTTTCTTTAACAGGCAAAACAGCTGTTCCCAAGAAAATGAAGACAGCTGAGGAGCTGGTATGAAGAGTACAAGTAAATGAAGATATGAAGTACATCTGACTGTTGGGAACGACTAGGAAATGATTAATGACCCTTTAACACATTAAAGAAGGTCTGTCAACAAATAGCTATTTTTGTTGTCACATAGTAATTCTTTAAATTCCTATAAATGTGTCCACGATGAAGTCAGCATGTGTGAAAATCCTTCTTCTTGGCCATCAAGGCTTTACAGATGGATTTCTCTGGCTAGCTATTCCTCACAGTGCTTGGTGAAGGCTGAACATAGGGAGAGGCCCCTTTTCTCTTTTTATTTCCTCTTTTTCTTTTTCAGAGAACAATTCAATTTAGAGAAACTCTTTTGTGCCATATTTCTTGTCTGGCTTCATTGTCGTTTGGTTTTGGGCGCCAGAGGAAAGAAGTGATCTCTCTCTTCTCTCTGGGCTGATCCATGATCCACGTTGGATGCTGCGTGGTGAGTGGACACCCCCCTGCAGTGCAGTGAGGGGCTGATCCCCACAGGAGCTGCAGCCTCCTTGCAGCTTCCCCAGCTCCTGCAAAGCCAAAGGGAGCCCAAATCCACGGTCTCTGCCAGCACGTTTGATAAAGGAGAATCTTTCCAGGCACCCGAGCACAAACCAAATCCAGTTCTGACAGCAGCCCCGAGACCTGAGAAGGTAAAGCTGAAGGATATCTGCAAGGACAGGTGACGAGTGATTCATGTGGGTTTCTTCCCCAACAAGTGAACATAAAAACCATAATAGTATGGGAAGTTAGACCACTGCACCAAGGGTCTATTTTAGGACACCTGGCAGCAAAAAATAGCTTTTTTCCACAGGAAGGAAAGCTGTCCACTGCCCTTTCCAACTGACCATTAACAGGATCCTAAACACTATCCCTGCCACTACACGGGCAGCCAGCAATAACCCCAACTCCAACACCATGGGTGGTCCAGACTCAGAAAGATGTAGGAGCTCTGCATGGACCACCTGGGCATTCCTTTTACAGCCCCAGTGTCCCTAGACCTGTAGGTTCTTCAGCTTCCTCAACTCTAACTCTAATCCTTGCCCTAACCCTGGTGTTTGCCCATTTCCAGCCCCGCACCTCCTGCCAGCAATGACTCTTTTCCACAGGAGGAAAGCATTCCACCCGAGAGTCTTGGAAGCAGTGGACAGGCAGCATCCAGCAGTCCAAGGCCAGCCACAGCCCTAGCTCCTGGCAGCTTTTGTCTGGGAGAAATCCTCCAACATTCTCAATTTTAGGAGGCAGAACCACAGGCAGCTTCAGGGCTCAGCAAGTCCCATCCCCTGCTCCAGTGGCAAGCACACTATAAACACCTTTTAAAATGAAACAGTCTTTTATATAAAGCAACTTCCCTGCAAAGCAGAAAGAAGTTCCAGCCCAGGATGCTTATAAACCTATTTATCTTTTCCAGACTAAATCCACTCTGGGCAATAATAATAACAATTTTTGCCCTTTGTCCTACCTTCTCAATGTTTTCTCACAGTTCCCTCAGTTTTCTCTCACTGTTGGCCAAGAGTGCATTTGGGAAAAATGCAAGAACTTGGTATAGGAAGTGAAGCACACATTAGTTTTGGGACAGTTTTTTGGCTTTTTTTAAACTTCCATGAATAAAAAAAAATCCTACCGTACTTAATAAGTAGGTATCCTCAGTCCCTACCATTTCTAGAGTGCCTTAAGGTGTAGCCTCAGGAAAAATACATTACAGACTCCAGTCCTGACCAGATGAATGCTACTCTTGTGAACAAATTCTTTACAGTTCTTACAGGCTGAAGTCAGCAGCAAGTAATGGGAAGCATTGCAGGGCGCTGCTGTTGAAAACCCCTTCCTATCAGCTGAGGATCCACAAACCCCCACAGTGCAGCTTGTGACATCAAATCATCCTCCACTGGAAAAGAAAATACAATATTAGTCAGGGCTTGAACAGCCCTTCAATATGCCATCAGCTTTATTGGGACTCAATCTCAGGCAGGCAGGTCACTCCGCTCTCTTCTCATCCAATGCTGTGTTTTGCTTTAACTGGTTTATCAGAAGAATCAATCTTGCTGGTATAATAAGGGTCCTGCTAACTCAGGATGAAATTCCTGCTCCTGTCTGTCAGAAAAACAAGAATGCAGAAGTTTTAAATCAGTTCACACTAGGACACTTTAAACTCTGCCTAGTAACTTCTTTACAAAATAGTTTGTCTGTCTTTTCCTGGGAAGTTTGATTATTAATACTTAGTAGGAGATGCCAACTCTGAAATGTCAAGTTTCCTGGTCAAAAAAGTTGTGCCATCTTTTCTGCTCTAGGTTTTATTTAGAAAAATGCATGCAGGAGTCTGTGACATACCAGATCCTGCCTGAGTCTGTGACAATAGTAGATAATTGCCAGCAAACCACTTAGAGCGTTTTAATAATGCCTGAAGAGCTTCCCAAATCCTCAGCCACATCTCTCCCTAACAGAAACATTTTCAATATTTAATTTGGGAGATGACAGGGAAGACTGCTCTCCACTTCCTGCCAGCCAAAAAAAAAAATAATCTGTGAGCAGGTCTCACAAACTGGGGGCACACAGCAAAAATGACCTGCCTCGATGGTGTGATCATCCACTGTCAGCTCTACTATCACAGCAAGAGGGGAGCAAAGAGCTGGATTTTATATTCAATTTAGAAGGTTCTTTTTTTCCCCCTACAGCTTTGTACTGCAGCAAACGATCTCCATCCTGTTTCAGCCAACATAAGCTTCAGTGATTACATATTTCATAGGCCATTGATTGAAGTGCTCTTACAGTCCTTTCCCCTTGTGAATGAATGTTTATCCTCCTTCCCAGAGATGAAGGTCTCAACTTCAGAAAATGTTTGTGAGCTCCACGTGGGCAGCCTTGCCCTGCAGGTGAGCACGCTGGAGCTCATGTTGTGACAACCCAGCGAAGCCCATGCCTGAGTGTGCAGCTGGAGAGGGACAGGCTGCTCTAAAATCAATTAGGAAATGATGCAGGATGTCTGTATCTTGGCACCTATTTTATTTTCTCTCTTTTTTTTCCCTTCTGCTTATGTAAGTAATCCATTAAATAGCAATACTCAGGAATGAATCAGTGTTGTCTCAGAAAAGGGCCTTCTTTCTTGTAACATTATCAGGTTTTCTTCCTCCTCTCTGAGCATCATTCCTTCCTCCTCCAGTGAGTTTCTAATGTCTTTCTGCTCCAGTGCTGGCTACTGCACAGCATACAGGGATTTCTGAAAATAAGTTTTTTAAGTGACCATTTCTGCCAGGTATAAATTCTGTCCAAGGCAGATCTGATAAATACTGAAATAAAATCATACCAGATCTACGTCCCTTCTGCAGAAGACAGGGGTGATATTTGCAGCCACTTGAAAGGAGCTGTAAAAGCACAGGGAGAGGTCCTGCAGTGTAGATAGATGGTGCACAACCCTGTGCTTTTACATTTCTGCAGCCTCTCTCCATGGGTTGCCCCATGGACTCCAGCTCTGCTCAGACCAGGAGGAAGGACAGTGGGTGCTGTGGGGTATCACCATCCTTCAGGAGGGTGACTTCAGGGATGGCGCTTCATCTCAAGAGTGTGGCAGTACAGAGCTGCAGACGTGCTACTGCCCATGACTACTGAGCTGGTTGTAGCTCTTTCTAGGTAAAACATTCATCATGGTGGATTTTTTTTTTTTTTTTTTTTAAATGCTTGGGTTATGTGACTCTAGAGGACTAAATTTTAACAGAGTATTAATTAAATGCTGATTTCTGCCATTAACCAGTGCTTTAAGAATTTTTACACAGCTTGTCTGAGGGAAAGTGCTTTCATAGCTGTGCAGTTTTCTATTTTTTTCTCTTTTCCATTGTTCAAATGCCTTGAGTTGTGGTTATATTGTTATTTTTGCTTTGATTTTATTACTTTTACCCATGACTTTAATCTCCCTGGAGTCAGTGGATGGGTAGCCTTAGCTACCCACGCTTTTAGAACGACAAGAGATGGAGATGATCTGGCCTCTTGGGATAAAATCGGCGCTGTTTTACAAACAACTGGGTAAAACCGGTTTCATAGGGTGCCCCTCCCTCTAATTAAAATAGGAACCAGTCCCCTCCCAGCGAAGGCCCCTTATGTGTTGCAGCACAAGAGGGCAGTGTTAGGTTGGATTGAGTCGCACCAGGGTGCGATTAACACGGGAATAATTCATGGCTCATTAATTTTGCCTATCGGTGGAGACACGCCTGGGATGAGGGCAGTTCCCACCTGGGGCTGGACAATAGGAGAGTTGGCCAAGCTCCTNTTTTTTTTTTTTCAAGGATCAGCATCAGCTGCAATGACAAACACTGCTGGGTGTGGCATTTGGGGGCACCACTCTTACTCCAGGGTCCCAGGAGCCACCCTGACCCCCCTGGGGCTTTGCTGTCACTTGAAGCATCTCTGTGTCTGTCTCTGCCTACTGGGATTTCCATCCTACCTTGGCCACAGGGTCCCACTGATGGCACTTGCTGCAGTGCTTAGCAGAGATGCAGCTCCTCGCTTGATCAGCAGGGCAGGAGTGCCAGTCCTCTGCCAAATCCCTTCCCTGGCACGGCTGGGGTGAAACATCCCAGCTTCCCATGGCTCTGAGGGAGCTGCTGGAGTCTTTGTGCCATGTAACATCACCCAGCACCTGCAGGAACAAACCTAGTCCAGTTCAGGGTCTGGCCAGCCTTGACAACAAAAGCCAAGCTCATCGTCAGTCAGTGCCTTTTATGGGGCAACGAATGAGAAAGAAGTTAAAAAAGAAATATTATGTATGGAAATAGCTGTGAGGGTATGAAACTAATAATGCCCTCCTGAGGAGAGGAGGGATGGGAAGAGGAACCTCTGCACAGAACGAGCATCACATCCCCTGCAGGATACTGGTACCTGATCTTTCACAGCGTGGTCCTGTTTCACCCGGAGCACTCTGCCCTCTGACACTCCTTTGTCAGCCTCTGGTTTTGTGTGAATGATCTGAGAGTGTAGGTTATAGCTAACCTTTTCCCCATTTTCAAGGCAGCATGATGTTAAAAGCAAAGGGTTTATGTGCAGCTGTGGTGGCTCATCTCGAAACATGTATTGCTGCACACACAAAGTAAGGGTTGAGCATAGGCATACATAATTTATTTGTGCCTGAAGGCTGGTTGCTTTTGTGCTCTCTGCTTTTCTGGTCGTTGATTCATGCTTGGGAATGATCTTGAGCCACAGACATGAGCACGGTGCTCCAACCCCAAAATGGAGGCCACTGAAGGATTCTTCAGTGCTTCATCCTCCTAGCCAAGGCTGTCAGGCTCAGCTGGTGCAAAGTCCTGGGAGATCCCACTGCAGGCTCAAAGCCTCAGGCACCATTTTTTGATGTACACAAAAGACCTTGTTTTAATAGGAATTAATTAGCAGTTTAAGTACTTGCAGGGTAGGAAATGCCCCACAGGGTATACTCGTTAAGGTTTCTTTACACATTACCTCCCAGGAGGATGCAGACTTTCCCTTAGTTTCCTGCATCACTCTCTGCTTCAGCAATAACTCCAGTAATTGTACTACAGCCCCAAAGTACTGCAAATGCAACCATAAATTCCTTCCACTGCTCATCTGTTCCCCTGTGTTAGACAGGATGGTGATGGGCAATAATTTATCAAAGAGCCTGAGGTTATAGTGTCACATATTCATGCCAAGGGTGCAATGATGATGTGATAATGTCAGTGTAACCACACATCCTGTTTGCATTATTTATTGCTCTCATGAATGACAAATTTGTATTTTAAAATGACTGAGACATTTATCTGCTGTCCCGAAAAGCCAAATTATGAAGGTGGCATAATCTTATCTCTAGGGCAGACATTCCCTTTTATTATTGGCATTTAATAAGAGAATGTGTAATTAACCTATTTCTAGGCAGTTTGTCTCTTGAATAAACAGGCAGCTGTACTTGTGCTGCCAGGAGTCCTGTCTTCTGATGGGAAGCGGTCTGCATTCCAAGGGTGAGGAGAGTGGATAGATTTCTCCACAATGGTACCACAACGCCTCATTTTCTTTAGAAGCTGTTTAAAGGTTTTGGAAGCATTTTGCGTAGTGGTGACTCCTCTTCCCGTGGGATGATCAGGTAGCTGGGGCAGAGAGATGAATCCTGGCTGAACCCTGGCATGGCTTTACCACAGATACGGCAGTCCTGGTAGTTTGGGAGGCTACCACAAGCGGGGTGACTAAATGGGACTAAAAGATCCTCCCACTGTTTTCCTTCTCTAGTGGCCCTCACCAAAGACTTAAGCTGGCCCCTTAGTAGAAGCAGGTAAATGGTTAATAATGCTGAGCTACCCCATCAGCAGGAATCGGTGCTTGCCTGGTGGGCTGGCTCTCTGTGTGCTCCGTGGGGTGTGTGACTCTGCTGTGCCACACTCGCTGCAGTGTGGAACGCTTTGCTGCAAGCTGCTTTGCCACGCACAGGGGACAATCATAAAAATCCTGTGAGTCCTCTGTCACCGCTCTATATTTCACCCTTTTTGAAAAATGTGACTAGTTCCTATCATTTAAAAAGCTTTCCTGATAGACCATTTCATCTTTCAATAGCAGAATGTATTGTGGAGGTTACAAGTGTATCCAGAAAGGCAATAGGCGTGAGTAGCAGCAAAAGAAATTGCAGGTGGACAAATGAGAAAACATTTTCACGATGGATGTGAGCAAATGCTGGGAAGAGACACTGGGATCCTGGAGATGTTCAGATACTGTGCAGGAGGCCCTGAGCAACCCCGTCCCCCTTTGCAGTGAGGTTTGCTTGGAGCAGGGGCTGGGTCAGTGACTTCCAGTGATGCCTCCCAGCCCAAACTACTCTGGATCTGGAGGGTGATCAGCTCCTCGACCACCTGAATGACAGGAAGAGCTGCCTGGGCCGCCTCTGAGGAAGCTGAGGATGGAGAGCACAGGCTGAGGCTCAGCCTGCCTCAGACACAGGAGCTTGGTATGCTTTTGGTGCTGCCAGGCAGAGCAGCCTTTGGTGCAGTTTAACACAGGGATTCAAAGAAATGCTGTTCCAGAGCTTGTGCAAATCACGCAGATGCTGGGAAGCTGTTCTGACACCTAATGAGCCACTGTTCTTCTGCTCTAAAAGTGCTCTGTATCTGCTTATCCTTTGCAAAGTGACACCAGTATGAATGTGTCTGATTTTGTAAAGTGTGTTTTTTCTGTAGGCATTCAAACTGCTCTGAGCTGCATGATTATGAGAGCTGAGCCTCAGCTCCCACTTCGCTGTCATCGTCAGCATTCATAAGCAGTGCTGGAAGGCGTTGGTGGTGAGAATCAAGCCCTGGTGCAGCTCCAGGTGACTGCTGCCTTCTCCCAGAGCCTCAGCACACGCTGCATGAATATCACCATGCAGTGGCTGCCATCACTCTGCTGGATAACCAGGTAAGAAAAGTTGTGCCCATCATTTTAATGAGATGCTGCCTCATCTGCAATTCAGAGTCCTGCCATGAGGTTAATTAATTTTCTTTAAATAAATATGGTAGTGAAATCATCCATTCTTTTCTTTGTAATGTTGAAAGAAATTTAAAGAAAAGGAAAACTGATATGAATTTACACTTCACAATTGCACTTCTGAGCCTGGAAAATATTTGCCCTAGTGCAGGTAAACTGGAGTCACGGGTGAAGCAATCATATGGAGAGCAAAAGGGAATCAGCTTGAACATTTCTCATGTAACCAAAGCCCAACCAAAGCCCTGCAAACTGGACAGGTGGCCATGGCAGGATGAAAGTGCATTAAGGCAATTGACCATGACCATGCAGTGGTTTTGGTTTTTGCTCTGGCTGGTCTAAGCTGGGTGTGTGTGGAACAAGGTGTGCAGCCCCTTCCTCAGACCAGGTGCAGACACCCGCTGCATGGGGTGTCAGCTGGCTGGAGATTTTCAGTTGCAAAATGGATCGAAGCCTAAATGTAAGTCTTGGTATTATCTCTGGAGACAGTGTCAGAACTATTTGACACCTTATCAATTCATAGCCCATCTGTTTCAAAACTCTCTGCTTGCACCAGGAGCTGTGCATGTGGAGCTGTGCTGTGCAGGGGGCTCAGGGCAGCTGTCACACTCTGCAGATGTCGGATGCTGTGCCTGCTGTCCAAGGCAGAGTGAGGCTGTCCCCGCTAGGAATGCGTTTTTGGCAATTTGTTCTGATGTTTTCTAAATGAGGGATTCACTACAGTGGCTCCTCAGCACTGGCTCTTGACATCCTCTCCCCGTTCCGCCTCTGTCCAAAGGTCCCTGAGCTGGAAGCCAGCCCCTGAGCTACAGCTGCAGGAACAACCTCCTGCTTTGCCAAGGAATAAAAAAGGGAGGGAGATTCGTTTTCTGCAGTGAGCTCATATTCTGAGAATGGGCCATGGCAGCTCATTACTAACACATGCAGTGCTAGACTGTCCACAGGCAGTGGGGGAAGTGCTGGGGGCTGCCTGCAGTTCCAAACAACAAAGCAGGAGAGGTTTAGGTAGGGGGTGACAATGGCAATTGCACCTCTTTGTGATGCAGAGATCAGGCACCAACTGGCCGGGTACTAACACTGTTTTAAATGTTAGAGCTTTGGTGGGTTTTTTTGAGCTCTGAGTGTATTTTCTTAAAGGCTAAAGTACACCTTGAGTGCAGTGCTGTCACTGGAGCAGAGGATGCCGAAGGATGGGTGGCTGCCTCACAGTAGAAGGCAGATATATATTTTTGTTGAGATTTAGTTGCTGAATTGGTGAAGCATCAAGCAATTGCCATAAAGCTTTTCTCTGAGTAATACTCTTGTCCTTCTAGATTGGGGTGACTATCTGACACGCTCTGAGTTGGCTGAAGATCAAAGGGTAGAGGGAGACTGTGCGTCTGGCTGCAGTTTCCTTCCACCCTCTGGCAAAACAAAGCAAAGGCAAACGTGACATTCCGCCCTGTGAGCTGGGTCTGGGGGTGGTTTGGGGGCTCGAGGCAGGAGGGTAGGGTTAGAGCTTTGGTGGGTGCCCTCGCTGGAGGGGTCGTGCTGGGTTCATCCTCACTGGCCACAGCCCACGGAGGAGAGCACAGGGAGAGCTGAGCTGTGTCACACTGGGTGCTACAGGGATCCTGGTGGAAAGGCTGGCAATGTGGCCTGAGAATTTCCTGGGAAAGACCACACAGCCTTTGGAAAGCTTTTAGACAGCTGCTACAAGGAATCCCATCCCCTTTGTGATGCAGGGAAAGCTGTGCCCCCTCCTGCAAGGGAGGGATGGCAAATGGAAGCTCATCGGTGGTGCCCAGCCCAGCTCTGAGCACTCAGGTGCAGCTCCCTCCAAGGCTGTGCCAAGGGGTTTGCTGTGAATGGTCCCTCTGGGTTTTTGGCAATGGGACGGACAGAGGCTGAGCCCACCCTCAGCTCCTGCCTCCTGCTCTCCCTACCACCACACTTCTCAGGGTTCCAGTGAGAAATCATGTCCAGGGCCATGGTGAGGCACCCTATGCGTGGAGGAGCTTGGGTGCTTGATTTCCACACGTGAGCCTTGCCCTGAAACCTCAGCAAGGTGTCTTTGGGACAAGCCCCTTGGCCAGGTGGGAGAAGCTGTTCTCTCCACAGGCCTCAAAGAGTGCCAGTGCTTGATAAACCTAATTTGGCCCAAATTTACTTCCAGAGATGGTCTCCTCAGAAAAGCGTTTGCTTTCCTCCTGGCAGTGACCCAGCCACGTGATGCTCTGGTTGCACAGAATTGCAAGTGCAGGTTATTAAATTGTCACTGCTCCTTCGACTGTCATGCAGAATGGAAGTTACAACTGATTTGTTTTTCCATGAAAAATTTATTGCATTTAAGTGTATGTAATTAAGTTTAAATTTTGTTTGTAGTCAGGGACTGCTTGTCCTATTGCCTCCCTATCACTCTGGAATTGTGTTAATGTCTCTCCTTGTGCCCAGACTCTGTAGCCTTATAGATCCTTG
The DNA here is from genome assembly GCA_013396955.1 of Regulus satrapa. Lineage (NCBI taxonomy): Eukaryota > Metazoa > Chordata > Aves > Passeriformes > Regulidae > Regulus > Regulus satrapa. The sequence continues at coordinate 1,214,039 of VWZN01001393.1, read as the reverse complement.
AGTGTAACCCACTTCCAGCAACGTTTCTGTCATCTTTTCAACCAATATCCTCCTGGTTGTGCCCACCAAGAAAAAAAAAAATACCTTCAACCTCCATCCTGCTATCAGCTCTCAGGCCCCTGAAAATCCAGCTTTTTACCTCTTATTCCAGGCAGGCACTAGTCGGTTGATTGCTTTCTGCATAGAGCAGTCTCTTCTCCCAATTACTGCAACTGTTGGAGCTTTAAAGTTGATGATTGTGTGTTGTTGGAATACAAATTGATCATTAGAAACATTAATAATGGCTGCTTGACTTTATAATTAGCCATGTATCTGTATTGCCTTCAGGAGCTGTTAGTCTTCAGTGAGCACATTCCAAATAATCCATTTATATTTAAATAAATTGACACACAATAGCTATCTTAATCAATCTAAATATAATTCCTACTTAGGAGCCTCTGCTTTGCCACTTATATTTTGTTCTTAGGATAGCAGCAGCTGGGTTTGGTGAGATTTGGAGCTCCAGGAGGGCTGAGCTGGGGAACAGGCAATGGTCTGCTCCCTTGCAGCTTTCCAGTCCATCAGGTACAGGCAAATTCAGATCATGATAGTGGAGCAGTAGCACTGATTGGCAGGGGTTTGGATATTCCATCACTTGTGTGAATTATTGGATGTGTCCAGCAGGGTCATGGTTTCACCCCAGCCAGCAGCCAAGCCCCAGGAGCTGCTCACTCACCCCCAGCAGGATAAGGGAGAGAGCTGGAAGACTAAAAGCCAGGAAACTTGTGGGTTGAGATAAAGGCAGTTTAATATGGAGAGCAAAACCCAAGCATACAGGCAAAGTAAAACAAAGAATTGATTCACTGCTTCTTCAGGGCATGCAGGTGTTCCACCATCCAGGAGAGCAGGGCCCCAGCACATGGAACAGTGACTTGGGAAGATAAATTCCATCACTCCATGTCCCCTCCCTTCCACCTTCCCCCAGCTTTACAATGAGAATGATACCATATGGCATGGAATATCCCTTTGGTCACTTTGGGTCACCTGTCCCAGCTGTGTCTCCTCCCAAGCCTCTCCAGCTTCCTCACCAGTGTGGCAGTACAAAAAACAGAAAAGGCTGGGGCCCTCTGTAAGTCCTGCTCAGCAGCAACAAAATTTTCTCTGTATTATCAACTCTATTATCAACCCTGCACCAGCCACTGTGAAGAAAACTAACTTCACCCCCGCTGAAACCAGCACAAGCAGTAGGTTTTCTTGGATTTGGGATCATTAAAAATTAACTTCAATTTTTCCTTCTGCAAAATTTTTTAATTTAAAAAAAAGTTTATTTGGAACTTGATTGATTCAGGTTTGTAAGTCTTTATAGATTTGATAAGGTAAAGACTCTCCCAGCTTACTGTTACACCTGAGGAAATTCCAGGTAATAGGAATCAGAGGGAGGCCACAGCAATTACCAATGATGTGCATGGCATACAGCTAGGAACTTCAAGTTGAGTTTGCACTGCAAGTTTGGATCCTGCCAGTCCCAGACAGGTGAGTTTGTGATCCAATCTTCCACCCATGGTGTGAAGGGTTTAATTTTCTGGACCCTGAATCATCTAATGTACCTGTTTGGTACAAATATTTGAATATGGCTTAGCAAGGAACCACACATCATGCCTGCTAAAAATCACTTATCAGATTTTATTGGGAGATGGAATTGAATTTTTATGCCTTTTTGGACAGCCAACATTAATCGTTCTTTGCTCATAGGTGAGGGTATTTAGGACTGTATTGTTTTTGAGATGACAGGACCATTCTTCAGCTGGTGGACACTCCCTGTGACTTTGCTTAAGCCACATTAGCACTTAGAGAGTGAGAATCACTGTGGGGCATTTTTTGGGGAGGAGTTATTTTCTTTCACTAGCAAAAAAGAGGTGTCTTCTTTTTTACTGAACGCAGTCAACCCCTGAACAAATTATCCCTCCCTAAAGGACCAGACTAGGTGTGAACACCTGAGCAGTGAGCAAACTCTTACACCCCACCAAGAGTTCCTGAAGGTGATGAAAATATTGTTTCCCACTGTTTTGCAGCATCCTTTTATCCCCATGCAGCTCCTATGGAAACAACCACACAAAACCCTCTCGTGTTATTGCAGACTGATCTTATTTCTCTGTGTTGTCTTCTTAGTGAGAATAGATAAACAAAATGATAACAGCAAAGCAAACCAGCCTATGATGCCAGTGGAGATTCATAAACCCTGCACTGCTTGGGGTGGTCAGAGTTGCACATCGTGCCAGGTGAGCGTCACACGGTCCCCAGCCCTGAGCACTCACAGCAAGACAGGTCAGGTAAAGAGGAGTGGGGGTGTCCACATGGCTATGGCTGGTAGGTCACCCACAGATGGGATCTGGACTCGTTGGGATGGTAGGAGACCTGGGGGACATTGTTCTACTAATTACAGGTGTTTGGCTGCAGAGGTCTGTGTGGCTGCAGTGTCCTGCCCAGCGACTCTTGTTGAGGGACACCCCACCAGACAGACAGAGCTCTGTCCTTCCCCTAAATAAGGGAGTTGCCTTGCTGGGCAGCACTCCCAGCTCCCAGGAAGTCCATAGCACGAGCAGTGCTGGAGTTGCCAGAAAGGAGCTGAAAACCTGCCAAAGCTCAGCTGGGATGAGGAGAGAGAGCCCGTGAGGGGCTCTGCTAATAGGGAGCTGTTAGGCAGTGCTGAACAAAAGGACTTGTCCTGCAACAGTACAGTAGGCAGGGAGAGCTTTTGTTTATTTGACTGTGTTTCATCCAGGTCTGATGGGGTTTTTTTCCACTTTGAAAATTCCTTTATTCTCTTTTGTGTTTCCACAGAACAGCTGCAGCGTTTCAGGGCTCCTGGGGTGTTTTTGTGCACACAGTGGAGAGGGGTCCAGACCAGTGCTGCAATGGGTTCACACCACATGCCAGAAAACTTCCCCTGGCCTCATCCAGGGAGCTTTAAACCTTCTGTAGCCCAGATCAATGCTTAAAATCACTGCAAGATTCCACAGTAGGACAGCAGGAAGGACAAAGTGCAAAAATAGTTTGGTACAGCTTTACAGGTAGAGAGAATTCATTAGGTGAGAATGGCCATGTGGAAAACCCCCAGCAGCTCTGCCAAATTTAACCCTGGCATGAGAGTGGCCTAGGAATAATACATGTTTTATACAAGTTTCCATTGTTGGTTTTCCCCAGAAAGTTTCTTTATCTGGTGGGGTTTTGTTCACTGAAGCTCTTTGATGCTGCCTTTCATTTTCTCCAGTAATTCTTCTCTTCCAATGGCCCGTTGTTGTCCATCCTTATTACCTGGAGTCATTTGGATGACATCCATTTTCACTTCTTCAAGAAAATTCCACTATCTTTGCTAAAGGCTGCATCACATCCTATTTAAAATCAACAGAAAGGTTTCAATGTGCCCCAAACTGGACCTGAAATTGTTACTTCCTTTCAGGTTTCTCAATATGATATTTGCCTCCTAGCAACCACCATTTGCAGGCAGGGGCACAGCAATATTAAGCTCTCAGCTGAGTGCCACAACTGGAATCTCAAGGCACCCTGCAGAGCCTTACAAAACCCTCAGTAGTGTCAGCTCACTCCCCTTGCTCTAAGTGTCGTTTCCACGCAGGGTTGTACAACAGTCTGAAAAGCAAAGGGGAGTTCTGCCCTGCAGAGGCTGTGAAAGGAGGATGGGGAGTGCTGCAGGCTTGATTAATACTCCAGGTGTGACAGAAGCACCTAGAGGATGTTTGGGGATCTCTTGTGCTTTTACTGCCTGGAGTATCCCAAGCTCTGTCTAACCCTGTGCATCATCTCATCCCAGGTATGCTTTTGCAGTCCTCCTCTTTGACAGCTAATTTGGTGCCTTTTTCTTTCTTTAATTACAGCAATTTATCACACTCTCTCCCAGCTCATCCTCTCTAATATACTGTGATGGTGAATGTCACTTGTTCAGGTAGGACAAGGTGAAGTTTGCCTGCTGGGAGCAGTGATTTTTCCTTAAGGACCTGGAAAACACTTTCAGCTGAGTGAAGTCTTTGGCTCTTTTTGGCCTCTTTATTCTTCTTTTCCTCCTATTTTTGCACGCCCATTCAATAAATTCAGTTTTTCTGATTAGCCCAATTGAATCAACTGTGGATCTGTTTGGGGAAACTCAAGATCCTGTTTTACCATCAACTCTTTAGGAGCAAAGCTGTGTGTTATTCCAGTGGGGATGGAGAACCAGCTGTGTTCATTCAGCTCCATCAGCAGGACATTCCAAGGGCATTTGTGGCTCAGAACAGGCTGACTTCCTCAGCTCTTTTCTTGAGGAGCAGTAAGTGACATCTCAAAGGGTTTGGATGGATAACCTCCCTTCTGGCTTATCCTGTTTGAAAGCTGTCAGTGTCTCCTCCACATTTGTTAGTCACTCATTTAAGATCTAAAGGTCTACTCGTTCTTGGTATTGGTGAGGTTTATTTAGTTGTGATGTTTCATGAGAATCTCAGCTTTCATTAAGGGACAGGAAAGGAGTAAATAATTAGTGCACTGACAGACTCCAGAAAGAAAGCTGAACACGCAAATCTGCAGGGCCAAAATTTAGAAGGCAATTTAAGAGTCTGCCACCTTCAAAACTCTCATTTAGTAATTATTTTTAGATGTCATGATTTTTTTAATGAACTCCTGAATTTTTAGAGCCTGGAGCAATTCAGCTGGGAGGAATTATACTTTAAAACTGCAGCACAACTTTGGAGTGTTCCCTGCCTTAGCTGAGAGGGATGAGGATGCACAAGGGGTCTGTGTATGCCTGCGGGGTTTTGTACAGTGCATATAAACTTATTTGAAGTAACCCCCTTTTATGTGCACCACTACACTTATTATCCCATCCATTTACTTTAATTGTATCTATCTTGCTAACTGGACAGTTTGCAAGGACCACATCAATAATCCAGGAAGATAAAAAGTTTAAGAGCAATGGCATAAATATACTGTGCATTTTCCTGGTTCAGCCATCATAATATCTGGATCATATAAAAATAGCTATTTAACAACAACTGTTTCTCCCACAGCAATTAAGAACCTGTGAAAGTTGAAAGATGATGAGCATCATATAATTGGTTTCTGCAGAGACTAATGAGACTCTGTTTTCTCAGTAAAGAGAAGATTCTCTTTCCTGAGAATAGAAAAAATAATTGATGATAAATATTTATAAGTGACTCTTATCTTTCTCCTGATATGGAGTTTTCTTCAACAAACTACATTAAAAAAAAGAAAAAGAAAAAAAAAAAAAGTTCATATTAGAAATTAAGACCATGGGGGGTTCTGGGCCTCAGGCACCACCTCCCCAGCCTGCTGAAAGAAAAAGAACCCCTTGACAGCCTAGTGGTTTTGGGGAAAATTTGGGAAAATTGAAGCATGCTAAATAATGCACCCTCTAGTTGCTGCCTTATGCTGTTTCTGCAATTCTGCTTAAGGTTCCTTGTATGGGTTTGGGGGATGTATTTTCTGTAGTAATTCCAGGCACTGCTGGGGCTTTGAGAGCCATTCTGGCCATGGCTGAGCTGTGCAGGTGAAGCCTGAGCCTGCTTCCCAACATGGATTGTTCAATGCACTTTTGTAAAATCTCTTGGCCAGCTCAGTCGACATGTACCACAATAATGGTCTGGCTGCAAGTAAAATAATGTGAAGATATATATTGATGTTTCAATTACCTTTTAAATTGTACTTGCTGAGATCCCTGTGCCTGACTTGGGTGTTAAAGCATGGGTTGTACCTGGTTCTGTGAACACATCGTTTTGTCAATGCACATAACAGCTTATACTTCCATCCTTGAGTAATCACCTCTGCTTTAAAGAGTGACCCTAAATTGTATTTACACAATAGATTCATGCTCAGTTCTTACAGGGAAAAAAAATTGCTTCAAGGAATCTAAGTGCAATTTTCTCTGCTCTTCTTCCATGATCTCCATCATAAATAAGTAGCTATGAGTGCTCATGGGACACTGCAAGAGCATCTTGCAAGCACTTGCTTTTACAGCTATTTTATGGCTAGGGTGTTGGGGAACTAACAGTTTGAAATTAAACCAATGGTGGTTATAAATATGCCTCTTTTTGTGGCTATGTCTTCATTTTTTTACCAAGAATGAGATGATGGCAGAACACAGATTCCTGAAGAGGTTCTTTTTGAAGGCAAAGGTGACCTCTTTTTAGCTGCTGTGACTGCAAGGCAAGTTTCCTTATTTAAGGAGGAAGAACTCATACTTGTCACCAGGGAAAAATTTGAATGCACAAGAAGTGTCTCATGTAGTATGAAATACTATTGCACTTTCCTGAGGCATATGCCTCCACTGGATTTTCTCTAAAAAATAAAAAATAGAGGTGAACATCATGTGCCAGTTGGCTTCTTAAGCATACTTGCTCAGCAAAGTTAATTCTACTGGGTTCAAAACAACTTCACTTACTGGATCAGGGATTAGTATTTAATGAACACACCATAAAAGGTTCATGTCTTAGAAGCAAAACTTTTTTTTTTTTTAATTGATATTCTGAATGGAAATTGTATTTTCTTATTAGAGGAAATCAAATTAAATAAAGGATCACAAGTGCTGCTGACCTGTACATCAGCTGAGATCAGGACATAGGAGAGCAGGAAATGAATGGTTTAACCTTCTCCTACTTGGTTGTTATGGTGAGACTGTAACAGCAAATGCAATTCTGCCTCTCACATCTCAGAAAGGAGGTTGAAAACTTGGAAAGGACACTGCAAAGAGCCATAGTAAAGATCTGAGGGTAGGAAAGTGTGTCTTATGGTGTTAAATTTAACAGAGCTCAATCTGTGTGGCTAATCAGAAGGACTGTGACCTTCATTTGATTACAGGACTTACATATGTTCATGAGGAATAAATATTCTAAAAGTAGTATTCCGTCTCTGCCTATAGGCATAGCAAGACCCAGTGTCTGGGATTAAATGAAGAACTATTTATGTTTTAAATAGCACACACAGTTTCACTGATGGCATGGTTAGGCACTAAGAAAAGAGGAAGAAAGCCAAAAAGGTGGTAATAGTTCGTTTTGGTGCTGAAAACCACTATAATGAGTGTCTAGAAAGCATTAAAAGGGATTTTTGTAGCCAGTGGAGCAGCCAGACTGGTGTCCTGCACAATGCAGCTCTGAGCTCTCAGCTGAGCCCTGTGTGTCTGTGCCCAGCGTCCAGGTCTCTGTGTCCAGGTGTCCATGTCCAAATATCCTTGCCTGTGTCCAGGTGTCCATGCTGGTGTCCATATGTCTGTGCCATGTCCAGGTATCTGTGCCCGTGTCCGGGTGTCCAGGTGCCCGTGTCCAGGTGTCCATGCCCGTGTCCAGGTGTCCATGCTATGTCCAGGGGTCCGTGCTGTGTCCAGGTGTCCATGCCTGTGTCCAGGTGTCTGTGCCGTGTCCAGGTGTCCATGCCGTGTCCGTGCTGTGTCCAGGTGTCTATGCCCGTATCCAGGTGTCCGTGCCGTGTCCAGGTGTCCGTGCCGTGTCCGTGCCGTGTCCAGGTGTCCATCCCGTCCAGCAGAGCTACAGCAGAGGGTGCTGTGGCCCCGCTCCCGGGGCCGTTCCCGGGCGGAGCGCGCTGGCGAGCGCAGCGCTCCGTGGGCCGGCTGCTGGCGGCTCCGGGGCTGGGAATTCCATCCCTGCGCACATTCCGGGGCCTTGGGAGCCGTCGCTGCCCGGTTTCTTGGCTGGGAAGCTGGAGCAGTGCCGTGTGTGCGATTCCCACCGAGGGTGGTTATGTAAATACCGCTCTCACGACAGTTCTCTAACAGAATTAACTCGGCTGGGAGGCACCAGCAACGCTCCTCTAATTTGTCCTCCACGGTCCTTTCCCCAGCACAATGTTGGGAAAAAAAAGACCTTCTTTTATCAAAGCTCTGACAGGACTTCTAATCAAAATAATCCATTTTAGAGTAATGTCTCATCTACGCTTCCTGTTTCCTTCTCTATCTTTCTTTCTCTCTCTTTTTTTTTTT
>VWZN01001393.1:1194880-1206050 GCA_013396955.1 Regulus satrapa | reverse complement strand
GGCAGGCAGAAACATAGAAAAAAATGCACTATTCATTTCCCAGCTTTGTTTCTTAAAAGTTTCAAAATCTCTGAAGCACTGCTTATGAAAACTTCTTATTTCAAAATCAGGGCATTATTGGGACCCTGGAGAAAAGCCCACCAGCCCAATCCAGCCAGCTCTCCTATAATTTTAAAGGAGTGTTAATATTCAAGCTGAGGGTGGAACAGCACCTCCTTCCTGAAAGACAAAGGGGAGCAAGCTTGGGTGGCATGGCCAAGGAGCATGTGGGAAGAAAATCACTGCTGATTTTCTCTTCCAGAGGACCCACCCTGCACTGTGGGTTTGGGAGTGGAGGACGGAGAGGGGATCCTTGCCCAAGACGCTGCAGAAAAAAAATCAATGGTTTGGGAGGGGAGAAAGCCACAGCTGGGCTTTGGGGGTCCTCTCTGAGGGCACCAGGCTGTCGTGTGGAGAGGCCAAAGTCCTGGGGCAGCCGCGCCGTGAACGTGCTCCTTGGCATTTGAAGCGTGGCACACTCTGGGCTGTGGTTCGTTACTCACGCTGGGTTCCCTGCCCCTCCAAATCTTCAAGGAAAAGCTTGGCATTTACTGTCTGACAACTTATTTACCAGAGGACTGTTCTTAAGATATTGTGGTTTACGGTCAAAATATTGTTTATGTATAAAATAGCGCTGGGGCTCGGTTGGGTCCTGAGCTGACCCTGCCCAGCCTGCAGATTTTTAGGCTTCTCATTTGATGTGTCTCAGGGTAAGACATGCTGCTGCCCCTCTCCCATCCCCAAAAGCTGCCTTCCCAGTACACATACCTAATTTGTAGCTAATACTCTCATTGTGACTACTTTAATAACAGTACAGATTTTTTTCCAAATGAGATACACATGTGGTTCTCAAGCCAGCATTTTTCTGTTTCAAATTAAGCATTTTCTTTTTTTCTCAAGAATGCCACATCATACATAATTTTCTATAATCTTTTCTATTGATCTCATTCTAAGCCTTCATCAAAACAGTGCTGGAGCAATTGAGGAGCAGACTGTGACCTACCTTGCAGAGAAGAAAAGGGCATGAGGAATCTACTTACACCATTATATTGACTTTCTGCTTTGTGAGTAATGGCCCTGGGTCAGAGGAATACTGTTGCTGAAGAATGCTGCTCCCAAGGGCAGCAGTCCCGGCGATTTTCTCCCCTGCTAAGGCTCCTAGAAAGTGTATCTCACTTATGGGACACAGAGCTTCTAGGTGGTACCATTTCCTTCCAGGACAATGGAAATGGTCCTGGAAATTTCTTTTCCAGCCTGAAAATTCACAGAATGCCTGTGACATTCTTGCGAGACCACAAGCAATGAGCGCAAAAAGGACAAGCCTGAATCTCAAATGGGAACGAAGTTATAACACAACCAGCTGGAGTTGAAAAAGGTCACTGGCTCAGCTCTAAAAAGACTTGTATGTTTTGATGTTTGTAGAATATCCTCAGGTTTCTTACCAGGACACACTGCTGGGACAAGATCATGCCAGAGCGAGTTTATGATGCTGAGGCATCTCTCGGGTCTGACTGCAGCAGAAATACCTTGTGGTTTCTCTACATCTGCGTGAAATTAGTAAATCCTGGAACACATGAAAATTAGTAATAAAAATAAAAAGCTTTCCTTCCACCCCCCATCACCTCCTCCCACTGACACAATTTAAAGATTTAGAATCAGTTTGTTTTGTGGCCAGAGATTGAAGTTATGATTGTAATGTTTCCACTTAGGACAAGGAAATTGAAGTAGAGCAATTAATCAATAACAATATGGCAAAGTAAAGACTGAGACAGTCACTTAGAGCTTGCATGCTTAGCTGCATAAGGAGAATTTTAGAAAACTTCTGTCTTTTACTGCTCTTTTAAGTTTCATATTACCAACTTTCAAGTACCGGGAGAAGTCATGCTTTGTGCTGCCCTACTTCACCCAACATTATAAACTCATTCATTTGCAGGGAGCGGATATTTAATTATGAATAATCCCTAAGTGTTTCACTGAGTGTTGTACAAACTGTGCACTCAGGCCCGTTTCATACAGTCATGAAATGCCATCATCCCTCAGGTGAAACAAAGCAACTCTTCAGCAGCACAAAGCAAAGCTGCACAGCAATTTGGGGAAGGAAGTGAGCAATAATGGATTCATTTGAAACTGCAGGGGGATTTTAACTATGCAGAATGCAATTACCAGAACTGGAGTCTATCCAGGACACTGGGGTTAAGACCCTATCTATTACAAAAGATGCCACAGAACTTCCAGCATCCTTCCCCTCATTTCCTATATGTTACTCACTGGGCTTCTAAGTACGCACCACTCCTGTTTGGACTGCAAAAAATGGTGGGACCTCAGGGCAAGGTGTGGAGGAAAAACTTGTATTTCTTGCTGACCAGAGCTTTCTCTTTGCACATAATGCAAAGGGCTTTGTACTGGAGAGAGAAATGAAGAGCTTCTGGGTGTGTGACTCTGTCCAGAGCCACCTAACAAGGGCAGGCATTGTGAGCCATGGGCTGCTGAAAGAGCAAGCAGGCTTTGCAGCCCAAATTTGGTCATCAGTAACTTAAGACAAAAATTGACCATTTCTTCACCAAGTTTACATGAGTTAGGCTGAATTCATTTAAATATCTAAGTAATTCTTAGCTGGGACTGGAAATCCCATATATCCATGGGGCAATAAAACAAAAGCAGTGTCTCTAACATCCAGTGAGGAGCACAGAGCAGCACCACAGCACAGAAGAAACACTTAAACCTCATCTGTGTGGTGCCAGTTTGGAGCTTTCCTGAACTGTTTTGGTTTCGGAGAGTTGCCTGACCTACTGAGCCCAGCTCCCTTCAGACCCTCTGCCACCTCTCCATTGTAAACACACAATCCCTTGAAAAATAACCAGACACCTTTCTCTTGGGGCATTTACACCCCAGAATAAAATCAGCTGCCACGAGCTGGTTTATAAAGAGTATAGGAGCAGGGGGGAGCAGAGCAGTAGAGTCCAGCCCAGGCAGGGGTTGAGGGGCTGAAATGTGGCTGCTCCACAAAGTGCCAGGGCTGTCCCTGCCTCCCCTCTCACCACAGGCAGCATCAGGTCTGCATGGGAGGAGGAGAGGAAATATTTGTTCAAATATGTATATATGTATTTTTAGCTCCTACAAAAACACCAGTTGTGAAACTCCAGGAGCAGCATTTTTTATATTGGCATGAAAACTAGAGTGTATCTGGAATGCTTTCAGCTGATTTGTGCAGTACAAAAGTCAGTATTCAACCCTTCTATTTCTGGAAATTCAACTGATTAAATTAAAAGTCAATAAGGCCTGTGTCTTCTTGCCTAGTGATGCAGGTATTAGATTTGCTCAGTGCTGGAAACACCTGTCTTACCTCCCCTCCATTTACTGCTGAGAGTCTTTAGGTCTTCTTTAAATGTATGTAGTTCAATACCCAGAGCAATTGTTTTTCTCACGTGGCTGTTGCAGACAGAGAAGTAAATAAAACAAGTAATAATCTCAGAAAATGCCTAACAGAAACCTCTTGCCCACTCACAGGTGCTGCTGGATAAATTACCAATTACAAGTGAAGCCCCAATAAATGATGCTTCAATCTTGCAAGTGCAAATATTTCTAATAGAATCTGTCTATTTCATGCCTTGCATCATAAATCAGTGCCCCTGATGAGTGGGCTCTGAATGGCTGGACAAAAATAATTAATCAAGATTAAATCAAAAGCAGCATGATGCATGCAAAGGCAGTCTTACCCAGGGTGCATTCCTAGGAACAAAATCACTGAAAAATGGCCTATAAATCTGGAGCGTGGCTGAACTGAATGTGAGGAAGTGTGACTGGTATGGATTTTCAGGTTTTATGCCGCATAGATATTGCACATGACTAAGCTTTGCTGCTGCTGCAACAGCATCAGATTTCAGGCCAATGTGTACTGTGTACCTTTACTAAACTCAGTGGGTGACCATGGTGGGCTGAAGAACCACTCTCACACCCCTCCTCAAATCCTACAGTCATAGAAACATAGAACATGCTGAGTTGGAAGGGACCCATCAGGATCCTTGAGTCCCACTCCTGGCCTGCAGCAGTGTCTGACTGATAGCAGCAGAAAATACAGGGGGGCCACAAACAATAGAAAAAACCTGGTGAGATCAGACACTACTGATGGATTTACTGAGCAGATGAAGGACATGCTAAATCTAGGAAAATAAGCCTTGTTGGGATAATTTTAGGTCATTATCTGATGCTCTCACTTGGTCTTGTGTGTATTCTCAAGCAGATTGGAAGTGACAGTGTACTGATAGCTACAGTGCTGACAGCTGGCCCAATCATTCATGCCTTATCCAGTTTTTCTCTCGTATTTATTGACCATTAATGAATCAGGACCTATTCCTCAGAGAGACTGAGCTGAAGCTGCGTCTCTTATAAAGCCAGGAGTAATACTCAGAAATACAAGAATATCAAGAGGGAAATTATACAGGCGTCAGAGATGGCCTGAGTATCTAATGAAAATAATGCCCTATTTCAAATTCATACTTAATAACCTCTCTTAAACAGTCTAGTATATTTTTAACACATAACATTCCAGTCTGGAATATTTTAATTCTTATTTCTCCAGCTCTTCTCCAGGGTAGCAAAGATTTGCATAACCTTAGGTCGAAAGCCAACTGACGATATACTACATGGAAATTCTGTAAAAGGGACTCTTCCCTTGTCTGTGAAGGGGAACCAGGCTCAGAGCAGCTGTACAAAGGCACCAAGAGCCAGACAATACCCAGAGGTTCTGCTTGATATCAACGGTGCCTGGCGGGAATGAAGGCACTGAACAGTTAATAGACCCATCACTATGGTACATAAAGCAGACAAAGCCAGGGCAATATAAAATCCCCCCAGAAGAATGATAAGGTGGTTACTGAAAAGTGATTTTGATTTATGAGCTCATAGAGAGGGCAGGGCTGGTGCTCAATGTCCCAACATGGCCGAGTCACTTTTAATATAGTGGCTGTACACCTACTACTCAGTAACAGGGGACTCCTGTTATCCACAATTCCCATCTCTCAGCACAGGTAAAAGTTTCTGTTTGGGATAATTTGTAACTTCTAAATATTGGATAATATACATTTTCTTGGAACTCCACCTTTTAGCAAAAGAGCAATAACTTCAAATTTGTTAATAGCCTTCCTCATTCAGCAACCATGCTAAGAGGATTAATAGTAACAGCTGTACTTTATTTTTTTTATAGCAGGTTGTGGAGGAAATGCTTTTTGGTTTCTGTGAAGTGAAGGTCACTCTGACCACCACTTGTTCTAGGGCAACTTCTGTGCAACTGGTTCTGTAGCCCAAGTTTAGAAAACATCATTACTGAAGAAGGGGGAAAAGCAGCCTTAAAAATTCAGTGCACAAAAAAAATCTACAGTGCCCAAACAAAATCAATAGCACAGTAAGAAAAATAGCATAGGAAGTAAAATAGCTGATCTGCTTGCTGCTTGATAAATGCTTCATTCTGACCTGAAGTTTCAGCTAAAAAAATTACAAGTTTTGCACCTAAACTTATGTTCATATCTTAAATGAACTCCAACCCAACCAAACAGGGCCCATTTCTGGGCCTCATTTTGAGGCAGTTGCTCACACTAAACATATGTGAAAGCTTTTGGTGTAGTTTTCCTTCCCCCTGTGCATAAAATCATTTAAGTGGGAAAAGACCCCTAAGACCATCAAGTCAAACCATTAACCCAGTACTGCCAAGCCACCATTAAACCATGTCCCCAGATGCCACATCTCCATGTCTTTTAAATCCCTCCAGGCATGGTGACTCCACCAATTCCCTGGGCATGAAACCTTATGTGCAGACTACCTTGTTTCTTGTCTTAATTTGTTGTCAAAATGTGTGGTTTTGAGGCTGAGTCAACCTGCCTCCTCAGCTGAAGACAAGCTGCTTGAGTTAATTCCTCTCCCAAAGCCATCAGGTGCTGATGAGAAAAGGGGCCACAGGAGATTCTCCTGAGTGCCCAGTGACCACCTGTTTTACCCAACCTGATCAATAGGTTTTAAATAGAACAAGAAAGAAAGGAGGTGGATGCAATTCCCTCACTCTGAGGAAGCTGGGGACGAGGTGAGGATACGTTTGGCAGTGCCCGCATCATCTTTTTCAGCAGGGTGGTGAGTGAAGGCTGCTGCTTGTGCTGCCTTTCCTTTGTACCTTGGTGCCTGTGCAGTTTGAATTGTGTGGAGCTTAGTCTGGGATTAAATCAGGGAAGTCTGTGGCTGTCAGCTTTGGGTTGGGTTCCAAAAGCCATGCCTTCCCTTATCAAGTACAGTTTGTCTATAAGACAGCTACCTAGTATTATTACAATTGACACTGCGAGATCATAGGCAATAAAAAAAGTGATATAGTGGGTGTGCAAGAATAGAAATTATCCTTAAAATATATTGGGGTGAAACAAGGATTGGAAGAGGGTAAGAATTGTGTCTTTATCTGTGATAGTTTTCCCCACCCAGAAACAGAATCCTGCTTTTTTCAAAAATAAAGGCTCTCTTCTATCCAAAACACTTCAGAGTTATTTCATCTCCTGTTTAACTCCTGGCTAATAATTTCATTTTTTATTTCCTCCTATTGTTCACCCTGGCACGTATCCCATCTATTATAAGCTCCAGATATCAGAAAGTAAAATTTTTAGGGAGAGGAAAGTAAGAGTCAGCTGGTTTGAAGTAAGGTTTTTATAGCAGCACAAGTTCTGGGAGCATTGTGCTCTGGTATTAAAGAAATAGTTCCATGGGAGGAAACTGGAGTGAGGAGACAGAGCTTTCTATAAGAGCTGTATTACTGCCAAAGCAAGGGTAATTGCTCCTGTTTAGGACTCTAATACAAAATTGTGTTTTGCAGACACTGAGGAGAGATATGAAGTTTTCACAGGCATGAAGTAGCCTTTAGATAAACACTCATGGGAGCTGGCCTTTTCTGCGAATCTCCAGCTAATTACTTTACTGAAGCATCTGGCTGCAAAGCAGCCTTTTAAGAAAATTAAAATGCCTGCAAATATGGCTTTTGCCTCTGTGTCTGCACACACGGAGACACAAACTGCAGAGTCCATCAGCTGGCCTGGAGTACGTGTCTCACATCAGGGACTGGGCTCAGGCCAGTGCAACTCTAGTGCTGTGCTGCTTCCACACCTTCCTTCTTTCCTCTGAGAGAGGCTGCTTTAGACTTTATGTCACCTCTGTCTCGTGAAGGTGGGTCCGATTCTCCAAAAATAACAGCAAAGCTTGGGCTAGAAGTCCTGTCTGAGTGTGCTGGGTGTAGCCTTGCAGCTCTGCTATGAACCCATCTGCATCCCTTTTCCCTCCTACGCATGTACCAGAATGCACAAAGGTGTGTGAGTGCTCTTTGGCCACTTAGGGTGGGTTTATGGGGTTTTTTGGAGGACACGTAAAACTGATTATTTTGGCAAATCTACAGAGGAAGTGAGTGAAGGAACAGAAGGTGCCAATGTTGGTGTTTTGTTAGCACTGGTGGTCCTCGTTTAGTTAAGAAACAAAATACATGGCATGTAGTGCATCACAAAATTGTTTAAGGAGTCCTAAATCATAAGAGAGACTCTACAGATTAGATTAGGAACAGGATACCTGGTTACTTCCTGGAGTAGCAGACCCATCTCATTCACTATGAGTTTTCTTTCCTTGCCATGAGATGCAAGGAATACTTTATAATCTGTAATGCTCATTGCTGATTACCCTTTGATGTGTAGAACTCTAGATTAATATTCCTCTAAATCACAGCTCTTCACTAAACTCTTGATCTCCACTACCTCAGGTTCATGAGCCAGAAAAAAGGATTGATGCTTTGCAGGCATGTCCTGTAGATTTTAATATTATAAGAGTAATTCTGCAAGTCCCAGGGAGCCTAGTGTTGTTTTTAACATTATCTCTCACAGGTCACCCCAGCTCCACACCAAAGGCAGCCCTGGCAGGAGCTGAAGGTCAAAAAGCTTCAGTTTGCTTTTTCTGAAGGCTTTTCTGTGGAACGGCTGTAGGAGAGCTGCTAGGTTTAGAAAAGGAATAAGGACAATAAGGCTCAGCAGTGGCTCTACCAGGTCAGTCCAAGATCCAGCTCATTTGAAAGTGGGATATCAATACCAGAGGCAAAGATGAAGGTATCAGAAAAAGATGGAAGGTGCCTCAGAAAGAATTAGGAAATAAACAGCCCATGCTGTGTGTTTGCCAGTAGCTAGTCCACAACACAAATCTTTCTCTCATCTGTCCAAAATATTGACAATGAATTGAACCCTGCTGCAGCTTGGTTTAAATGTGTTTTTTCATACAGAACTACCAAGGAGATTAATGTTCTATTCTCCCTGAAGGATTATTAGGGCTAATAACAAAGGAGGTGTGACAGTTCTGTTTTGCAGGTTTCTGAACCTCTTTGAGGAATACAGAAATAAGTTTTCTTGTGGCACATGCTGTGGCAACTTGCAGATTGATGGTTCACTGTGTTAATGCACTGCGTGTTATAAATGACCTCTATTTCCAGCAGCTCCCTAGGACTTGCACTCACTGTGCTGTTCAGGTGTGATCCAAAATCTCTTGACTTCTCCAGCACTTCCAGAGATTCTGGTGTGCTTAAGATTAGTGTGCCAGGACATAGGTCTAGACCCACAGATGTCAGTTTTTAAATACCATACGGTTCTGGATTGATTATTGTTCACCTGTAGCTGTGGTTTGGATTTGATGAACAGTCGTGATGATAACCAGGTTATCACCCTTTGTGGAAAGGCAGCACTTCATAAATTCTGAATTGTGCTCTTTCTGTGTCAGCACTGGTTTCCTACAAACCTAGAAATGAAATTACGTGGCTGTTGTCTTAAGAGTGTAACCATTGAACAGCTCTTGCTAAGAGGTCATTCTGAAATACATCAATAAGGAAGGGAATTCCATGTAGTCCAGAAAAACAAACAATTGCCACATGGTGTTTCTGGAGAGGCAGAAAGGGTCTGTTTGCCTTTTTCCTTGCAGTATAAGAACAGAGCAGTGAAGCAGGAATTGGTGGGTTATTCCCAACTGGGGCTCCCTAAGGAGGATCCCCGATCCTTGGGGTCAGAGAATATTGTGGATATGCTGGTCTGAAGGTTCACTGAAGCTGTTACATGGCTCTAAATGGTAGTGGGAAGGAGTCCTTGCTAAACATATAGAGACCCAGAAAGGTGACTAGAAGTCAATACTTTCCTTTAACTCTTCTGTTAGTAGTCTGTTATAAAGGAGTGTCTGGTATGAGGCAGCAAAGAGTTAAAAACTGCAACAAAAACTCTAGACAGATTAAGCATTAAATTATTCTGACACTCATTATATTAAACAGTTAATTATTTACTAGTGGCACTAGAGAGAGAGCACATGAATTCTCTAGATTGGAACAAATGCAGTGATGCAGTCCAGGCTATTTTTAAGAGCAGAGCTTTGGACACAGTGTGCTGAATCTGCTGTGTCCCGTCACTATGTGCATCATTTAAAGCTTTTATAAACAGCCATGTTTTTTCGGGAGTCAGGCATTGGGCAAGCACTCGGGCAGCATCACGGAGGAGTGACATAGCAGTGTCATAAACATTCGCAGGGATCCAAGCAGGGCCTTGAGATGGCTAAATGTTTGGGAAAACAGATTATCTGGGGAGCACGGGTTGTTAAGGGACTTGGAAGGCTGCATCAGCTGTGCCAGCAGTGCGTAGAAAGCAAATTCTCTTGAGCTTCCAACTTCCCAGAATCCTTCTGAGGGTCAGTGCCATTCAAAATAGCAGCAGTTTGCTGAAGAGCCCTTTCAGCAAAGGGTGATGTATTTCTTCTTCTCCTTGCATGAGTGTCCTAATGGCAGAGGGAGCTCCTGTGAATATCAGGAGGCAGCTGCACAAGGCAGGACACCGCTTCCTCCTCCGTCCCAAGCTGGCTGTGTGGAGATGAGTGGAACTTCCAGGTGCATGGGCTTCCTCTCTCCTGCAAGGCTGCTGCCTTCAAATTGTGCATGCAGGAGTGATGGCATGAAAATCTTGTCAGAGATGTAAAGGGAGTGATTTTAATGTGCTGAGTGTTCTAGTGTATATAACCCTGCTTTTTAAGTAGCTGCACCTCTTGTGTAACAACAGGGCAGCTCAGAACCCATTTCCTTGGAAACACTCCATTACCAGCAGCTGCCTGTTACTTTCCTGGTGTATAATGGGATGAGCACACTTGGGAAATGTGGTGGTGGTTTAGGTTCCCTATTTTTTATCTTAAATGCGAGTTCAGGAACTGACCTGCAATACAATACAATGAGCTGTAAGGAACTGGTGCAGTTGGGACCCTTTATATGTACTATAGTGACCTGCTTTTTAGGGAATCTAACTGCTGTGCATCCTTGGAGGAGAGGAGCTGCCGTGGGCTGTAGGGAGGGAGGCAGTGCATCAAAAGAGGGAAGAGAATTTTGTGTATGAATGGGACATAACCACCCCATTACCTCTGTGCAGACTGCAAACCCTTTACTGCTGGGATGGGATTTTGGGTGGTTTGAGTGCAGTGGCTAGTGGAGTGGACCCTTATCCCTACTTGAATCAGAGATAAATGGATACGAGTGACATCAGAAGATGTGTTATCTAACTGACCTTCAAATAATATTATTTAACAGCAGTGACAAATGCACTGACAGACCTTTGGGAAAAAAAGCCTAAAACGTAAGCAATAACCATATTAGTTAAACACAAAAGGAAATGCAGAGCCGATACTCAGAGTCTGTTCCCAGTGCTGTGCACCCGTCCAACTGATGCAATTCCCATGGATGTCTTGGCAGTATTTGTTGCATCCTACCCCAAGGGAGGTGACCCTTGCTTCACTGAGAGGGGAAAAAGTCCCTCCCTGAATTCAGCAGCGCAGTTCCCGTTTGACTGAGCACTTTCTAACAACTTGCTGAGGTCTTACGTGTTTACTTACCCAATTCCTGCGTAATAAAAATTGGCAAACTTCTTTGGAGAGAGCCCATGACTCTGCACTTACTGAGCAGCATCAGGCTGCTGAGAAGTGCCTCTTCTTTTGACAGCTCAAAACTCAACAACTGAATGTTGTGACTTATTTCCATATGCTGGAACGAAGGGAGATCTGAGGCAGAGAGGCCCAAATGGAACAGGGAGAAGCTGCTACCTCTTGCCACAAAAAAAAA
>VWZN01001393.1:1180516-1194866 GCA_013396955.1 Regulus satrapa | reverse complement strand
AAAAAAAAAAAAAAAAGCCATCCTAAAGCATTTGTCTGGGATTAGAAAGGTCACACTGTGGAGTAAGTGCAGTCATCACTGACAGCAGCTCTTTCCTGCCAGCATGAGGGTTAAGAACATGTATTCCTGAAGCCTTGAAGGGATTGGTTGGTGCAAGTGGAGTTTATAGTTGTTGCCTTACAAAACTGTGAGGAGAGAGAGTGAGAGATTGTTGCTGCTGTCTCAATCTGTTGGGAACACTGATGATAACAGAGTAAGGAGAAGGAAAAAAAATCTGAAATTTGACTCCGCATATCAGCACAGCAATCAGAATTTTTAAGACTTTTCTTCATATTTTTTGTCAGATTAAAATTATGGAGAACTTTTAAATGCAAAAAACTGAAATATGGTGTAACAAAAACTTCTCTCATGTACGGCTCCCCAAATTGAGCATTGCACAATGTCACAGGGCCTCTTTTGAGATTGAATAATTCTAAATACTGAGCATGATAGAGGTTTGGATATTTGTCTTTAAATAAAACCGTTTTGGTTTTTTTGGGGGGGGGTTGTTTTGTTTTGTTTTGTTTTGTTTTTAATTAAACCCTCTATTATCCACTATAAAATAGACTTTTGCTTGCCATGCCTCTGGGATAGCTGCTGATATACTAAACCTGGGACACAGCAGAGGACTTGCATTTCACATAAAAAGTGCTAGATAGGAGATGAACATAACAGAACCCAGGTTTGCTCAAAACCCAGAGCACTCAAAAATGCAGAATGTCCTCTCCTTGCCTATCCTCCCTGTTTTGATATTCATTCACAGCTCTATATTCCCTACTGGTTTCATTTTGCCAAATCTGAAAGCTTTGGCATTGCAAAACTACCAATGATGCTCTAGGACTCTGAAATGAACCGTTATTTTTCGGCTGTTCTGAAAGGACCGTAAACTAAACTTGACTCT
Source organism: Regulus satrapa (assembly GCA_013396955.1). Classification (NCBI taxonomy): domain Eukaryota; kingdom Metazoa; phylum Chordata; class Aves; order Passeriformes; family Regulidae; genus Regulus; species Regulus satrapa. Next base: position 1,193,926 of record VWZN01001393.1, on the reverse strand, counting down.
TTCTCCATATATTAAGCTCAGCTGCTTAATATGCCCTTTCTGATCTAATCTGCAATTGGTGGTTGTCATATCCTGAATACATCTCCACCTGGATCTCTGTGGTTTCCATAAAAAGTCAGGCATTCTTACAGGAGAAATGCAATATGCATATAAATCCAGCATACCATTTTTTACTGAAGGCTGAATCTTTTATCACAGTTAAAATGTGAATATATTTCTGCAGTTGCTGCAGTGTCACCGCAGTGAAGAACAAGTGGTGTTACTGATTCAGCTGAAATTCTTCTTGCAGAGCAAGCATCAAAGCAAGGCTGTTTTATCAGTTTACATACTTTGAGCAGGGAGTTTATTGTGTAATCCTCCCTGAGGCGCTCCAGTGGCTGAGCAGAACCATTGCAGAAACGTCTGCTTTCTGCTTTGTAAATGTAATTTCTGCTCCCTCTGTTTTTGGGCTGACTTCTGAGAGTTCTTTGTATGTGCTTTTGCTGAATCTGAGAGAGGTCTGGTTTATGAAGAAAACATGGATTTGGGTTTTTAAAGGATTCCTGGCTTTAGACAAAAATGGCTGATTTGCTTTGAGATAGCTTTATCTCACTGTGAAAGTGAGCTGAAGCAGACAGGCTGGAACAAGGGGTGATTTTTTCCATGTGCAGGGATCACACCACTGTGGAAGCTACTGTGTGTTGCTCAGCTGCAGGTCTGCAGCATTGTACTTGAGCCATCTGTTCCTCAGGCCCTCTGGCTGTGAGAGCCCTCAGTAAAATCAAGGAGCTGTGTGAGATAGGTTGTTTTCTACCAGCCAGGACTGACTTTACAAAGTGCACTTTAATGCAGGGCTCCTACAGCACTGTGCCCTTGGAGAACTCTCCTCTCCTGTTTTTGTGCTCTCCTCCTGGTATTAAGATAGACATCTTACAAAAGTACCTTACACTTTGAACCGATAGTGAGGACTGTAAAAAGCAGCTCCTTGTATTTTTTTTTCATTGATTCCGGCTACACACAGTTAATGTAGTGGCTCCCAGGTAATAACGATGCTGCCTAAACTGAGAAATAATGTGAGACCAACTATTGACTTGATTTCCTACTTGTGTTCATGTAGGACTTGTATTTGATGGTTGAACATGCTGATTTTAGAAGTCTCTTCTGACTTCAAAAGTTCTAAGAAGCTCAAGCCCTTTTGTTGCTGTGGGACTCGATCATCATCAGGCCCCTCTGGCTCTGCTGACAATGGATTCAGGAGATGGGAAGGGTCCTTCATCTCCCTTCTTGGTCTGGGCTCTGTTTTCACCTCTGCTGTTCTCACCCCTACTGCCACCAACACCACACTAATGGTGTATTTACTTCTCAAGATGTGAGAAGGTATGCTGGTCCACAGAAGAAAACATCCCAAGACTGAAACATGATTACTGCAACTGAACAGCCAAGTTACTTTTATGCTTATAATTTAAATCAGATGAAGTTATGGACGAGTGACAGGATGTCTCTTGTTTCGGTGAAAACTCATTTTGTGGGGTTTTTTTTGCACTTGGCATAGAAAGACAAAGATTAATTTTGTTGAAGAGTTTCCTATTTCATGTTCTTAGCATACTTGTGGAAAAACAAATGATTTTGGTATTAATTCCATTTTCTTGTCTTTGGCTCTACCCGATATCTCTGGAACATCAGGAGATATGTCATGACTGCAGGGAGGACAGTTCATGGCTGTTTCTGGTTGCAGGCACATCCAGGAATCCAAACAATATTACAGCACATGCTGGAGCACAGATTATTTGCAACAAGGGCACATTGACCCAAACATTATGTTTTGTTAACACTTTTATTTTTTGTGGGCATTTTTAAGGTGTGGCCTTGACTATAAAATGCTGCTGGTTCATTCCCCTTCTGGTTTGTGGCTTTCCTCCTGAGGTTTGCACTGGAGGTCATAATTGCATTGGCTGAAAGATGAACAAAGGGCAGATGTTACAAGGAGGTGGCTCGGCAAGTCAGTCTCTTGCCAGGGTCCCGTGTCCTCTCTTCACAAAGTATCAGCTAAACTTTCATAGAAGCAGGATCTTGTGAAATGCATAACCCTGACTCCAAATGCTAGTGCTTATCTATTCACCTAGAAAAGTTGGGGAAGAGGGCTTAGGGGACTTGAGGACAAAATCATTCCAAACACTCATTCTGGTAGTCTCCTTGATGCCTAAAAGAGCCCTGGATAAGCTGTGAGAGAATTGCAACTCATTGTGACTGTCTCCTACATCTTGTGCCCTTTATCTTTCTGTGTTTGTTTTTAGATTGATAAAGAATTGTTCTTCAAGGCAGATATCCCAAATAAAGGTTTTTCAGCCAGAGCCAAAACAAATTATAGTCTGTCCAATCAGGCTAAGTTTCATGCTGCCCCAGATTTGCTGTTGCAACAGTTCCATTTACCATTCTGCCTTTGGGATGGTAAATGGCAGTGAAATTGTAATACCTGCTTTAAATCGTGCCATGTTGATTTGGTAAACACAATGTATGTAACTCTACCTAGGGCTTTACTTGATGGGATGCAATCTAAGAATTCAGTGTTTAGACATTGTAACATATTGGCTTCTTTGTTCTTATCCCTTTTTATTTAAGCAGGAGCTTTAGAAGACAATTCTTAAAATAAATATCTGTGGCTCTTTGTGTTACTGAGATAAAAGTGTTAGAGGAGGTCTTCCATTTAAAAGAAGTTGTAGCACTCTTTGCTGCTCTGAAGGGTCTGCTCTATTCTCTCCTTTCCAGTGTGTTGCATTAGAAGTAGAGGCAGAACAGCCAGCCACTGGGGGAGAGGGAAATCTGTCACTCCAGCAAACTCTGAGAGACTCTGGGTCCTCCTACAAGCTCTTACTGGGTGCCTGAAGTTGGTTTATACATCCAAACAGACATATCCAGCTATGTTGCAAGAAGTGAATGGCTCTTCACCCTTAACAGTCTGCACAGATAAGGACTGTTTGCAACCAGAGAACCTGTTTTACCAAGCAGTGAAGTAAAGCCAACTGGATTGGTGATAAGGGCTTGCTTTTCCTAGACAGGATTGATCCCAGGAGAGCGTGGTGCAAAGTAGTCAACAGCTCTAACACAGCTGCAGCAGAATAACCCTTCATCTGGGGTGCTTCCTGGCCTGTGAGTACTACAGAGATTTTTTTTGGAGCCTCTAGGAATGGCTTTTTAGATGGAGTCATTAGATGTGGTGCAAGTAATTTAATGGTAGAATCTTGGTAGCGTGTGTGCATGCTGTACTCTGGCTGAAAATGGGACACAATCCTTATTACTGCGCAGGGAGTTGAAATCCTTCTAAATGTGCCTTACATATGTTTTTAAGAGAATTAAATTGCAGGACTGGATTATCCCATGGAGAATATGTCTCTGCTCAGAAAACAAATTGGGGTGTAGTATTACACATATTGTAGGTCTTGAGTATGTGGAGTTTGTGCCTCTCGTGACAAGCCCGTTCAGTTATGGGCAGCTCTGTGAATAAATCTCACTGTGTGTGCCACCAGAGCCACATGCTTCCGTGGTTACATTTGCTGGGTTGTGCTGATAGACATTTAAGCAGGATTTGTCAGTGTAAAAAGAAAATGTGTTTGTATCTAATCAAATTCCACCTTGTTTTATACTCCTGTTCCGCTCTAGTGATTCCTGCAAAGATATGACTAACATCAGCTTTGGCTTTGCTGTGTAGTTTTGCAGGAGGTTTCAGCAGAGCTGCCATTACTCATTGCAGAATTTCTGTCACTGGTAAAAGTTGTTCTATTCTTGAAGAGAAGGGCTTCAGTTAGAGGCTGCTTGTGTTTCTGTTGGTTTATGTATTCCCTGATGTTCAGAGCAACACAGTTCACAGAATTAACTGTCCCCCTTTAGTGGAATGTGAATGTGAAGCTGCTGAAAGCAGCTGAAGGACCAGGATAGCTGGAAAATCTGCAGCCTATTGGCTGCACTAACAGTGCTGAGAAACATCTGCCCTGCCAGTCTCTCAATTCTACTGGTTCCACTTCATTATTTAGAGCAGAGAGAACACTTGAGGTTTTTTTTCTTCCTTGGAGAGTGGATGCAATAACATTTTTCCTGGGGATTTGTACAGATAAGGTAGTGATTCCAAGTGTGTTTCATGATGCAAGAATTGCTTTTGGAGACTCAGATAATTACGTGAAGAACACAAAATTATCTTGCTATTTCATCAATCAGTGTAAAATGCTGCCTGTGATTAACATCTCCATTAAAAGTACTCTCTCAAACTGCTCAGAAAAATGTTTCAAGTGTGACATATTGGCACATTAAAAAAGAAAGTACTGAGCAGTGTGATGCAGAGCCACTGTCAGTTTGCAGGTTTGACAGTTAGTGTAGATCAGGCTGAGGATAATNTAAAGAAGCCAGCATGTAGAAACCAGCATATTTTTTCTGGTTATAACAACTCCTATATTTACAGACTTTGTGCAGTGGAAATTAAAGCTGTTTGTCAGACTGAATGAAGAATAATGAAATGCATATATCTGAAAATAACAAGACATTCTGTAATATTTTATTAAATATTTCCAATAAGCCATATACAGATGCATAACATCCATTAGAGGGCAGGAGCTTCAGGGTTTTTATCCCCTGGCTGGGCAATAATCTTATTTTTGCTTGGAATAAATATTTTGAATTTTCCATTGTGTTAGTGGCTCTAGGGGTGAAGACCTAGTTCAGAGCCTGATGACACCAGCAATGCAATGTCATGAATGTACCTCCAGCTTTGCTTATTGGTCCATAATAATGTGCTGAATCTTGGCTGAATCACAGTTGAGGAGCTGTGTCAACCCTTGGATTTGTTGATCTAATCCAGCTTGAGGTTTGTTTTACAAAGAAAATGCAGGTGAGGCTTTGTATAAGTGGCTTGGATAACTGAAGGGTGAAGGGAACATGACTGGCTGGAGTGTCCCTCTGAGGTGTCAGTGAGAGAAAACGTATCTTGTACAAAAATCTATAGTGACAAATAACCATGGAAACGATTGCCTGAACTTGCCACGCAGTTTCTGATAGGCCCTTTCCCCATCTTGCCTGATCACAGCCCCTGTGTGGTGGGAGGAAAGCTGGGGGCCGGGCCCCAGGACACATGTGGGGTGTGAAACAGCTCAGTTCTGAGAAGCAAAGGAATTGCTTCATGGCACTGCTGTTCCTTCTGCAGCCAGGCTGTGAAATGGGCCATGCCCAGAGGATCAAGACCATTTTTCCAGCAGCAGCAGAGAGTCGGGAAGGGGATGATTGCATCACTCAGGGATGTTCACTGCTATCCAGACTTGTGAGGATGGCTTATCCAAAACTTATGTATGGGAGCAAATGCTAAAGGGGAAAGAAACCAATTTTAGTGTCCTGGGCATTATTAGATGAGTAAAAAGGACTCCATTCCTCATTTGCCTTGTCCTGTTAATAAGGTGTATTATCAGGAAAGCTGAGGATCTCCTAACCCATTCACTGGCAAAAGAGCTCTCATTAAAGCTGCAGTCAATTACAGAAGTGCCATGGATGTTGAAAATTAATTTCACTGGGAGTTGACCTTCAAATTTTCTTCTTCTCCCTGAAGGAGAATGGATCAGAGAAGAGTAGGGTAATAACTTTATAGAAAAGAAACAATTACAAATTAAATAATTAAGGTACAGCTCTCCTCAGGTATAGAACAGCTGACCAAATCAACGGGCAGGACACACACAGGATTGAAGGCGTGCCGGTCATGAAGGCATTGGGAGAGCTGAAGAATAGGATAGTTTAGAGGGTGGACACCAAAGGTGCATGGAAATGTGTTCAGGAAGGTGTACAATTCAGTAGAAGGGCCTACATGGGATACATTAAAGAGCCACTCAGATTTCAGGCAAGATATCAAGAGCAGATACTGCTGAGGTAGCTTAAGATGGCACCAGTGGAAAGATGTGGTATGAAATGTCTGCCAGGAGAAAGAGTTCTGCTGGTCACCCCAGCTCTTTTCTAAGCAACAAATTTAGTGAAATGTAGTTATACTTGCTTGGTTTCCAGGTAAATTCTTGTATTTGAGTATGGGAAAAAGAATAGTGTTGGTTACAGGCTCTATTTTCTCCCCTGCCAGTCTTCCATGCACACATTTCCTCCTGCATTAAGTGAAGGTTTTGGAAGGTTTTCTCCTAGTGTCCATAGGAGTCCTTGGGCTTCTCCATGTTTTAGGATCTTGTCTCGTGCAAGGCACATCAGCAACATTAAGCCAATGGCTCCAGCTCAGGCAGAAACATCCCACTGCATTGGTTCCAAAAGTTGCAAGAGAATAACTTCAATGTGCTTAAAAAGGGCAAAATTCTAAATAGCTGGACCTGGGAAAGGTCTTCAGGGACAGAAGGGAGAAAGGCATTTAAGGAAAGAGCTGTTAAAGAAAGATCTCAATTTTTCTGTTTAGAAGAAGCCAAAATTTCAAGATGGAATTGATCTTGAATTGTTTTGGATTAGATATTGTTTCTGACTAATCTGTTCTTTGATATCTGTGTCCAGAAAAAACAAAACAACCCAAACCAATTCTGTTTAAATCTTTTGAATGATATTAGAAAATAAACATTTCAATTTGATTTGAAGGAGTTAAACAATGTGGTCACACTTGAAGATACTATATTAAAGTGCTGACAGATGTCCAGGTCCACTTTCCTCCATAATGAAAGCCCTACTTCAATAAAACCTGAAAGGTTGTTGCCAGATCTCTTCTTTCAGCCTTCTTTCATTACATTTGAGGTTCAGGTTTTGTATATACCTTGGCAGAAACTTGAGAACCACAGTGAAATCCTGACTATATATGACAAATAGAAAGGAGCGTGGTTGGGCACTTGTGGTCGAGTGCATTTTGAAGTTTTATGACTCTTTGCAACAGAGACTTCAGTCATTAGTTGTGGTGTTCTTTGAAAATTAGTTTTTCTCTTTTTTTTGTCTCCAGAATCAGGATGTTTGTAATCTAAATTTCAAATGTTTTTATTTCTGTTGCAATACGGTACCCAAAGTTTTCAACGCAAATATTTTACTTCTCATTCATTTGTTTCTGACTGAAAAGTGGAAACTTTTTGCTATATTTACTTCAAAGGAGTGAAGCTTTGAAGAAGAAAAATGTATTTGTTATGGACGTTCATTCTAACAGCATGGTCAAGCTGATATGCTTTGTTCATGACCACATTTCACAAGGTCCCACAAAGAAATATCTCTTCTACTGTAACTAGAATCTCTCACACTTTTTCTGCTGTATGGCTTTGTAGCAAGATCTTATCAGCCAAAGCTGTGCTCTTCTATGTTTATTATCTTCCATGAAATCCCTGACTGAGGTTTATTGATTCTTGACTACTGTTCCAGCTCTGTCAGGAGCAGGGACTCCATTTATTTGGAGGGCTCCTAGCTATGGCAGGGGTAGGTCTGAAGAACTGTTCCTAAGCAGCTCCAGTGCTGTGTCTTAAATTAGCTGCAGCACCCTAAGATTTTGAGTGAAAGGTATTTGCAGCACCTCTTTCTGCAAATGTGGATTAGGAGCCTCATGCATGCTCTGTTCCTTGGAGAATGCAGATGACATGTCCTCTTTGGAAGGCAAGGTAATAACCACTGAAATCAGGTAGAAAGCTTGTTTCATCAGCTGAACAGAAGAGTGTCTCAATGATTTTGTTACTGCTAAATAGCCCAAGGATAAGAAACAGTCAGAGTGCTGTGGCAGGGTAGGGAAAGCAGCTGAGAACAAGCCTAACCTTTTCCACTGATCTGAAAAGAACCTTCGGGTATTTGAACTGTCAGAGAGTACACAATTCTAAAAATATTGCTGGGATGGACTGGGGGTCCTTGCTGTGGCACTGCACCAAATCACTGTGGGACATCTGCAGTATGTGATTATCTCCATGTCACCTTTTATTAAGACTGCAGAGTCTCTGTTCTTCTGAGACTAAATTTCCCCTCAGCTGTCTCAAAAGGCTTAAGCATGAAGCAGGCTGGGTTGAACACTTTATCCTGAGGTGAACTGTGCTCTCAGGAAACGCCCTGTAATTGTACCCAGCCCGCGCTGGTTCTTGTCCTGCTGCAGTGATGTGTGTCTATGTTTTGGTGTAACTGGGTGAGGGCTGTAAGATGGGTAAAAGTTGGTAACAGAATACTAACAGGGGGGAGGAGAGTTGCAATTATTTAGCAGTTTTGAGTATCTGATTTGCTTGCTGTCAGATATTCACCTGCTGCTTTTGAAAGAGAACTATTTCTGTTAGAAATTGTCCTGTTATAGAGTTATTTTAATGCCTCTGTGTTCCTAGTACTTTTAAAGAGAAGGAGCATAGTCTTTTCTTGCTTTTCATTCATTTAAATCTTACTTTTTGTTGTGGAAGAGTGGTTGAATCATGAAGAGGTTGGGGCTACTGCAATGTAGCTAAATATCTGCAAATCTACATTTTGTGCAACTCCATCCCCAGGAATCCTAATGAATGAGGCTGTATCTAAAAACTCTGATTCCTGACTGTAAAGGGACCAAGCCCAGCTTTCAGCCAATAGACATAGAAAAGGAATATTGACAAAAGCAGGGCATTAAGCAAAGCAAGTTTCAAAATTTGTCCTATAGAGAAATGTGGATGGTCATGTGAGGAAAAGGAGTTTCCAGTTCAGTGAAGCTGATGGTGTGGGGGGAACACATGCCCTGGAAAAAGAGCAGTGCAGACATCTGGAACCCAGAAATGTGATCCAAACTGGGGAAAGAACTGAGTCTGAATGAGTTCTGATACCTCAGTTCCTGGCTATGGACTGGTGCTGGTAGGGAGCACCTGCAGGCATTTATGTAAGAAGCTGTTATGCTGAGTAATTAAATAAAAACACAGTGCTTATTCCTAACACATTTCAGTTAGATTTTATCTCATGTTGTTATTTTGGAAATACTGTAGTGTGAAACCATGCTTGAAGTTGTTTTAAACTTAAAAACACAAACCTCCCAAAAATACTTGGTGACAGTGCATTACCTAAATTTACTCTTGTGTTGAGCATTTTAAATTTGCTTTATTGCAGCTTAACTGCATTTTTATTTTTAGTTAGTTCCTGGTGAGAATGGATAAATAGAATGCCATATCCAAAATTTCCACTTAGGTTATCTTAAGCATATTTTTTTCCTTTGCTGCATGTAATAACTCCTAAGTAATGCTGTAGGTACTGTAGAAAATAAATAGTGCATGTTTAATTCTGGAGAAATAGATAAATATGGTGAAATAACTAGAAAGCAGCAGAGGAAAGAAAGGTTGCTGGTTCAGATGTTGAAGGCAGAATAGGTGAGACACTGGGGCTGAACAGGGAGGCAAAGCCCAACAGTTTACCAAAACAAGGTTTGTAGGGCATGACTTTAAACCTTTTTTTGGACCTAGGTTATCCAGGCTGAGCCTAATTCCCTGTTCTGGGGGAATGCTGAGCTGCTGTAGGGCATCCTGCAGGCTATTCTGGTAATCCTGCTTTCTGAGAGGAGCAAACATTTTGCCGATGTGCCAAACTTAGCTATGTAAATCTCCTCTCAGGAAAGCAAACACCCACAGCAACCACGTATTTAAACTCCCAATCTGAAATCTCCATCACCATTCTTCTCTGATTTTTTCCTTTCATTTTAATTTAGGCAATCATCAGGTTGCAAGTGGAAGCTATTAAATCTTTGCACAACAGGAGTATCTAAGATTGAAGTTTGTTCTGATCTGTCCCAGCTCCAGACAAAACAATCCAATCCTTACTGGGAGATCATTTTCTAAGCTCCTGTGAGTGAAGGAAATAATGCAAAGGGTTGAGTAACCCTGTCTGTGGAGTTCCTAGAGTAAGTAGTGGGAAGTTGGAGTGTCTCCCTTGCTTTAAAATGGTCATTTCAGTGCACAGACCCCCTGACATGTGTGGAGTAGTATCAGCTTGAAATGGAGTGTCAGAATTTTCTAGGCTTTCTCTTTTTGTGTGCACTGCTTTTGTGTCACTCCTATATAATATTTTTGCTTGGCCCCATGTGGTCCTTATACTGCTGCAAATGCTTTGTGAATGTCTGTTCTCAGTGCTTCATTTGACCTTTTTTTTAAAAAAAATTAACTTACATCTGCATGCCAAAGCTCTGTTTTTGAGGTCAATGCTATTCTACTGGTCACTTTATGGGAATTCATGAAAGAGTCTGTTGTAAGTCAGACAAAGAATTTGTTTCCTGGTACTGTGATTGTGCTCTTGTTCAAAAACTTTTGCAACTTTCTTGATGACAGTGGTCTGAATTTTCTTCACAGATGACTCAGGGCTTTGCTGTAATACTTGTACAGAGCTAATTAGATCACTTACAAACTGTTCTTCTGGAATAAACTGGAGTCACTTGTCCTTTGGGGGTTTATGCTGGGGAAATGATTTACATTTTTGTTTGTAGGGCTTCAGATTAGAAGGGGTGCTGAACTTTAGTAGATGTGGAAATACTTTTTTTGGAATGTTTTACTATGTGTTACAATACCGCAGTGAGAAGCTACTCACAGCTTCTGTAAGAGATGAAAGAAAGAGGTGTGTCCATAGTGAGATTCATTGTCTTTTATAAATCGATGTGCTGAAAATTTCTCTCTCTGCAGTGCCTGACTGGAGCAGGGGCCCAGGGTGGCATTTCACACTAAACAACTTGCATTTAGATGGCTGAGGGTGGAGCACTCCTCTCTGCCTCTGCTGTTCCTGGGTGGAAGAAGGATTTCATTTGCAAAGGAAGAATGACGCTCAACAGGGTGAAGAAGGGTAGGGCCTAGAGTATATTCTGGTCTGATTATTGAAAGGGATAAAATCCTGGCAATTTTACTAAGGTAGTGTTCTCTTTTTAAGGCTGGCTAACTTCAGCTGAGCCCAAAGGGGGTGACCTTCCAGCTGGAAGATGTCTGTGAAAGGGAAAAGGTGCCCTGAAGGGGAGGGAAAAGATCATTACCTTGAATAAATGTGCAGTAAGTAGGACTAGAAGTGCCCCACAACTGGCTCCAGACTTTCATGTGTGCAGCAGACAGAAGAACTGAGGTTTGCTCAGGGCAGACACACATTTGAGACGTAAACCAGGATTTAACAATGATGAAGATGGAACAGCAGTGTCCCTCACTTTCTTCTGTCACAGCATGATGAAGTCTACACTTCTATAGTCTGCTCTTTCTGTGATTTAAAATCAGCTTCCTCCACCTCCCCTCCCTCCCCTCTGCTGTCAGCGGTGGCATTTTCCAGATCCCTACCCAGGTTTAAATAACATTCTGAGCCTGAGCAGCCCTGGCTCTTGGGCCTTGGATGGAGATGCTGTACAGTAGTCTGTTTTATTTACAAGAATGTGTCTGTAATGAGAAATGCCCTCTAGAATTTCCCTCAAAGAATAGTCTGGCTGTTGATGCCTCCTGTTCTCTGGGAGACCCACAGACAGGGCATATGGATTTTTCACTGCCTTGAGTGAAATATATTCCTGTGAATGTAAATTTTCTTTTGAAGTTCTTAGATATATTGGGATCTGTGGTCATTTTGTGTGGTTTGGAGTGCTGCTCTGCTCTTTGCCCTCTGGAAGAGGGGGTTGTGATTCACAGTAGTTCTCTGTGAGAAATTGTAATGTGTGATTTATAGTGGTATTCAGCACACAACAATTATTTCCCAAGTGCTCATTTAAGAAAAAAAACAAAAAACCCTAGAAGAGCAGGGGAATGCTTATGCTGCCTGATAGGTTCAAGACAGTCTCCATCCTGCCCCAAATACTCTGTGGGTACTGGGGGAAAGATCTGGAAGAGACACGTGGCTTTTTACTGCAAAACTTGACAGAGGCACCCTATATAAGCAGTGCTTGGGAAGAATCCTTGGGAAAAACTGTTACTCTTTATGCTCCCTCCTGAAAGGACTGGGCAGGCTGTTGGGCTTCTCCCCACCTTGCCCTCCCAAACTCTGGGGAGGGCCTGTGAAATTCAGCCCTGGATCTCACAGCGTCTGCGTTCTTGCAGTGGGTTTGAGCTGGCCTTGGCTTGTGGAAGCCCTCGGGTCAGACAAAAACAGTGGAGGAGCTGGCCCATAACATTGACCCCTGTGAATGTACCGTGTGCTGTGACTTCAGAGTGTCCCTCCTCCTGCATTTGGATAAGACCAGGTGTCTTCTGGGGTGCATGAGTGGTCTTGAGATAGCTTGACCTAAGACTGCCAGATCAAATGGTCTGGGGCCTCTGGACATTGCTTGGGTGTGGGAAGAGCTGTTGCACACTGATGTCTTGGTGTTGATCAGTAATTGCCTTCATCTTGCATTACTGATAAGATCTTTTTCTCTTAATGCCCTTCCCTTGGTGTGTTGAGCTAGTGTCAGAATAGAAATGTATAGGTGCCCTTTACTCTGTCTCCTTCCTGTAAGCTCAGTTGGTGCTAACACCTTGTCTGACAGAAACAGACCTCTTGGGGTGAATAAATACCTTTTTAATAAAGGGCAAAAATACTTTACTCTCCCTGATGCCAAAGGTCTTTCCTTGCAACAGCAGCAGGCAGTCCCTGCCTGATTCTCTGCCAGCAGCTCCTTACCCCAGGGTTTCTTAGAAGGGAGCTTTTGGCTTCCATGATGTATTACTTGCAAAAATAAGGAATTGTGGCCTTTACTGACTAGGTGTAGCAAGTTTCTCTTGTTAGGAATATTTCATTAAAACTTTATCCCTGTGTGCTGCAAACTGCTCTTGTCATAACAGTGTCCAGATGTGTATTTAAAGTTGTCTGTGTCCATTGATTTTGATCATCTCCTTTGGCAACTTACCCTCTGTGCTGAACACTTCGTTATCATGAGAAGTTCTGCTTGAGTGCCTGGGTCTCTCCTGGGGTGGTTTTTCCTTTGTTTTGGTTTGAAGAATTTCTTTTTTTTCCTTCTTCCTGAGAGCCTCAATAAACTCAAACTTATTCCATGTTGGCGAAGGCTTTAGAGTTACAGTTCTTGGAGACCAAACAAGTTAAAACAAATGCCAGTCATTTTGCCTTATCTCACTAGTGAAGCTCTGTCGGCAGGAGCTGAATTCATCCTCTTGTTTCTGCTGGTTTAGCTGCTCGTTATTCCCCCTGCCTTTTCCATTCAATCCCAGCACAGCACAGTTCTTCTTTCCCATGCTTTGATTGAAACTTCCTCCCATTTCAGTTGTGCTTTACCAAGAGCACTTTGTCCAGGGCAGTAAAGGACAGACACAGCTCCTCGGTGCTGCCTTCTGAAGCCCACGCTGGGAATTCTTGTTCCCATACAATGCCAGCATTCCCAAGGCAGAGGCAGTGGGAATGGCACGCACATGTCATCTGCACCCTGGCAGGCAGTGGCATCACTGGAGCTGGGATGATTGTTCCTGCACCCTCTGGACCTATTTGCATTCATGCATACAGTGGGAAATTGTAAGGACTTCATGAGAGCTATAACTAATAACACTTCTCAGGAGGAGATTCCGGGGGGGGGGGGGGGGG
>VWZN01001393.1:1142135-1168018 GCA_013396955.1 Regulus satrapa | reverse complement strand
GGTTTTGCACCAGGCCGGACGCTCCGGCCGGGAGCGATCGGCCACCTCATTAGGGCCACTGCTGCCTGTCAGTGGTGGCTGCTCTGCCACAGCTAACAGGGCTCTGTGCTGCACAGATCTGCATCCCCACCGTCCACAGCTGCATGGAGACCATCACCCAGGGGTGGGCAGAGACCTTTGGGTGGTCCCGTTGCACCCACGTGCTCCTCAGTCTGGAGGTTTCTTTGCTTTACAGGGAGCTGTATAAAATCGAGTGGTCCAAGGACAGATCCAGTCCAAGCCAAATTAAGCTGTAACCTCTGACGTGGTGGAGAAGCACTCCTGTTTTCATTCTGATGTTATAATTGAAAAAAAAAAAAAAAATCATTGTGAATGATATAGCACAGATTGAGTTTGTTCATGTTAGAAGAAATCTGGGGATTGGTGGACTGTCTGAGGGACAGATACATAGACAAGCAAGCAAGGATTGTGGAAAAGTGAGAAGATGGAAGAGAAGAAGTAAAATCACATGGAGGAGAGCTGGGCTGATCTCCCATCCTTAGGAGAAAGAACAGTTCTCTAGTCTGTACAGTTACTGCACCTAAAATCACGGCTAAATAGTCTCAGAGGAGCTAGGAGAGGAAGTCAGAGAAGCGTAAATTACCATAGCTTCAAAAATCTACAGTTCTAGAAAGAATAGCCGGTCCTACAGAAAATGGCAGCACTGAAAACCGCTCTCTTCCTTCTGTGCAGCATAACTACAGAGGGTTGATTTTCGTGCTGTAGGATTTTGAGTCACTTACTGAAGATTGAGATGTCCAAACCTGAATGGGGTTTATGTATCTGATTTCAGAAAGAGGATTTTGCACTTCCTGAGATCAAACATTCATTTCAGAAATGGTTACTCAGGGGAAGTATGATTGCACACCTCATACTTACAGAAGTTTTAGTTGCATGTCTTTGTCAATGAAAAGTTGCAGAATGCAAACACAGCTTTGGGGTACCCAGCTATGGGCTCTGTGTTTCTCAATGCACAGGGAGATGTTAATTCTATTTCTGATGGCCTCTAAGCGGCTGTGTGCCTGCTTGCAGCAGCTTCCTAAAATGTAGTTCCAGAGATGTTTCAGGAGTCTCCCTGTTCTTCTGAGGCACTGGATAACAAAAATGCTTCTCGCAATGGTCTTATTCTAAATACCCTTGAGCTCATTGCTTTGCAATTCAAAAGCAGGCAGTAATAAAACACTCCTGGAATGTAAAAGCTCTTTCTCCACCCTGACAATAAAATCTTGAATTATTTGCACATTGCGTTTAATTATTTTATTGTAACAAAAAAGAAAGTTCAGCTGATGTGTTCATTTAAGCAAGATGTTAGTCTTTTCTACTCTGTAGTGCTGTATCCATCCTTAGTCGTCAGGAATGTGCTTCTCCATGCAATTGGATTTGGGTTGTTGGCTGGTTGGTTTTTATGACCTTCCTTCTATTCCAGTAGTTTGGTTACAGAGGACAGCAGAAGGTTTCCTCTGGAGACAGGTCATTGTGACATTCTGTCTGTTCCCTACTCCCTTCTGCTCCCTCTTCTGTTTCTTTTTCCTTTTTAATAGATGGTTAAGGAAGAAGAGGCCATTGGTGCTTACAGTCCCCTGGACCCTCAGCCCGGATAGTTGCTCTTCATTTTCTGGAATTGCTGTGTAGTGCTGAAAGAATTCAAGCAATATTTATGGTGTTGTGTATTACAATAGCAGGCAGAGGCCCAAAGCAAACACAAGGGCCTTTGTGCTTCCCATCATGCAAACAGAAGTCCTACACCATGAAACATCAAAATGCACAAGGCAGGCATTGAACTGAGCAATGTCCAGTCACTGGGAATTTCCCACTTCTTAAGCAGTTGCACTTTGAGACTGGCATTCCTCTATAGAGAAGGAATAATAATTTCATCTGTCCATGTTGTGTTTAAGTCTTTGTTCTATGTAAAAAAATTCTCTATTTTGGTGTTGAACAACAATTTACAGCATTTCCTTTTGCTTTTTATATCCCCTCTTCTCTGAGACTGTTTCCAAATATTCACTTTCTCCTCACCTCCCTCTCTTCTGTTTAAGCACAGACCCACAGCAAATCCATCAATCCCAAGCCAGCCATTATACCTTTTTTTCCTCCCAAGGGATGCATTTATGTGTGTAGCAAGGTCACCAAGCTCACTACAAACTGCTTGTTTAAAAATCTGTGTGATCCTTCACATTTACATAACCAGCTGTAAAACTGGCTGAAACACCTTTCAAAACACCATTGGAAACCTGTGCTTTACCTTCTGTTTTGTTTAGGGAAAACAGACTTAAAAGAGTGTGTTCTCTTCCTATGGAAAGGCTTTGCCTTTTATGTTGATCTGAATTGAGGGAGGTAATGCACTGCAGGACTTGGGACAGCCCAAAGTTCTGGGGGTTTGAAAAAGTCAACCATGGACTCATGAATTTTACCTCTACAAAATGCTTCTTAATTATCACCAGATTCAAATAAGAAGTATTTTATACAGCAGAACTTAGACCACAGGAGCAGAGAGTGAAAGATTAAGGGTTGCTTCAGTCTTGGAGAGAAAGTTCTAAGCCGGCAAAGACAGGAGATCACAGAAATTAAAGGATGGCTCTAATGGGGTGTTGGTCAGCCTCTCCTGCATATTCTGAATTTTCAGCTGCCAAAAGCGCAGGAAGATGAGAGTATTCCCATCCTGAGGAACTGAATTGTAATGCAAAAAATCACTACCCTTAACAGAGAAATTCAGATCTCTTACATTGATCGGGTTTTTTATTATATTATGAGGCCTTTACATCTTTCAGCTGCATTGGGGTGACCTCGATTAAACAATTGAAGTGTAATGACACTTTATAGTTAATTTGTTACGTTGAAGTTGTGTGGTCAGCTTAATGATAAAGCAAAAATCTAAAACATTGTCTTTCTTTTCTAAAGAGACCAGTTTTGCATTTTAAAAAAAAAAAAAAAAGTCTTGTGATTAAAGTAGGTGACTGAAGTCATTGTAGTACTTGCAGATATTGGGATCATGTGCTGCCATGTGTGAGGGAAGGACCTTCTTGCCCTGAGAATTGGGCAAAGCCCATCAGTAGTATATATTTGACCTTCATCTTTCCGGACACCAGTGATGACAAGGGGTGCTCAGTTCCCATTCCAAGCACAGCTTTGTTGAAGACTCTCCGGTTGAACATGAGCCACAATTGGTGGTTTTACCTGTAAAATTGCTCAGCTGAAGAGCAGATTCTTGGCTTGGCTTTTCCCAGCCTACAGAGTACAGTTCACTTGAGGTAAAAACATCTATCACTGTTGTCTGCCTGGGAAATAGGGTACACCTGGTTACCAGAAATCTTTGATAGATCTTTTCCATCAGTTAAAGACAACATGAAGACCTGCATTTTTCTAAATCTGGTGTAAAAAGTGTATGACAACATTTGGAAAATACTACCTGGCAGTTAATGCTGGTAAACTTTATTTTAAAGCCTTTGGTAAGTTCTCCAATGTTGCATTAGTTACAGATGTCATGAGGACAAAA
This sequence comes from Regulus satrapa, assembly GCA_013396955.1. Classification (NCBI taxonomy): domain Eukaryota; kingdom Metazoa; phylum Chordata; class Aves; order Passeriformes; family Regulidae; genus Regulus; species Regulus satrapa. The sequence goes on along the minus strand of VWZN01001393.1, from coordinate 1,164,486 downwards.
CCAAATGTCAACAAGTTCTTAGAGCAAAGCAGTAAAGCCTTAGGTACATTCTGTTACCTTAAGATTGATTTTTGTCTTTGTGGCACTCTTGCACAAACCAGAAAGTCAGATTTTGGATAGGTTGTGATGTTCATATTAAAAAATATATAAATAAGAAGGAACCAACATCTGTAGCAGATATAACGAGTGAAATGTTTTTCTCTTTTAGCATTTTTGTTGCTAAAACTGTGGGGGTTTTTGTTGGATTTTTTTGGGTTTTTTTTTTTTTTTTTTTTTTTTGTTGGGTTTTTTTGTGGGGGGTTTTTTTTTTTGGTTTTTTTTTTTTTTNTTTGTGGTGGTTTTTTTTGGGGGGTTCTTTTGTTTTTTTAAAAACATAGTAAGAGAATGTTTGGCACAAAACTAAGTAGTCCTGTACCCCAAACATACATGATGAGCTCAGATAAGTTGTCAATGTATTTGACTGGGAGTAAAACTGCAGGTTGGGCCCCATGTTAAGCAAGCAACATACTTTGGACAAAAGCAATATTTAGAAATGGAACGTTCAAGGTCTTTCTGAGCTTTTAAATCTTTTTGTCTCTGACAGGTGTGTTGACACAGAACATGCTTAGTGAGATCTTGTAAGGTGTAACAATATTAATATTTGTTAGGGTTTTTTAAAAAAAATATGATATTGCTGCCTGACAATTGGTATGGAAATATTTATTCCTTATATAGTAACATGAGTAAAAATGGCACTTCAGGAAACTATGAAAACTCCTCCTGGCCCCGTTTTACATGGCTGCTGATTCATTTCAGGTTGGACAAAGGAAGAACCCACACAATTACCTAATGGTGCCAGAAGTGCACAATCCTCTTTCACCTTTTCTTGCACTGTTAATGGTGAAGTATGAATCACAGTTACTGCTGGGTACGCCTTCATAATGATGTATGGTGGTTCGGACGTGCATATCTGTAATTAATGAGAGGGAGTTGCATGGCTAATTCCCTGTGCACTGCTGACATCCTGTCTGCAGCTTTGTCCCTGATCTTTTACTGACGTGCCTCCAACAGCCGGTTATTGCATTACATCCTTGTATTATATAAATAAAGCCTTGACCTTTGTCCTTTACAATATTGGTTCAGTGCAGTCTTAATTCAATTTTGAAAAGAAGCCTGAGCATTAAAACCCTTTGAATCTCCTTAAACACCTCAAACGTTGATGGGACTATTTCTGCTTAAAAGTGCTAGGGCTAAGAAATTGCCTCCGAGCTTTTTGTCATTGACAAATGAGAGCGTGTTCCTTCACACTGAAACTATGCAGGAAGCCCTCTCTGGGCAGGGAGTACACATCCTCCTCTGCATTGCAAGGCAGCATGGGTCTACAGAAACTATCAGCAGCACAGTATTGTGTTTATTATTTCATCAAACAATTCTGAAACAATAACCCTTCTGAGGCAAATAACCCTCTCCCTGCTGCAGGCAAATCTTCAGAACTTTTCTTATTTTTCCCCACTACTGTATTCTATGGCTTATTTAAGGCTTGTGGCTCTGCATCCTCCCTGATAAAGCCAGGCTGACACCAGAAATGTTGTAGTGCATTGAGACAGACACCAGCTTGAGGGTATACTGGTATTGGAAGCTCAGGTCCTCTCCAGGAAAGGTCTGAACTCTTTTTCCTGTCACCATCCACGCGGTTGCATTGGGGTTTTTTGCAATGTGTGTGTTAAAAGTGGAGGTAAGCAGGGTGCTGATGTCTCTGAGTGTCTAAACCCTGTTACTGCTGAGCTTCAGTTTGCCTCTCATTGAAAATGGCCAAAAAGGTGCTCAGTTCTCTTCTGTGGATACTGTGGGATAAATTCATTAAAGATTTGGAGTATTAGAGCTAGACACAATCTGGCTTTTATTAAAATCATTGTGACTGTATTGCTGTTAGTACCTCTGTGCAAATCCTAGCAAAAGTAATTTTTTATAATGATGGTGATACGGATCTTCTAATTATCTAGGACAACTCAAATTAGCACCAAAAATATCTGCTGTAAGTTGAGACTGCATGATGTGAAGTATAATTGATTTTTAATATGGTAGGGCACAACTGCTCTTAAGTTACGTACAAAGTCTTTTTCTCCTGTTGGATGTTCAGCAGGTTTTTGAAGAAACCTGCATGTGATTTATACTGTTGCTAGAGATTTTGTGGGGAGGAGAAGCCTGGTATAAACAAGAAAAGGAAAACAAACAGTTTACTTGAATTTTTCATCCACTGCCACTTCCACTTTTTCTTGTTTAATGAGAATTTGCTTTAAATTAATTTTATATTATTTATAGATTTTTAACTGGATGCAGTTACAGAATCAGAACTAAGAGTTTTTATTTTATATTTTATTCTTCATTTCAGCAGTTTACCCATAGTAAAGTAAAAAGGATTCCTAGCAAACCTATGCTGCTTCTCCTTTGGGAGAAGTAAAATAAACCTTGACCACTGATAAGCTGATTTACTCCCCCTGCCCCTCACTTTTGGGACAATTATGTGTAATCAGTGATTGCATGAAGCTGCCTGGATTCCATGTAAATGATACATCTTTGGCATATGGGAGTTTTTGTAAATCATTTAAAGCAAGGCATTCTTCTATGCTTGGCAGAGGAAGGATACAGAGAGCTTTTGTACCTCAGTTGCACCAAATTGAATATTTCTTTAATCACCCTGGAAAGGAATGCACTTGATTGCATTCTGCAAGTTGTGAATTATTGTTTTTGGGTAGACCTGGTGGGTAACGAATGACCTGACTCCTCACTGCCAGCCACCCCCTCAATCCACCAGCTCTTCTCCCTTGGGCAAGACCTGCTCCACAGCAGTAGCAATAGTGCACTGGTCCAAAGAAAAGAATGTGAGGGGATAGCCATTAATAACAAAGTTGGCAGCCCCCTGTGAGGACAGCTATTTTCACATGAAAATCTTCTCTGAAGTAATGAGCCTTGCTTCATTTAAGTCTTAACAGGTAATTGCACAGATGGTGATTTCCAGGTAAAGGGGTTTTTTTCCCCTGAATGAAGGGCAAACACTCTCTATTTAAAAACAGACAAAGCCTAAACTGTCAAAGAATTAGCACCTAGTAGCAGAAGTTTAATGCTTTTGGTTTTTCCCTAATAAGATGGTAAAGATATAGTAACTTCTCTGACAGATTATTAGTCCTCCAGAAGAGGGAAACTGATGAAAGCTTGTGGCTGTTTCTGCATATGGCTATGTGGTGACATATTTAATTTTGAAGTCTAGCAAATCTGAACATTTCCTTCCCCTTTTTCATTTACAGAAAATGGTGATGGTAAAGTCAGAACTTAAAAAAGAGTTATTGTGCTGTCATCAATTTAGACATTTTCCTGGGAAGTATTATGAAAAATATTAAGGAGAAAAAACACATTTCTCCATTTTAGTATGCTCACTTTTCACTCATAAACTCCAAGATTAAAGTAATCACTTCAATTAATCTAGTCTCAATCCTCAGCCAAAAACAGTGGAGAGGAGCCCTGTTCTGCTGGGGTATTAAATTGACAGAATCAGAGTGAGTACAGGAAAGCTCAGAGGAATCACAATCCTTGGCCTCGGTCTATGAGCTACTTAACAATTTGACAAACATAATGCCCATTTGACAAATGTAACTTTTTCAGTGAAGGGCTCACTCTGATGCAATTGTGTTTTCTGACAGTGGGGAGAAAGGAGTTAAACTGCTGCTGCTGCTTTCCCTCTGAGGACAGAGCAGTGATGCATCTGCAGCCAGCCTCTGCCTGGTGCTCAGCACAGAAGGGATAAGCTGCTCCCAGGAGGCAGATGGGGTAATGCCATTAGTTAGGAGCAAGAGATGCTCATCCCACGTTTGGAGCAGCTACTAGAGAGCGATGCGTGACATCCCAAACCAGCAGGATGAACACATCTCGTTCCTACTGAGCTATACAAGCATGTGGGGGAAGAGCTTTGCCCGTCCTCTTTTCATTGAATCCATGTGTTAGAGGCTTTATTTTCACAGTGGTCAGCAAAATCTCTGGGTATGTATGTTTGCACAACACAGGTGCAAGCATTTGGTTTATCATCCCCATCTGGAAGCAGCCTGGGCTGGGAGCTGGGCTTTGTGTGCTGAGGAGTGGGACTAGGGCTGGGTGGTGCAAACAAAAAGGGACTTCCCAGCTGCAAACCCTTCACATCTGCTGGGACCCAAGCGTGTGGATGGCTGCCTGTGCCCATATGTGTAGATATATCAAATGTAAACATGAATCCAGTTAATTTTCACACACTTGTTACAGCTTCCCCCGCCTCAGTAGAGGCCACCAAGAGCACTCCTCCTGCTTGATCTTGCTAGGAATTGGATTTATGACAACTCAGACTTTTCCTTGGGCGCAGACTGGGGTGCCAGATGTGGGACAGTGGCTTCATTGCAGCATCAAGGAGAGAGATGAGCCAGGCTAGGGGCAGATTCAGCCTCATCAATCCATATTGTCATCTTAGTTTATTAGTTACTGCCACAGAGAGCAGGGAGCCAGACTGATAGAAGGGAAAGTCTTCTTTAAAGACAGACCCAGGAGGTCATAAAATGTCTTGAATTGGGAGGAAGGGCTTAGTTGTCAATCAGGGCTTTCCTGCTCACAGTGTTCCTGGCACGGCTTTCTAGATAAGCACATCACTAAATACAGTATCTGGGATGGGAAGTGATTTGTCTCCCTGGTTTGATGCTTGCTCTTTTAACCAGAACCACGGAAGAGGAAAATGTCAATGATTTGTCATATGTGTACTAAACACGCAGGTTGTGGGTTTGGTTTTTTTTATTTTTTTTCCTGTGAGTATTTGGGGCCCATTGGAAGCAGCAGCTCTGTGCTCTGCTAGTGCAGCAGGTAGTCAAACATCAGGAGAGGAAAGCAAAGAAGGGGAAGTTGCTTTGCTGTGCACGGGAAATCTGTGAGTCCTGCCAGTATTTGGGGTGCCAGGGTGGTGGCCCCAGGTGCTGGGACCAGGCTCTCCTTCCTGTGCAGGGGTGTGTGGGACAATGGCCCCATGCTGGCCAGTGAATCAGAGCCCAGACTCGCCCTGCAATCAGTGCTGAGAGCTCGGGAAATTAGCCACCTGCCCTGCTTCCTCTCATTAATGGGTCTATTTTTAAGTGGAAAAGGCTATGAGATTTGTTCCTTTTTCCCAGGGACTTCATGTCCTCTGGAGATCCCTAAAGGATGGGGTGAGGTATGAGCAGCCTCAGGGACTTTCCTTTGGGAACCAGGTCCTGGTATTTCCACTCAGTACCAAAGCTGAGACTGCTCCTGGGATGCACAGGAACCAATTGACCAAGAGCATGGCAGAATGTCCTGATGCTGTCTGAGCTTCCTTCCACATTCCCAAAGAGAGCAGTGGAAACTGTTGCTGAACAAAAAAAAACCCCAGGACCTGGCCATGCTGGGCCTGTGTTGTCAATATCTGCATCTGGTGACTCTCACTGTGGTCCTGGTGAGCAGTGAGGCTCTCAGGCTGGGAGGCAGCACCACTGCAGTTTGTTTGGTCTGGGCTTTTGCTGAGTTCTACAGAATTTCAGGTGGTAAGCCTGCCTCACTGCCCATTTGTGACCATGCACACTGACACTTGTACTGGGCATTGTGTGTGAGCAGACTGAACCTGAGGTTCATCTGTGGAGCAGTGGATCTTCCTCCATGGGGTTTTTCTTCTCATGGACAGTATTTGAGATGCTCACAGACTGTCAGCTAGCACAAAATAATCCATCTCAGACACTGGGAATCTAATTTTCTAGAGTATTCCTTTGTAAAACAGGCCAAGAAATATCAAGACAATCTAATGTGGTAGATGTTTATTTTCCATATTTTGAAGAAATGTGTTGTGTTTGTGATATTCTGTGCAGTGACTCCTCTGTCTCCATCCCACACTTTGTTTCTCAGTGGGAAGACATGATCTAAGTGCTGCTGGGGTGCCGCAGGTCTGGATCTGGCACTGTACCCAAGTGAGAGGTCTCTGTGGGGTGATGCTCTCCTGGGGACCTGAAGTGGTTTGTCTGTGGCCCAGCAGTGCTCTGTGCAGACATGCTGGTTTCCTCATCTATCTGCTTTGGAGATCTCCAGCACACCTCTGCATTACCTGGTGTAGGCATGCCTATGTTTGCAAAGCACCAGCAATAATTAATGATTAAGTAGGAAACAAAGGAATGTATCCAAGATCCTTTCTGAGAGCGGTTCAAGGTCTATCCATGCTTACAGACCCCTCCTTTTATTCTACTCTTCTCTCTAGATATACTAATTTACTTTAGCACCAATTAATCCATGTGTTTCAACCTGCTCTGCTTGCCTATCCTCTTTTTTTTTTTTTTTCCTTTTTTTCTCCAGGTTAGAATAGCTTTGGGAGGTGGTTCTTTAACTCTCGCTGAACTTTTGCCAAACCAGAAGTGTTCTCAGAGAGGAATGTCAAGTGCTTAACTACAATTAATTTTAGTCAGAAAGAGAATAAATAGCACACCACCACATGTGTCAGAACAAAACCTTTCTGTGTGGCGTTTGGGTAGGTTTTAACCATACCTCCACTTAAGAGATTATACTGCTTTCTGTGGGGAAGGGAAGGGAAAGGAAAGGGGAATCTCCCAAGGTTGGAAATGATGCACAGTATTTCATTTCACCTCTGCATAGGTGTGAGTGTAGGTAACTGGAGAAATTGGTCTTTTCTGCATGTCCTTCACTTTTACCTGATTATCACTGTTTGCAAAGCAGGGCTCTGCAGAAGGAAGGACAGACTGGACTCAACCTAAAACACCAAATGTTCTCACTTCCGTGTTCTCAGAAGCACAGAATGGTTTGGCTTGGAAGGAACCTGAAGATCATCTCATGCCAACTTCCTGCCATAAGCAGGGACACTTTCCACTAGACCAGGTTGCTCAAAGCCCCATCCAAGCTGGCCTTGAACAGGGATGGGGCATCCAGAGGTTTTTGGGTTTTCTGTGTCAGGGCCTCACCACCCTCCCAGTAAAGAACTGCCTGTCTGCTTGCTATGACTAAAATCTTGGTGGGGTTTTATACATTTACATCCTTTTACAAGGCCTCAAGTTTTCACCAATGAACAAGGCAGAGACCTGTAGACACCTATCTAAATTCCAGTTATTCTGGATTTCTGATCTTTCCTCTCTCCACCTTTTCACCTTATTTTTAAATATCCTTATAAATCCTTATTTCAGCCATTGTTCAGGAAGTAACAATATTAACATAAACCATGTAAACAAGGCAGCATTACACAATAGCAATGCCTGACACTATTCATTGATATTTCTAGCTATGATAGTTTCCTTCTGCTTTCTTGAATTTTATTTTGTTTGGACTGCACCTATTCTTTCCTTCCTAATGGGTGTTTTTTCCAGTTAATGAATGTAGGGTTTAATTCTCTTCCTTACAAAACATGAACCAGCCTGGATTTTCTCATTAATGTCCTTATTATCATAAGCACCACCACTGTAACATTCACCACGTGGGCAGCACCATGATGCTGGGAGTTGGATGTATTTGGATATATTGAATAACCCATATTCCCTCTGAGAGTTAAATGCCAGGATGGAAAGGTATTGCAAGTTCATCTTTCAGGACAGGGTTTAAGATATTTTTCTTCAGTTATTTTGCAGGAGTGGAATAAAAAATAGTTAGGAAAACAACTTTTAAGAGGCTGAAATCTGGAGAGATCAAACTCTGGCTCATCTGGTACAGGAAAGCCAAGCAACCATGTAGGACTGGAAGCTTCTAGTTGGTAAGGCTGGTTAGAGTTAAATCGAAGAAGAGAGTCTTTTACTCAAAGTCATGCAATTTATTGCTCCACTATAGATTCCCCAGAAGAATATCATACCTTGCTGTAATGCTAACTAGGAAAATACTTTGAGGTTTTTAAAGCAGGATGTGCAGTTCATGCTGGTTACTGAGTGATAAATTGTACAGACTGCACAGAAAAACTACAAACACATTATTTCAGCTAGCACAGCAAAGCACTTCAGATATAAATTTAAAATAACTGCAGTCTTGTGGTCCTTGTCAGTTATTTACAAGCCTCTTGATATATTTCTTTATCTGCCTTTCTCATAAGAAATTAGGCAATTATAGTATAAGTCTGAAGCCAGAGAACATCAAATAGTGAATCATTATGGCATCATTACATGGGAAGTAGGAACAAAGGGAAGGCCAAAAGAAAACCCAAAGGTTTTTTTATCTTCAGGAAATCTATTTTAAATTAAATTGAAATAAAAGCCTTAAATAAGTTTAACGTAATTCGGAGGAAAAGGCAGTTGCACAATGAAGAGGTATTTGCAGTTTGAAATCCAACTTTGTGATGTTTGGGATGTTCTAAACAGGAAAAAAAAATTTTCCTGTCATTGAACCAGTCACAAATCTTTGTACAGGGGAATCTTTTATGAAAGAGAAAGATAAATGTGGTCTGGAAGTCCAGTGACTCAGGAGTTTCTCAAAGATGGAGGAAAAAGGAAACACATCAGTGTATATGCATTCCTTGTTAATTCTTAATGGCATAGTAAATGTATGATCTATATTTATGTACCTATGAAAATATATTCTTTTTAACAACTACCATAAGAAAGTCTTTCAGGACCAATATAGTTGGGATTTTGAAGGCGGTGGGCATTCTTGTTTTGGTTTGTTTTTTGTTTGGGTTTTTTGTTTTTTTTTTTTTTTTTTTTTACAGTTTGAATATTGACTTAATTTCTTCTCTTCTGATTCAGCATTACAGCAAATTTCAAGATAAATAATGTGGTTTAGTTTTCTTTTCTGGGCCAAAATTCTAGCTTGGTTTTAAAAAAGCATTGCATTCCCTAGAAACCAAATCAGACATCCAAAATATGTCCAGCTCCCCTGAGCATCAAAAGGAGGAGGGATCAGCAAGTCTCAGGCTTGATCTTAATCTGACAGTTTTGAGGTAACACCTTTTAACATTGTCCATAGCAGATGCAGATAAAATGAGCCAGTGGTCTTTAGGAAAGGAGTTTATCCTATTCTGCTTGTGCTCTATAAAAGACGAAATCAGGAAATTGATCCCCACACTCACCAGAAGCTGCAGTCTGATCTCAACAGGCAGAGCTGATAGCTTTGATTGCTGGACTCTTCCCACAGTCCTCTCCTCAGCTGCACTGTGTTCACTGGAACAATGGGCCATCGGACTTGGGCAATATTTTGTTGTATAAAAGAAAAAAAATCCATTTTGACTTTTTAATTCAATTATTTCTTCTTTTAAATTAATTGTGTCAAGGCAGGGCAAGTTGTGTGGAAAAGACACTTTTTGAACAGTCAGATTTGTTAATACCCAGTGACTCTCTAATCACACTTCTGTATCCTGTATTTAGTATTGGTCAGTCCTAAAAAGTGATTATAATTAAGTTTGAACCTGAGTACCCACCTGAAGAATGAGAACCTAATGTTTTTCCTGATCTCAAGTGTGCTGTAAGACAACAAATAGCTAAAATTTCATTTTGTGAAGGATGAGGATGCTCTAAGATAGTTAACATAGTTCAAAATAAATCATTCCTGATTTGGGAAATGGCAGGGCTGAGAACGGAATATTTTGTGTAAATGGAGCACTGGGTCACCAGGTCTACGTGAAATACAGCTGAGAAATGTACAGGTAATAATAACATCAGGCAATGGCATGCCACTGTTCACAAAGGACAAGTAAATGGAGTCCAGAAAAGGAAATCCTTGATGTTACTCTGAAAGAAATTATTAAAAACAGCTTTAGAATATTCAGCTTAGATTCAGAGCAAAAAATACTACTTCTAATAAGGATGTGAATATTTTAACATCAGTATTTAACCCACCCTTTGCATGGCCTCACACCACTTTCAGAAACAGTGAGGAACCTTCTACCATCCTATTGAGAGGTGAAGGACATAGAGATCCACACCAAGAGGACTTGCTGAGCAAGCTCATTTTGCAGTTTAGAAACACCAAACAGCTTCTCAGAGCAAGTGTTAGTTATGTTCTTTCTTGTGTTGTGCCTGTCTTTGAATCCTTTCCTCTCAATAAACACAGGCTTCACTGTCTGTTGTCAGGAAAAGCCTAAGTCACGAAATGTGAATAATACTGACTTAGACATTTCCAAGGGCCTGAGAGAGAAAGAGGATCCATCATGAAAGGTGCTGTCTAAACATATAGCCAGTACTTAGAGTCTGAGTAAATACAACAGGAACAGAAAAGTTCAGTGACTCTCAACAACCCGTGAGAAGAAGCAACAGACTGGAGTCAGTCCAGCTGCTCTGACATCTCGACCACTGCCTTTTCCACTGGATATTGCTGAACTGACATCTTGGATGGTGCAAAAAGTATCGGATGATATATACCATATGGGAGGCTTATCGCAGTTATCTCTGCAATGTCTGGCACCAGAAGGATTTAAAAAACAGACATCAAATTATAGAGGCATAGGTCTATCCCGAGCGTGTCTGTTCAGTGCAGTAATGCATAACTGCTTGATTATCGTCAATGAAATCCTCATGCTGCTACTCATCTCTACCTGTCTCCAGATACGTTGAGATCAGTGTCTAGATTTATTTCTTGCTCTTGGTCTCAGGTGTAGCAATTAAAGAAATGCTCTGTATTGCTGAGAGCACCAGATGTGTGCAGCGGAGCATCCTATATTGACAAGCATTTTGCTTTTAATAGTTCCTTTGGGTACACATCGGCGTCTGGTTTTATTTTTCTGTTTATACTTTGTTTTTCTGTTTTATGGCACTATTTCCTTGATGGGGTTTTTCTGTTTCTTGCCTTGGAGAATTGTTTGGGGTAGCATGGATTATGGCACAGCAGCATTGAGAGTTGTCTCCCGTTTCTGTTTTCAGTTTTTAAAGGTCATTCTAAGTTCTCCATTCGACTGCTCCTGTATGGAATAAACAAAGAAAAATATCCACCAATTCTGAAAATTCTGAACCGTGAATCATGCTGATGTCATCCTGAACTTTCTTGATGTCTCTCTTGTCTTTCTAGATCTGGGACCAGAATTAACATCTATATGTTAATATAGACAAGATTTCTTCAGGAGAAAGGTGGAGGAACAAGGCTTTTTAGTCACAGCAGTTGTAAACCTTCTTTCACCTGCACCCTAGAAATGGTGGGTACCTAGAAGGTGGCAGGGGATTTTCCCTCAAAGTCTGTTTGCAGGTTTTGTCTTTTGTCCTCCCATCTAACTTTCAGATGGTTCTTCACTGCGTGCAACGAGGCGTTGAGTTGCAACCTCAGTGCTAGGGTGCAGCAGCAGGCATACTCTGATTTAGAGAAGTCTGATCAACTTTGTACCAAATTGAGAGTGGATATGACTAGCTGAGAAGAGTTACAGTCTATGTTTATTCCTATAAGCAGAGAAGAGTCTTTCCTAAGTTTGCAAGTGGTTATCTTTAGTTCTTAAAGAGTTCCTAAAGAACTGGACTACTTTGACTACAGTATGAAATTTTAAATGTTACTCAGTGTGGTGAGTGCTATTTCTTCAAACTAAAACAGGCAGTCAAAATCTTCACACACTTTTTATTTATAAGGAATGTTGGGTGTATCATGACACCATGATCAATGGTATCAGGGTCTAAGATTGGAACTTCTTATCTCACCAAAACCTCATGTATTTAGTTTTTAGAACAACAGTTCAGGTGAAACCATGATAAGCAAAAGATTAAAGTTCTGTTAGATAAAAAGCAATCCTGTACTATTTCAACTGTCCTAGTTTTCCAAAGAGAATGAAATATGCAGTAATTCACACAAACATAAATACTGAATAACCATTGCAGTGGATTGCATTAATAGATACATAAGATGAGTAAAAACATATTTGATTTAGTCCTCTGCTGATGGTGCCAGCAGATTGCAAGGACTAGCCTGTCTACTAGCAATGTTACCCATCAAATAGCTATAATTCAAATCTTTCATCATCTTCTTTTTCTTTTCCCTCTCAGAAAAATAGCATAGCCAGGATAAATAACAGCCTTTACAGCATTTTGTTTCTCTGGAGACTAATCCTATCTTACCCATCCAATTTCATGCACATGAATATTCCTGTTGATTAGGGTAGGAAAGTTTTTCACGCCCACAAATCATTGAGCAATTTGGAGCCATAATGTTTCAAATTAATTCCTGACCTCACTCAGCTGCCTGTGCATCCACTTGGCCTGACACCACAAGACAGAATTTGGGCATAAATTTGCTGTGAGAACTCTTAAAGCACAAATGGGATCCAGGCTCCCACTGACGGTCCCTTGAGATCGGGTCCCATTCCGCCCTCTCTCCTCCTGTCTCCTGTAGGGATGAGCATTTCTAGGGTGGAGTTTAACAGGCATTCCTAACTGTGCCTGGCATCCTACTCCTTAATGAGGATACAAATGAACTGTTTCCTAGGAGATAGCTCAAAAACAAATTATTTGAGAGATATTCGTGTTAAAAGATTCTGCTGAGTTCATCTTTACATAAAACTTCTGCTCAAATTAGCTGGCTGTAGATCAGGGCTGCAAGATGAGGCAGATAAGATCTATTTCCCTCTTCACTGTGTGACAAAAGCTGTGTGTGGCCAGACCCCCAAACCCCTTTTCCTGTGTCAGGCTGCCAGTTGAGTGCTCCAGAGCATTCCTGCTCTTGCATTCCTGCCCTTGCTCTTTGCATCTGTGCCCTTACAGTAACATCTCCCCAGTCGAGGATAAGTGTGAGTGATGCTAGCTGGAGAATTCCTCTTTCTGTCGTCATTGATCCATGGTGTGAAGTGCTTCAGGGCCCAAAGCCTTGAAGCTGCAGTTTGCTATCACCCTACCTTGCATTTCAGAAGTGATAAATCGGACATTCTGCTTTGATTAGCTTTCCTCCACCTCCAGTGGCTTTTCAGATTGCATCTAGTGAAAGAACTGCCCATGAGCTGGCATTAAAGATGTGCCTCTAGGAAATATATTACCTGAATAAAAATGTTCTGATTCAGAAATATCTTTCCCACCTTTTTATTGTCCTTGTTAGGGAAAAATGCTCCACTTTAACCTCCAGCTAACTGATTACCTGCCAGTTCTGATGCTGTGCTCGGAATTAATGTGCTCCATAAGCCAGCAGAGATGACTTGTGTTTGGGCACCTCATGGGAAAACAGGGAGATGAAAAGCCTTAGGAAAACTTTGACAAACAACTTGGAGTGTTTGACCAAGCTATGCACAGCTGCTGCTGAATGGAGAATGCAAGTAACATGCCAAACAGAGACAAAAGGGGATCAGCAGGGAAGGCAGCTTTGGTATCAGCACTGGACACTTTACTCTTGGAAAAGGAGAGGAAATATGCTGAATTACCTGTAGGAGGTGTGCCTGCTAATAGGTGTGCATGGCCAATGAACTCCTAACCAACAGGTTCTGTACCAATGTATGCTGGAATTGTCTCTGAGGTCATTGGAGATACATCCATGCACAAGCACCTTAATTTGATTGATTGCATCTCACCCACCTAAACGTGCCTTAAAGACTTGTTTGCAGAGCCACAATCACTCTGCCCCCTGCAATTCCCTATTTGAGGCGATAACGTCTCCTCATAAATCCTGGATGTGATAGCACCAGCATGACCCATCACTTCATTACACCAGAGCTGAGAGCACTGAGGAGGAGTTTATCTGGACAGAATGGATCTGGTCCAGGAACAAATAAAGGAGTGAGGAATCTGATTATTTCTGGGCCAATTCCGTATGAGTTACAGCTTCTCAATTTTCCTGATGTCAGCTACTTTTACTTGTTTAGTTTTCGTTCCTCACACAGGAGGTGAAATATTTAGCTAGCACAGTAATCTTGATGAGCTGCTGATGTCAGGAAAGCCAACCTGAACTGGAATGTACCATACTCAGTGTCATTTGAGCATTTGGCTATTTCTGTGCATTCCAGGCTTGTTCCAAATTCAGGGGTCACCTCACCATCAGGAGCAGGAGTGTGGTGGTTCCTCAGGCACCCCTGTCTGACTTATCCAGTGCTGTCTGGGAGGAGCAGCCTAATTTTCTGAGCTTTGTGAAAATAAGGAATCCTTATACAGAGGCAATTTCTTGATGACCAGGTACAGGGGACACAGTACAGCATCGTTCCCTGTCAGCATGAAGGGATTAAAGAAAAATGTCTGGCCCTAGGCTACTCTGCACTTCTTCAGACATGAGCGATAGTGGGAGAAAAATATTTCTTCTATTTTATTTGTTATTTCAAGTGTTTCTTTATGATTACTTCCTAGTGATTCCAGAGATAGCTGTCCTATCTTGGCCTTGCACTAACTTGTTTAGTCTGATGCCATATACAATTTGTTTATTTCTTCCAAGGCACTTTTTTTTCCATGTATTTACTTAATGGTTTATATTTGCTTAATGCACATCTTTCAGCAGGACATTTCAGACTTCATTCAATGATTGCTGGAATTTCCTACGTGTTCCAAGGCATAAAAATTACATCTGTGTGTTGAGCCTTCCCTTGCAAAATTCCTCTGCGATTCTCCTGAGCAACTTTTGCAGACTTGATGGGCTTAGCAGATGTAACTCTTGCAGGTATTCACTGGTGTTTAAAAGTATTTAATTGGTCTTGAATGTATAGCGCAGCTCTCCAAATACAGGACTGAGGTATTTACTGATCCCTTCCTTCTGTTCTGCACATTTGAGTTGTCAGTTCCAGGTAGGCTGACACTAGCACAGAGGAATTGTGAACTTTGGTGGTTTTCAGCAGAAAAGGAGATGTTGCCTAGGGGAGCTCGTGGGTGTATGTCCTTAACTGCAGCACAGTGACAGCTCTTCAGTTGCTGCTTTTGGCACCTCTTTTTAGTCTGTGCGGCTCTGAAGTTTAAAGTAAGCAAAAAATCTTATTCCACAGAAACGCTTTTACCCTTTTGTAAAATTTTTGTTTACTTGTCAAGTTTGGTTTTTTTTTTTTTATTTGTTCATTTTTGTTTTGTTTTCCCTCTCAGGTTTCCACTTGATTGGGAAATACTTCTGCAAGACTATGGAAAAGTCAGCTGGGTGTTTTGTCCTGTTCCCTCTCAGGCGAGTGCCTGCCTATTCCCAGTGCTCTCACTTTTGGGTGAGCATATTCCTGTGCTGCACACTCAGAACTGGTGAAAAGCTAACTTGCTTGCTTGTTTAATTTAGCTTCAAATCCTTACCATACTGGGAAATTCATTCTTTTCTAGGACATAAGCAACACAGAATTCTTCCAGGCTTTGGTTAACACCAGTAAGTACCAGGTGGCATCTTCAGCACCTCATGCAGAAATTAACACTAACATCTCTTATTTCAGAAAACTGATTGAGAATGAACATAAGGCTGCATGTTTTGGGGGCTATGGTATTAAAGACTTAATGTAAACCCCCCTTGCAGACTGCATTCTGGGCATGTCTTAGGTGATCTCTGATACACAGCAGATTTTTGGCCCACAGCATATGATTTCCTTGTGACAAGCAGCAAGAATACCCTGGGGGAAAAATTATTACTCATCTCCAAGGGGCATTGTGAGAGCTGTGGCGCTGCTGCCTAGAGGTGGGGTGGCAGGACCCCAGTTCTGCCCTCCTGCCAGCCTGCCTGAGCAGTCAGTGTTGATGCCCTGCCCTGCTGCTGCTGCTGGGGATTCAGGAAATCATTAAAGTTGGAAAATATTTCCAAAATAATAATGTCCAACCTTTAGATTGAGTCCACTGAAACAAGTGGACTGCCCCAAGAAACTGCTGTAAGCTTGTATCGAGTAGCTGAGTGGGAATGCTCTTACTCAGCAGCCATATGAATTTAGCTAATTTATTTCTAATCAGGTGGAGGCCTAGATAGAATTGAGAGTGTTTGGATTAAGAAACAACATTTTGATTTTCTGTGCCTTTTCTGTCATGCTGTGTGACAATTATGGTGTGGGGAGAGTTCAGGGCTCAGTGTTTTCCTTGTGGTTAAGGGAAGAATATCTATCCAGGTGCAAGTGGTAAAAATCATAATTTGTCAGTTGAGAGCAGGAGAAAAATCCTCTCAAAAATAAAAATCTATAGTAATTTTGTTGTGTTTCCTTTTAAAATAGATGGCAAATAGTCCATTCACGTTCTTGTCCTTTTGTCTGTGGTTCCTTAGTGCCAAGGAATCTCTGTGTTTTTGCAACACACATTCATTCATCTTTGAATTTTTAAATTAATATTTTTGTCTTCTGAAAATAAAACTTGAAGTCATGCATTCTGAAATGACGACAGCCTAAATTTGTTATGAATGCCCAAAATGAAATTTCATTTTCTTATTAATAACCTCTTTCATAAAAATAACAACTGAGTATGTATTCATTGCCAAAATTCTGAAGAATGTCAAATCACTAAAGGGGAGAAATTACTAGCTAGACACCTGGAATTGAAGTTTCTTGAGTAATAAACTAGCTTTTGACAGCNTTTTTTTTTTTTTTGCAGGTGCAAAAAGAACATTTTCTTCTTTTTGTTTTATCTGCTTTGCATCACTAAATTACTAGAATATTCCAAGTTGGGAAAACAACTGGTAGTTGAAAGAACAGGAAAATTTGCTTATCCTTTCCCATTTTATGAGTAAAAGGTGGGGGGGAGCAAAGATCTGAGATCAACCAATTCTAATCTTGAAGAACAGGGAAGCAAGGAAAAAATAGCTCAGCTGATTTATTGCTGTTGGTATTTGCACTGTTCAGTACATCAGCTGCCTTGAAATGCAAGGAATATTTTGATAATATTTCCTAAAATACACAGGACACAATGTAGTTCCACTTAAACAATTATGTTCTTCTGGATATTTTTGTTCAGAAGCAGCATGACACAAAGCACACATTAAAAAGTTAATCAGGTGACTAAAAACTCCATGTCCTGTTTTCTCATAAATCAAACATAAAAATCAAACCCCAGAATAAATGCTTAGATATATAGTGACGTGTGATATTAGTGTATTCTCTTAGTTAACAAAAACAAATACTAAATACTAGCTCAGAGCTACTTTTCTTTGCAATTAAGCATTGTTATTACTTGTCAGTCTCTGAGAACAACCCTTTGTCATGAATATCTGCCAGAAAGCACAACTGTAATGCAAATTAAATTATTTAAATTGTGATCTAAATCATAATTAACAGAACTGATTTAAATCAAAGTGATATAAATTGGTCCATCCTGCTTTAAAATTAATTAAGGATGTGCTTTGAAAGCATGTTCGTATCAGTGCTCTGACTCAGTGGGTTCTCCATATCACTCAAGTTCTAATAAATCAGAGCAAGGGATGGAATTTTTATTTAGTTCAACAGTCTCGATCTCTGAATTTAAGGCCACTGAAGAATAGATTAACATTTATAATTGCTAGGTTGATCACTAATGCAAATTAAAAATGGGGATTTCAAAACAAATTAACCTTTTCAGTGCATCATGTGGAGACAGACAAACAGTGGTATCATTGAAAAGGTTCCTCTCACCCTTGAAGTCACAAATCACTGTATTCTTCATGGTGCCTTGCTGCTTTGGAGTCTCAACGTTCAAAAAATAAACTGTGATAACTGAAAGAACAACATGGACTCTTTGAGGCTGGCAAGTCCCTGCATGGGCTATCACTGCTTTGTGTCGCTCCAGGCAGACTTGTATATTTTGGGGCCAAGATTAGGATGTTTAGGCTAGGGGTAAATGGGTTTATAATTGGACATGTCCCAGCCCTTGACTGATTAACTGAGGCTCATACTTCCCTTCGTCTTCTCTCCACCTGTAATGAGACTGTGATTTAAAGCAGTTGAGGGAAAATGGGTCTTTGGTACCCACTCACTTTTCTGCTTCAGTGTGCCCATCCTGTGCCCTGCTGAGAGCCTTTCTGTCCCTCTTTGGGATATCTCATGAATAAAACAGGACACTGTGTCAATATGGTCTGTACTGCATTAATTTATTTATAAACTAAGAGTTTAGATCCCATCTGGAGAAAACCACCCTATGTGATCAGCACCTCTGCATTTGCCATGCTTCTCCTCAGGCAGAAAAGCAGTCATAACTGGAGAAGATGGACTTTGATAGCAGCACACGGAATCTGAGGAGGTTCAAGACTGTTCCTTCCATGCTGAGACATCTACGGAGGTGGGAGATGCAGATCTCTGTGGGAAAGAGCGGGGCAGCCTAAGGAGGACCATGGATGGAATGGAAAGAGTGATCACCTGTGAGAACAAACAGCTGTGCTTTCTCCTACTGCAGGTACATCAGCGCCTGGGAAAACCTTGCCAATCAGTGCAGCTGATCCAGGAACCCCAAGCTTTCTGTGTGGTGGTGTCCCAAGGAGCAGAAGACAAGCTAACCACACTTGGAGTGTGGGCAGGTATGACGTGTTTCTGACATAGCTCATAGACTGCCAGAAAATTGCTGTTTTCACATCTGCCGTGCTTTGCCCACTATTTATGTTTCCATGGGCAGCCTTTGGTACCTTCAAGGCACACTGCAGAATATGCAGAATGTGCTGATTTGGAAGGAGTACACAAGGGCCATTGAGTCCACTCTTAGCCCAGCACAGGACACCCCAAGAGAGGCTCCAGAGTGTTCTCAGAGTGTCTGACAGAATTGTTCAAACACTTCTTGAACTCTGCCAGGCTCGGGGCTGTGACCCCTTCCCTGGGGTACCACCACTGATAACTGGAGTTGAATGCAGAAAAAATATTCCCTTTTTCTTATAACCAGTGTGCTTCTGCACTACTGACCAA
Organism: Regulus satrapa; assembly: GCA_013396955.1. Taxonomy (NCBI): domain Eukaryota; kingdom Metazoa; phylum Chordata; class Aves; order Passeriformes; family Regulidae; genus Regulus; species Regulus satrapa. The sequence goes on along the minus strand of VWZN01001393.1, from coordinate 1,145,831 downwards.
AACTGAGCCATTAGGAACGAATGCAGAGTACATGACCCATGAGTCTGACCCTGTGAAAAAAATTAGATTATGCAGATGTTTATGCACATCCCTTGTGGAACGGTAGAGCTATTGTGTAACTTTCCTTTTTTTTCTATGAGCAAACTTACACCAGGGGAAGCTGGTAGTACTATCTTCTGATCACAGAGCTTCGGAAGGATATAAATAGGGAATGAAGAATGGACAGTGTGGTATTAAAAGCTTGCTCTATTTTTATTTTTTTTTCCTAAGCTTATAAACAGAAATAAAACCTAAACAACCTAAGCTAAATAGACCGGAATAAACACAGAACTGTGGCAGGTATTGTCATCACTGCTCACACGAGTGGATGGGGTTTTTTTTGTTAATGAGAAAGCAAAGCCAGGAAGGAACCTTAAAGATGTCCAAGTCTGAGTAATGGAAATGCAGAAGGTTTTTTTGTAGAAGGCAGAGCACAGATGAGGAGCCTGACCCCTGATCTGGTGGCTCTGGGTAGGGCTGGGGGTTGCACACATGTGCAAAGCATCAGGTGTGGGAGGTGGGGACAGAGCTCTCCTTCCTACCAGGGCCACTTCCAGCTGAGATGCTCCTGGCTTCTGTCATCCAGAGGATGGCAAAGTGTGGGTGGTAGGTGAGGAAATGCTGATGAGGGGGATATTGATGAGGCTACTGAAGAGTCAGCCAAATACTTGGAATATTTTTCAAAACTTTTGGCAATTGGAACAGGATTGCAGTCTGGAAGAAAAAGACCTGTGTGTCTCATTCAGTAGATGTTTCCAGCTGCTGGTAATGGTATTGGCAATAGGAGTTAATAACTGGAAAGTTATTGCTTTTTAATGCATGCAAATGTTGTGCAACTGCCATAGATGTTCAGCTAAACATGCCCTACTTTGCATGTCTCATTTTTTGTCATCTAAATAAATTGTAGGTTGTTGAACAATCTCTTCCTTTCCCAACACCATATTATTTGCTAAACTATTTTTTTTCTTTTTTTTTTTTTCCCCTCAAAGAAGAATGAAATATTGCACATGGCCTTTTTCCAAAATCAAAGCTCTTTAGTATGGTTAGCCTTCCTGGTCTATCTTATTACTGATATTTATACAGATGTACTGGCAAACACAAATTTATTGCAATATTTATTGGGCTGAATTTGAGGTTATTTATAATGTGGTTAGATGGCTATTTATTAGACATGTCACAGTAGCTATTTAACACTTCTCTAGCTGTCTAGACAGAATTAGAACATAAAACAGAATTGTATTTTATCCAGAAAATTTAACAGGAAGAGTAAATTCTAAGAAAGACACAACTGTCAGAGTAATGAAGGGACCAGGGAGAAGAAAGTAGTTTTAAACAGCAATTTTCAGCCAAACTGAAGGAGGAAAATATTTAGGATGTGAGGAAGTCCAGGTGCAGATTTCAGGTTCTCTAAAGTGCACCAGCACTCTGCCTAACAGCTGACCTTCCCCACATGAAATGGACATTTTTCATTTAGAAAAGGAAATGAGAGTCATCTTCTTTGATTCATTTTGTGCTGATTAAGTAGAGTTTAAAAGTTCTATGGGACCATTTTTCCAAGGAACAATTTCATAAGAATAATGCATTCACAGACAGGTGTTACTTTGGTGTTTTTAATGTGTTGTGTTAAGGTGGTATTGACGAGTGTATTTCACTGTGGATCCAAATGACTTTTTACCATACTAGTGTTTTCTTAACTCTGCATTTCACTGTTGTGAAAGCTTTTTGCAGCATCCAAACAAAAAGCTTTATTTGCTATTAGTGTCTATGGGGTTTGAATCTTTTTCTTATTTTAAACAGAAAAGGAATGCACATGTTGAATGTATCATGAAGAAATGTGGATGAGACTTTGCTGCAAGGAAGAGACTGTAAGTGCAAAAAACATTTCAAAAATGGTTATGAGTTGCCTTTAAAAACAGTTTCCTGTTACCTTTAGAAAAAAATTCTTTAGGAAAGTAAGTCCCCTGTTTTCATATACAGACACAGACCATCTTAAAATACTTCACCAAAAGAAATCAGTCCTTCTGTTTAACAAATAAACCCATTTCTGTGGGAGGATGTGGAGGAGGGAGGAAATGAGGCCATGGAAGGGCTTGCAGGTGTGAGGGTGAAGCTGGGCAAACTCTGCTTCCACTGCCTGTGAAGGTGCAGTGGAGGCGGGACAGAGGGAAAGGAGCTCTTCTCCTTTTCCTCGTGCCCCTTTTTGGCTCTTTCCAGGGGCAAAGGAGTGTTTATGTGCTTGTGCACACTGCAGAAGCAGCACACCCCATCCCAGCCTAATTCAAACTGTCCCCCCCTGTGTCCCATGGGAATACCCTCCCTGCTTATTCCTAATTATCTCGAGATATCACAGGGTGGCAGCTCTTGTGGACCAATAAATACGCATTTACCCCTTGATTCTTGCAGGTGGAGGAGCCCAAATACTCCAGCCCTGGATGGCACAGGATGAGATGTTGAGCAACATAGGGGCAGGAGATCGCGGGGGGTGGGGGGCGGAATCCTCTTTGTCCAGATTACACCTGCACTGAGGTAAGTTTTAATTATGATTTTTTAGAGCATAGCTGCCAACTAAGTTTAAGCTAAGGCTGGTGAGAAACTACAGGAGATTCAATTCAAGAGGACTATATATTTTCTTTAATTTATTAGCTGCCTATTTAGGGTTGAAGAGAACATAACTAAAAATAATTACATATGAATGATTAAGTTCAACTAGAATGTGTTACTTTGCTCACACAAAACTTCAAGGGAGGCAAATCAGAGAGGTTTATTAGTATATTCTACTTTTTTAGCAAACCTTACAAGGAAGGGGAAATATAATAATGTAAAGGAGTTGAAGATTCATGTTTCCATAATAGCTGTATCTGCTCTATACTACCTGTGAAATTTATTCTCTGTGGGTGGTGATGCTGTTGAATACTTTTTATTTCTCAGACTTTATTTTTTTTCCATGTAAGCAGCTCTTTTGTCTATTAACATGCAATCCTCTCCTACCTAGAACTTTCTTCAGCTGCATTACACCTGAGCCAGGGGTTTTGCAGGGAGCAAAGGACAGCACACAAAACTGATCATAAATACACTCCCAAAAATTCATTTTTATTTGATCCCATTCATTCTAATTGTTCTCTTGAGGCTTGATTTGGAGAACAGAGAAATCCAAAGGGGGCTGTGGGTCAGGTTTTCAGGTCACCTGTACATGGCAAGTGGTGAATAATGAGCAGCACAGTGCCAGCCCCTTAGGCTTGACCCTGAGGATGCAGGTAAGAATTCAGCCACTGATCTCATCAAGTGTCGTCTCAGGATGGAGGAGAGCACAGCCACTCACTCCTGCAGCAAAAGGCAGTCACAGACATTAATGATCAGCAACTGGGGTGTCCCAGTACTGCAGCTGACCATGCCCTGATTAACTGGTGCAAACTGTGTCCCTGAATGTTTTCTCTGTGGAATCAGTTCTCTCGTTGGTGGCAATGGTCCAACTTGTTAGAGTCACTGCTGGGAGTTGATATAATTACAGATATATTTTCATGTTCAATTACAGATATGGTGATGACTGATTGGTCCCTTCCACTGGTATAAACAGGTAAGGATTACTACACATATTTTGCAAACCAGAAACTGGTTAGGTTGGATCTTCTCTTATTTTTATTTTGGGGGGGGTGGGTG
>VWZN01001393.1:1078451-1142105 GCA_013396955.1 Regulus satrapa | reverse complement strand
TAAGCCAGTTTTAAAAGTTTGCTCTTGCTGAGAAAAAATCTTTACTTTAGTCTAAATTAGGTATTTGGATGGGAAATGGAATGTGGAGGTCCTGGGCCAACTTTCTGTGCAACCACCTGTGAACCACTTCATGCTGTGGCCTCTTGTTGCCGTACCAAACTTTACCCTACTTGGCTTGATTTAAAGCCTGTGGGAGGTGGTTGTCATCTTTTGTCTTTTTTAGGGACATCAGCATGTGTGATCCAAGACTAGGGATTTTTGGACATCACCACAGTAATCATGATAAAGGTCTGACAGCCTCTTGGTCAATTCTAAAACTCCTACCTCTCTCCACAGTGTTAGAAACAGTTGATCTGCTTTTAGTTTTTATTGTCATTGATAAAGATTTTAGCACCTATCATCTCTGTCTCCATGGGTGCCTCTTCCTGGTGTCCTGTTGTTCTCCATACACTGAATTCTATTGTTGTCACAAAGGATCTGGAAATAGATATGTAATTACCAAGTGTAAGACAGATAACTGCATGGCAGAAAAAGGAGTGGAAGCAAAAGAGTTAAAATAAAATTAATTTCTCTTACCCACTTTCCAAAGATGCCAGCCTTTCTATATAAACTCCTCTGTCATTAATCTAATAAAGCTCTACTTTGCTCATCATTTACTACACTCTTGAATAAGCCATTCCAATATTTGTGCAGAGCAAGTACATAAATCATTGTTGCCCTTCCCTACTTTTTTAACTTATCTAGTTCTTTCAAGGTCAGTAACCTACCTTACAACTTTCATCTGGTTTAAATATTCAGCAATTGCCTTTTACACCTCTCTTCTTTTTGTTCATGTCCATTTGGATATCTGCAGCTGTATCTTCTCAAGTAGCTATTGATCATGTCTCCTTGCTAAAGGTTGCTAACTTCATCAGCAGTAATGGTACAAATTACATCTGTTAGGGTTCACTCATACCTCTCTTTTAGAACTAGAGGCTGCCTTCTGACTTTGTTGTTATTGGCCATCTTTTCTGCCTAGGATATCTAAAACTCAATGAGAAAAATTATATGCTGGAAAATATCCTCCTTCCAACACGTGTAGGCTTTCAGTGCCCAGGTCGTGCAGAGAAGCTAATCAATCCCCATGACCTCCAGGAGCCTGAAATAGAGCTGGGTAAGGCCTCAATCCAGCAATGCACTTAAGGATATGCTTATGTAAACATAGGATTCATCCCATTTTCGGTGCAATTTGGTGAGAAGTGTATTTCAGAGCAGAGCATCTCCAGGGATGCTCCTTTTAGCAAGGGCTGTGCAGGCCGAGGCTTTACCAGCTGCCAACACAAGCACACCCCAAGGAATCTGGTCATTTTGCACAGGGCAAGGTAACTCTCCTGTCTTACTTGTGGGGAGGCTGCTGAAATGCCACTGCTTTGGAGTCAGTGTGTGTTTGTGAGTGTGAGCCCTTGTCCTCTGCAGAGTTGATGAGCTCTTAGGAGCTTGAGTTTCTCTTGCTGACTGTTTAGGAGAAAAATTAATTATTTAGGATTATGCAGAATAATTTGGTGCTGCAGGACCTTACAGCTATGCCTGCTGTGTGCTGAGAGAACAGACTGTCTTCTGGCTTCCTCAGTTCCTTGACCCAATTGTGTTGCTGCCACAGGATTGCCAACTCGTACCAAAAAACACAGGAGTGGAGTTTTATCGTGGTTGTCTGCCAAGGAGTGAGGCTGGAATAGTTACCACCATGGTATAGAAGAAAACAGGGCTAGAAAGAACCTGAAGAGGTCACCTCATCCACCCCCACACAAACCACTCCTGACCCATTTGTCTGAAGTGTTTTCTTAACCCCATCAGCCGTGGAGATCCCCCAGCCAGCCCAGGCAATCCCCTCCAGTGCCCAATGACCCTTGCAGCAGGAAAGTTATTCTAGTTCTGAACTCAGGTCTCCCTTGCTGCATTTAAACCCATTACTTTTTTTGTTCTTTCCCAGTGAATGTGGATTACAATTTATCGCCTTCCTCTTTGCATAAGCCATTTATATAATTGAAGACTGTTATCGTGTCTCCTCTCCGTCTTCCCTGCTCTAGACTAAATAGCCCAGATAGGATGAAAGCTGGAATGGGGTGTCAGGGAGGAGTTAGAGGAGGAAATTAGAGAGGGATTAATCCTGCTTTCAGACCTTGTAGAAACAGACATTTCCCTCTAAAGGAAGGGGAATGTGGGAGGGGGAAACAGGATTCTTAGAGCTGCTGATTCACTAATGCAGCTTTGTGAGATGTGTGTCTGATTGATAGGCCACTGCCTCACAGACTAAGGAAGAGAGGCTTGGACTGACTGCTGGGATGTGACCCTGCTCTTCAGCCTCTGTGCTTGCAAATGAAGGCTTTAATTTCCTACACTGGTGAGGAGCATATCGAGCTCACACGTCAGCTCCTGTGAGATGTATCTGGTTGAGCTCCTGTGCATGACAAAAGCTGTTTCCAGGCACTGCGTGCGCTACGCATCAGATAAAGCCATGATGTAGCAGCACCCACCATGCAGACCGCCCACCATGAGCCCTGCCAGGGAGCAGGAGTCCTCTCCTCTGATGGCCAAACAACGCTCCTGCTGCCCTGACCCCGGCTCTGCGCTTCCCACCCATGGACAGCCCGGGAAGCACTCACACCGCACACGCTGCCTACATGTGTTTCCACTGCCTTCATGTTTACAGCTTGATTGCTGTTGTTCGTAAAACCAGCACGTGGAACAGGCAAACGCCTTCTGATCCAGAACGCCCTGGGGCGTATTCTGTCAATGTCACATACATTAAGAAAGTACAGCGAGCGCTCTGAGTGACTTCTCGTGTTCAGAACCCTTTTCCATTATTCACATCTGCTGTCAGAGCTGCGGCACGTATGCAGCCATTGCTGTCACAACCTGAAACAAAAATACCTCCCAGCCTGGAGACTTCCAAAAGCACAAGGTGGGGGGGGAAAAAATGTTTCCTTACTACTTAATGCTCCCAAATGGCTTTCGGTGACAGTTTTGCCTTGCTCCAAGTGCTCCAAGAACAGCACGTAAGGTGGAGCTGTTTTCCCTAGGCTCCTGGTGACATGGGATCACAGGATTATTTGCATCAGAAAAGGGCTGGCCTTGAAGAAGACAAAATATTAGATGCTGTTTGGGACAGCAAGAAAGTTCATTGCATTTCAAGCTCACTGCAGACTAACTCCAGTGCTCCCAGTCTCTCTTCCTCCCCCACTGGCTCATCAGCCGTTGTTAAGACTTTCCAGTTCAATTTCACAGTTAAAAGAATCTTGACAAATTGCAAACCAATTGTTTTGTTGGTTTTCTTTTCTTTTTTTCTTCTTTTTTTTTTTTTGGTTGTGTTTTTTGCTGTTTTATTTTCCTCTCCCTTTCTTCCACCCTTCCTTCTCAGTGTGACTTTGAAGATGACATTTGTATTTCTGAATTAAAACCACATTGCCCAATACTGCAGAGGGGGAGGCAGGGGCAGAAGAGAGAAGAAAAGCTTTTGTTCTCCTCCTCACAGTGACCCCTCACCTGCCAGGGCCAAGCTCCAAAATAATTTCTAACATCTGAGGTTAGTCAGGGACACCTAATCCCGGAAAGCTGGCTCTGAATTCCAGCAGCAGCACACAGTGCTTGACTTTCATCAACAGCCATTCACATCTAATTCTCCCAAACCTCTGAAGTGTGAATATATGTACAGGTGTGTGCTTATTTAATAAAAAAATACTTTTCATAAATCCAAGCTAAACAGCAGTGACAACATTATGTTTGTTTGGGGGGGGGGGTTTGTTTTGATTTGTTTTTGGTTTGTTTGGGTTTTTTTGGGTTTTTTTAACTAAGCAAGCTTAGGGACTGTTTTGATGATGCACTGGAGTCTTTTGAGTGTACCCTAAACAGCCATGTCTACAGGATGCCCACGAGTTGGGATTCTCAATCAGAGGGAAGGCTGAATCCTCATTCCCTGATTTCCTGTAATGGAAGAGAAAGTATGTGCAAATGGAACTGAAAGTATCTTGCTGATACCTGTCCTGTGTATTTACAGAAGGGGCATAAGGAGCATCCTGGCAGCACAACAGAAACCTCCCAGGGTTCAGCTGATGGGAGGATGTGACAGCACTGGGCTCACTCTGAAAGAAATGGACCTTCCCAGGTATGAACAGGGACCAGATGAGATGGGCAAAATTGCAGTTTTTTCTTCTCTGGAGTCAGTCAGCAGGAATAATGTGGGTTTTTTTCCCAGGAGAGTTTTCATTTTTTCAAAAATAGTCCCCTGATTGACCCTAAGTATTGGTGACCCAAGGATAAAACTCCAGTTCTGTTGCATCCCTTCCATGAAAGGAAATTTCCAGCAACTTTTCTCTTTGTGGTGTTTGCTTTAAGACTGTTCTCTTTTTATTAAGAAAAAAACTTTGGTTTTGCTGTTTAGCCAGTTGAAATGAGTAATGAAAATGTTATTTGCATGGGACAAAGGAAATGTTTTTCTTTGAAATTATTTCATCTTACTAATTTATTACAAAGGGACTGCTTGGATGTGTGTAGCACACAGCAGCCACTCCCTCTGTTAGAGCAGGTCTCCATCCCATGGGAGAAAACAAGAGTAAAAGGTGTCAGGTATTTAAGACTGACCATCCCATGGATCCAGTTCAGTCTTCACAAGGAAACAATTAGGGTGTCTGAAAAGATGTCCTAAGAATATTGGAAGTTTCTGTGGAAGACGAAACACTAGAGAATACTGATAATTAAAAACATAGACTAGAAATAAAAAATTATCTAGAGAAAATTCCTCCAAGGAATAGGTATTTTCTGTTGTTAAGTGCAGACACCACTGAGAGTCTGCTAGCATGGAAAGTACTTGCTGTTTATGAAAAGTAATAATATAGATCCACGTTATGTATGAATTTAAATTAGAAAGGGAAAAAAATATTACAAAGGATTTAAGTATTACAGCACAGTTCCCTCAAGAAGAAAAAGAATCTCATATTTGGAAGTGATTTAAATATAATAATCTTCAAATATTCATGGCTGAAAATGCTTCCTAAATGCTGTTTCCAAAATGCTGTGAGACAACAACTGTGTCCTGAGCTGAATTCAAAACCATGGAAAACAATATTGTTTCACATAAACACAGAAGAAAATGTGATATCAACAGAAATTAAAGGGGGGAAAAAACTGTCCAGGTCTGTTCTTCGAGAATGGTGAAAAACAGACAGAAAAGACTTCAACAGGAAAGCTGGAAAAGCCAGCATAGAGAGGCAATGTCATTCCCAGCTCAGCAACGCATCCATGCGATCTGTGTGGTTATGATCTGTTCCTCTCGGCTCCAGCAGCCACTCTCAATGCTGCCTGCTGCCAATAAGTAGGTCAGAAGCCTATTTTTGTCCCTATTCTTCTGTGGCCACGTCGTGGTCCCTGCACCAGTGGGAAGGGAAGGTGTGGTGGGCAGCGCAGGGTCTGTCCTGTGCTGAGCACAGGGCCCCGGTTCCCTCTGTGCTCCCTGACGGGGCCAATAATGATCCCTGCAACAGCAGGAACTGCCCCTGGGAGTGCCCACCTTTCTCTGCTTGCTGGAGAAGGATTTTAAGGGAATTAGAGACTTAGCCTATCTTTAAATGCCTAAACTGAACAGGATGAATCTGAGCCAAAACACCTTTAAAAAGTGCCAGCCCCATCCAGTGATGCTGTGCCCGAGCAGAGCAGATTTTTGTGTTAAATGAGGTCTGAGTGGTGTGGGTTAGAGGGGCCTTGCAAACCCCCATGTTGATGTGGGGATGGAGGGGACTCAGCAGAAGCAGGAAGCTGGGGATGAAGCACAAGGGATTGTGTTGTGACAGAACATTTAGTGCTCTGGGGCTAAAAGCTGCCTGTTTTTCCTGCTGTCCCCCAGGGCCAGTGATTTTATCACTTCTGCTCCTAACATCCTTCTTTTCTTTTCATATATCTGCCCCTCTCCCCTGCTCCTTTAAATTTATCCAGTTGATTAACATAATTCAGTTGAATTTAGTAATTGTTTTCAATTGAAGCTAGCCAGAAGACATGTCAGGAAGCTGCTTCTGATTCTCCCACAATATCATCTAGAAATCATAACAACTACATTAAATTAACCTGAAAATACTTATCTCTCCTTATGGAATTGCTTTATTTGTATATCTGTCATAAGTGCCAAAATCTTGTTCCTCACTCCTCTCGTGTCGATGTCAGGCAAAGGCTCCTGGGGACAATGGTTTTGCCACCCTGGTGTCCTGTGACCTTTGGAGGATGAGTGATCCATCTCGCTGTGGGAGATTTGGGGCTTTGCCACTGGCCAACAAAATGCTGTCCTCAAGTGAGTAGTTTTACAAGTGGCAAACACGGTCAACGCTGCTGCCTCAGGGCCTGGCACAGCCCCAAAACTCAAGGGTTTGTCACCACTGAGGTGATTGCAAGAGATGCCAAGCAGGAGCACTAATTTTAATGTGTCACTCTCATGACATTCCCTTAAAATATCTGCGGTGTTCAGTCCAGTGCCGCACTATTTCATCTGAGCCGATTGTGTTCCCTCTGACATGAAACGAGCTGCAAAGCATCATTGTGCATCTAGCAGGTCTCGAGTCCAGCTTTTCAAACAGATTTTTCCCTTTTCACAGTGCACCTGTCAAGATCCCGCTCTGGAACAGAAGATCAGAGCAAGCGGGGGCTGAGGAGAACAAAAGCTGACCCAAACCTTTGACCTAAATTTAACATAAAGCCAAATGAAACCTTAGAGGTTTGTAAATGTTCATGAAACATTTCCACCTCCCGCTCCCCTCTCCTTTATCTTTGGTTTCTTTAAACTTCTATACTAAACTGTTTCTAATTGAAAGTCTAATGTAAAGCCCCCCTAAATTAATGGAAAGGCTCTCACTGATTTTAGTGTCTTCTGATTCAGCCTCCCAAAGAAAGGAAATAATTTCTTTAATGAAAGTGTCTTTAAACTTAAGAGAAAATAAAACCTGAAAAGAGATAAGGAAAAGCAGAGATCAAATGCAATTTTCCAGCTAGCAGCACATGTCCTTGATCTGAACCCCACCCATAAAATTGCTATGGATACTGGTATCCCAGAAAAATATATCTGTGCAGAAACAGAATCGCTGAGATAATGGTGAATTGGCTTAATAAGCTTTAATATCTTCTTAAAAGAATGGTAAAATTTCTAGATTTTGCAATCAGGTTGTGCTTTAGAAGATAACTGCTGGTAACCAACTAACATTTGTCACCTGAAATTTTCCCTTGTGTGAGTGAGAGTTTCCTTTCTACCAATACTGTAAAAATGAAATGCATTAAAACTTTATTAGGAAAATAACTCTACTACTCATACAATTTTACCTTGCTAGGAGACTCTTTTCTGAAGGAGGTAGTGATATTTCATGGCGCTTAATGACACCTGAATTTCCCTAAACAATGCATTAAGTGGTCAGAATAAGCATATTCTTGTCAAAGTTATTTTCTGGGTTCACAGGTGAGGGTCTTGAGGAATGCTGGTGAAACCAGCCCAAACAAAAATTAAGATGTGGCTTATGCTGAAAGGTTGTTACACTGTCTTTTTGGCAGCGACAGGTCCTGATGGATTGCTGTTGCCACTTCCGAGCTTGGTCTCTGTAGTCCTGACCTGCCTTGAGCTCCTCTTTTGCTCATACAAATTGAGTGTTTTCTGTGTGCACACTGGTGTGGCTGCGTGTTTGTGAATACACGTGCAGCTTATCTAGGGAGTTTTCCCCCAGTATCTGTGTATCAGACAGTTTTGGTGCTCACAGTCACAGGGTAGATGCACACAGAACAACATGTGCCCCAGAGGCTGCTGCTTGGTGTTAATGGAAAACACAGATGTGTAAAGTGGTCTGTAGGATGATGCTGTTAATAACAAGGACTGCTTGTTCATATATATTGTGCCTATAAACATGCATTATTTTAGTATTATTAATGTATATATAATTATTATTGCTTTGTTCATAATGTGCCTATAAATAAGCATTATTTTAATATTATTCATATGTGAATTTTACACACCAGAGGGTTTTTTCCACTCTCTCATTTTCTTTTCATCTCCTATGTGTGTTTTTCCCCTTACTCCTCCTAGATTTTCTGCTTCTGAACTCCTCTGAAGTCCTCCCCAGTGTCAAGGCTGGACTGTGTGGTGTGTGCCAGCAGTACCCTCGCTGTCCCTCTCCCAGTGCCTGACAGCTGTGATGATGGCACACTGGACACCTCTGACCAAAATGCCTTCAGAGTATCTGCTGGGTGCCTTTGTCTTTGGAGTTTGGATAGTTCTGCCCATGCACTAACACTGTTCAACTCTTGAAAGAAAAAAAAGGACTGTGACAGAAAGGTGCAGGCTGAGGTCCATGGACCATCCAGTGCAGGGGTAGCATTGGTGGAGTGAAACCACAGGACAGAGAAATCAGGCACAGAAGAAATGATCTTATTTGCTTTTTTCAGCCCAAATTAGAAGCAGAAAATTCTATGTGTTGGCCTAGTGACAAATCTATTTTGACTGTCAAAACTTAGAAAACTTTTCTTTTTCTCTCAACTTGTCTTTGATCCAGTGGTGTGGGTTTTGTAAATATTTCATCTATCTGTTTCTAGAAACATACAGAGCATGAATTACTGGAAATGAAGCAAAATCTAGCAGACATAAACTCAGCGCATCCTCTGTAGCTCATATTCTCTGAAGACTCATTTGTCCTTTTCCTCTTTTTAGATATTTCCTCTCTTCTCTCTGGCCTGTTCTTGTTATTTGTTTCATCAGCCATTTGTTATACAACTCTTGGCAAAATATCAGGGAAATCTTCCTGACTATGAACAGGGAAGAGCTTTCTTAAGAGAACAACAATGGTTTCTTTACTCAGGAGAGCAGAAAGCAAGTCAAGCCCAAATATTGTCTTTGCTGAGACAAAGTTCGTGAGGACAGTGATGTGCTTTGATGGACTCAGTGGTGCAGCTGATGAAGCTTGTCCTGTTGGGACTATCTTTGATTTTTTAAAAAGGTTTACGGTGTTATTTCTCCCTGTGAAACCTGGCTCACTGCTGTGCCACTGGTCAAGTAGGCAGTGATGGAGGGATGGACTGAGCTTCTGTCTGGTGGGAGCTGAGCTCCCTGTGTGTGGCTCCATGGGAATGGCAGGTCTTCTCCTCCAGGGGTGGGGATGCCTTTCTGGCTACAGGCATCACAGACAGTCATTAGAATGAGCAAACTGCATGCTTTCATCTCTCCTGGGTCCACAGCTTCCTCCGCCCAGACGAGATGGCCTGAGACCCAGCCTGAACCCAAATAAACTTCTCCCTTTTGCAGTTTCACCCAAGGCTTGACTTTGCGCTGGGATTATCCTCAGATTCCTCCGCTTCAGGTCTGTTGGGGTCCTTTCTGTCTCCTCCCCAGCTAAAAGTTTGTAGCAGAGCTGCACAAGCATGTCCTAAATTCAGAGCAAACTGAAGGAAAGGCAGCTCCAGCTGCAGCTCACAGCCTGCCAGAGAGACTCCCCTGGCAGGTCTCTGACGAGCCTGTTACTACAAGTTCACTCCAAGCAGCAATTCCAGTCAAAGCAAAATTCTGCATTAAGTTCATGTTAGTTCATATTAGCTCGCATTGCCAGCAATTCAGTAGCTCCTTCTCAGTGCTTGAATCTCAGTTGAAAGATTTATGTGCACTTGCCATGCAGCCTCTCTAAGAAAGGCATGGAGGTGGGCAAGCATTTAGTTTTTCCAAATATCGTGGTGCAAGTGAGTTGTGTAATATCTTCTGGAAGGACTGAAGATATTAACTCCTAATACAGAGTTGTCATCTCTGCAAGTTGTAATAGCATCTAGATTAACTTCCAAAGCAGCAAAGGACACAGTAAAAGTAGTTTTATCTAGTAATTTTCATTTCCACTCACTGAATCAGGTCTTACATCTATTGAATAACCCAATATTTATAAAGTCTTTCTTTTAAAAGAGTTTCTAATGCTTTGACTGCATGCATTAAAACTCATTTTGTGTGTTTTAAATGAATTATAACCTATTCAAAAGCACTTTGTCACCCTAAAGTGCTCTGTGCATTATAGTCTCTGTAATACCTTCAGCTGCTACAGAGATCTCACAGAGACAAGGATGTTCATGATAAATAGATTTAGGGTTTTTTTTTTTCATGTTCATTTCATTTTGTACATTTGCCAAAACCTTTTTTTTTCTTTTTTTTAATCCATGTTATTCAAATTTTGGAGAAGGGTTTATTGAAAAATCTCTAATTTAGATCCTTTTGAGTCACATTTCAGTGGGTTTTTAATGAATGGAAGTATGCAAGTATTAGCTACATAGCTAACATTTCCCATCCTCTCCTGACTTATTGTAGATTAACAAGGATGAATTATTGTCTCACCCCTTGTGCTAGGTGAACATTGTGTCATCTGGGCTAAGACTAATGAGCCAAACCCAGTCCTTGACTGGACCTGGAGTGAGGCAGTGGCTTCTGAGCTCCCCAGCAATTACAGCAGTGCAGGAGGTCAGGCTGTGTGCAGGGACCTGCTCAGGTACCTGCTCGCATTGCTGGGGAGGCACCCTCAGCTTCTGGAGCAAAGCCCACTTCCATCCTGCCGGAAAGGGCTTTGCAGAGAGTAAGCAAAATCCTGCCCAGTGCTGTGAAGGACAGAGAGAGGCTTTTTGGGGGTGTCTGTGGGAAGGGGACTTTGCTGTCCCCAGGAATGGGAGGCATGTCCGCAGTGGGAGGCAGCGCTCATGGGGCTCCCCACTCTCACCATTGAGCATTGTTCACAACAAACACACGTGCTGTATATGCATGTAAAGCTTAATTTGTGGTTTTTACACCCACCACATTTCTTGGACTTGACAATTTCTAGAACTTGGGGATCTTTTATCTCCATGCTGTTGTTTTCTTCATTTTATAGGAAGCTAGCAGCCCATCTTTTTTCATAATTAAACAGCATACAAACAAACCAAACCACATTTTGGCCAAAGCAGCTGCATAATGCTGTCCTCCCCTCAAAAGTGTACAAATCTGCAGGGCAGTGGGGACATGTGTTGGGTTGGTGTAGCACAGTACAGCTGAACCATGACATTGCTTAAGTGGATGCTGAGAAATTTGATGGCCTTTTCAAACCCTGCTGTACCCTGACCTGCCACAATCCTTCTCTCAAAGCTGTCCCTTTCTCCTTTAGCAGCCAGAATAGTGGATTTGAGTACACCATTGAGAAGAAACAAAATCAAGCAGAACTGGCTGGAAAAAAATCCTGTAGCCCTAGATAGGTGTTGATGGATGTTCTCCATTGGCTGAAAGTTTCTTATCTAGTTTCAAGGACACTTTTACTTTTAAATATCTTTTCCATTGGACATGTACACATGAAGTCAGGTAGCAGATCCAGATGCTGGCTCAAGAATACCCACAAGCTGCCTGATTTTTATTGTATACCATAATTACAGTAGCATGCACTTTAGACTGACAGCATTTCGCAGCAGCAGGGTACTTTAGAAATATTAATTTCACATCAGCTATTCGTGTTGAATATTGGCTTATTCAGCAGGTGATGTGAGCCAATATTATCATACTTCTATAGGCAGCAAAACAGAGAGAGAAAGAAAGATGAAGTGACCCGTCTAAGGTTGGGCAATATGTCTAAGAGAAAACCTAGTTAAGCTTGGGGATTACTGCCTCCCAGTGATCAAGAAATGCCTGCAATATTTCTGAGAAGCTAACATATATACACCTACAATAAATTAGAAATTATACTGGCTTAGGTTAGTCATCCACTAGTGTGAGGGACATTTTCATTGTATGGTATGACAAAAGCCAACAGGCTTGGTGTTTTAGACAGCAACAGCCAGATCCTCCAAAATGTCACTGTGTTCCTCCATGTGCAAGTCCTACAGACTTGAATTTCTTAAACGAGTGCTGACTCTTCAGCTGATGATTAATATAAGCTGTGATTAGCTTGTGAGTTGGCATAAATGGGCAAAGGTTTGACTCTTTTAACCTTGTCTTCTCACTATTCAGCATTTCCCATTCCGTGAGCTGAGAGGGACCCGTGCAGATGGGACTGCTCCCCAGCTATGGGGATGGGCTACGCAGTGAGGAACAGGGGTTCTATTGCCATGAAACTCATACAACATAAAGTCTCAAGGTAACAGCATCTCTTAAATTAAACACTGATGTTGTAGGAATTTTAGGAAACTAATTATCCCTTGAACCGTTGAGTAAACTTCAGAAGAAAAAGGTTTACATTGAGGAATTGGCTAATAATAGGGATAATTATACATGGGGGGGGAAAAAAGCCTTTTGTTCCTGGACTTTCTTCTCTTACATCACATTATGGATGCTATTCAAGGAATCAACCTCTGCAGAATAATTCTAAGTGTTAACTAATTATGTTTCAACAAAAATGAGCAGGGTCACAGATTTTACTTGGCTTGGATGACTAAAGGCAAATTATAAATTGTGTAATAAAACAGCAGAATCATTCAACATTGATTTACTTGTTTATTTTGCTATAAGAAATGAAATTTTTACTGGAACGAAATTAAACAAAGGTTTATGTGTTTGTGTTCCCCATAGCCCTTTATACAGTACTAATATAGTAATATTCATAAATCATATCAGAGTTTTCAAATTTCCTCAGCAGTGACCTAGACAACAAATGCTTAACAACTTGCTGAGAGACTTTGAAATTAAATTCAGCTGTAATATCATCATGACTAATTTATAGTAAGTTTGGTTGCTACAAAGATACACTTAAAGAAGCTGAAGTACATGGTGAGGATAAGATAAAGCATGGGTTTAGTATCATGTAGTTATCCCACTAGAAGATTTATTCTACATTTCATTACTTTACTGAACATGGCAAACCAGGGAGAGATGAAATCTTAGATAATTAAACATGTAAATACCAGGCCTTCAACCAAGTAAAACATGAAACAGGCTAAATAAGGAATTAAACCTTTATAGCATTGAAGGAGTCTTCCCCTTGACCTTTGTTAATATGAACATTCATGTAGACACATAGATCTCTATATCAATGTGTATCCATAAATATATACATGCTTATACATGCATGCAGCCTCCACTTTGGAACAGACATAACAGTAAAATATTATTTAGGGTAACACAGACATTATCTGGTGCAATTGGAATCATGTTTCTGAATTGCCCAATGTCCCTTAAGCCCATTTTTGTCCCACTGCAACTTTTGAACTTCCTGCAAGGCTCGTTATGGCAAATTGAGATTGATGACAAAGTGCAGCTTTTTAAAATTATTAACATTTTAAATTATTAGTCACAGAAACAAGTACAACATTTTTCTTTTATCATTGTTGCTGCTTGGGAAAAGCCTCGGAATTGCTTGGCTTTTGAAGGTCCTCTCCCTGTCCTTTCTAACCCATTCTAAGGAACTAGCTGGCCAATTAAAACAATCTCTCCTTTGGAAAGCATTTGTCAGAGTTAAGAATGAAGGCTTTCTTCCACTACCTCTATTGTCCCATTCATTCCTTTACATAATTACTCCAGTGTTAATCAAGTGCCTGTAGGCATATCTCTAGAAAAGTGTAAGGCCATAAAAATAAAGGCAGAGATCTCTAGTTATAGATGAGCCTTCCATATGCTGCAGATCTTTTCTCACACACTTATCTTGGTTTATCTCCACCTCTTTAAATTGGAAAACTCACAAAAATCCATCTCCTGTGAGATTTCAGAGGTCTCTTGATTTCATTTGGGTCAGAACTGACACAAAAAGATGCATGTTTCAGAGCACTTTGGAGCTGCTGCCAGGAACAGGAAGTGCTGGACTGTGGCACTAAAAAAGAAAGAAAAAAAAATTTGAAAACTCACCAAAATTTTTAACCTTTAAAAAATTGGCCTAGTTCAGTCTCGGGTATGATTAAAAGGGCTGCCCTGATTTATTGGTGTCAGACAAAGTATGTTAAGGGTAGAACATTGCTTTATAATGGAAAAAGTGTCAGTGGAAGAACTGCCCATCAGCACTGCTCGGGCTGGGTGAGGCCTGAGCCTTAAACTGTGTCTCTAACACTGGAGAAAAGGGCTATTAAAAAATGGAAGAATGTTTTACCCAGAAGGCCATCTCTGTCTCCCAGATAAAGTTGGCTGTGAAGCCAACATCAGCATCTGGGGTTCTGTTGATTAAAATATCATAGAAATCATGAAATATACTGAGTTGGAAGGGACTCATCAGGACCATCTGATATTTGCTTTGCGCCTCACCCTGGCCATGCAAAGTAAAAGGAAACAAGTTTCTCATTCCCATGCCACCAGGAATGTTAACCCACGAATATGGAGTGATGGTTTGGGGAATGTTTCACAGAAGAAGCTTTCCATACACATAAATTTAATTTAAAAAATAATATTCTCCAGTTGGTACCATAGTTGCTTCCTGCTGTCCTTTAATTTTGCACTTTTTATTTTCTCTTGTAAATGACAAAGTAATTTTATTTTGACTGTATTCTTGTTCTTCACATTGTCTTACCCAGAGAAATGCTCCCTTAGAGCACTGTCAAAAGGATATGCCAGGGACTGCCCAGGGACAAATGGAAAATGAAATGTAATGATGCAGGGGAGCCAAGCCTGCTGTTAATAACCCAGGCTGCTTCAGACATACTTGTCCCACCATCATCCTTCTGAAGTATTTTTACTAGAACCCCTATGCAGAGGGAGACCTTAATAAGAAGCCTACTTCAGCCCTTCCTGAAATCACCATGTTAATTTTTCTTCAAAACTTTCAACTGTGGTAACTTCTGGCTTTTAATCTGATTTATGACCCTTTGAGATGCCATTGAGGCTATAGTTGAGGCCCTTAAACTGGACAAAATTAGTAGCAAATATAAATTTGATTTGGTGAACTTATGATAAAAAATATATAGAAAAATCAGCACTGACAGGAAAACTTAGAGGAAAAAAATTACTGGAATTAGCAGAGTCCTCTGCACCTATATACACATCTCTTCTAGCAGATATTCTGCCTGTCCTACTTCTGGGCAACTACTTTTGATGAAAATGCTGCAGACTAAAAAAGGTGGTCCTCATTTTTTAGTGCTTGTTTTGGGTGGACAAAATTGTCTTCTGTCTTTAGATGTTTAATGGTTATTTGAAAGCAACTTGATTAATAGAAGACCATGTACTCCCACTTGGGGCAAATGTATTTTTTTTTGAGTGATTCATAATAATTAATCTTTGTCCCAAGTGGAATGCATTAATTTCTCCTACTGGTGGTGACTGTACTTCTGTTTCTTTTCTTAAGTTAGATGGTTCTGCTCCAGAGGCATATTTGCTGATTGAATTGGACTGCAACTGGGTACTTAGGTTATGTCACTGTTACCCAAATGATCTTTTAAAGAACACAGAGTACTTGTTTTTGCTGCTCTTGCGTGCTCCACATTTAATCACGGATCTTTGTAGCTTGTTATTCCTAAAATTCAGATTACTGTGACTTAAAAGCCTCTCTGTCCTTGCCAGTGCTCGGTGACATAAAATAAACCCACATATTAAGAAAAGAACCACAAAACTTGTCAAGTTGCACTGAGGAACGGAAAGAAAAAGCAAGAATGCTTTACAGCAATTTGAAAATGCCGTCTGCAGCACAGTTATAAGGGGAAGTGCTATAATAAGTTGATATTATCCATGTAGCCAGAACTGTGTTTTTGAGAGTGCTTTTTCACAGCAGTACCCCAGGGCAGGGAGTCCCTGCTGAGTGTGGTGTCCCCAGGCATGGGTGACACACAGACACCCAGCAGGATTGGGTTCAGGCCCTGAGGAACACGCAAGTGCCACTGGGCAGCAGGAGTGGGAAGGGGAAAACAGAGGGAGAGATTCCCCACCAGTGTCCTGCTGCTCCTTGGCGAGAACAGCCACCCAAACCCGCTTGCTTCTCCCCACCCTTCTGTGGGCTGGCTGGGACCCCCGGGCTCGCTCGTGGCTGGCCCTGAGCCGCCCGTGCAGAGCAGAGCATCTGTTGCCATTTTCCTCCCACTGCCTCCTCCTCCTCCTCCCGGTCACCGGGGACTGCAGCGGGATGGAGACAGAGCTGGCACGGCCTTGAAGCTTGACGGACTGAAGTGCTCCAAGTTCCTTTTTTAGTAAAATTTGCTTTGTCTCGAAAGTACTGCAGAGCAAAGCCCGCTCAGCCCGTGACTCCCTCCTTGCTCTCGGCCTGCTGGAGGTGCCAGGATGATGTGCCAGAAATTCTCCTCCTTCCCAGAGACAGAATATCCCAGGGTCCTACAGCCTGTGTCCCATACCCCAGTTCAGAGTTAAGTTTCCCTAGGACAAGTGGCCTGTCCTCCAGCCCCAGCACGTCCCTCTCTGGTGAGGCCTGGTGGCAGCATTGCTCCTTTGTTCTTTTAAAACATGGCATCTGAGGAATGGACAGAAACCAACAATTCCTTTTTTTTTTCTTTCTGGCCCGGGATAACAAATAGCTTGCGTGCAGCTGTAAATCACTGCACTTGGGCAGGGCTTCACTGGCTGCAGGATGAAGGGCTCTGCACAGCTTCATTAGTTCCTTCCATACCCGGTTTTGCCTTTTCCTTGCTGCTCCTCTACAGCCCAGGATGGTGCTGCTGGGGCCTTGCCAGGGTGCCAGGGAGGAAAGATGCACCAAGGGGTGACAGGGGAACAACCTGTCCCTGAGTTTGGCTGTGCTCCATTCCCAGTTCCGATGCCTTCTAATTTCAGACAGGGCTTGGCCCTAAGTCTTTGCTCGTGTTTCACCACGTGGACTCTGTCCTTGTCCAGACCAACACCTCTTCCAGATGATAGTTTGGGATGGGAATGACTGACATCACACTGGCCTCAGAGGAGATACCCACAGAAGGCAGTGTGCACAAGGGATGTGAGGAGTGGGTGGCTGGACAGGGACCAGAACCAGGTAGAAGAGGGTTTGGTTAGAGTATGGGAGTCAGGGAGACGCTGAGCTGCTAACAAGGTTGATAAAGAAAGCATGGAGATGAATACAATGAGAATTAAACAAGAGAGAGCATTTGAGAGTGGGTGTAGGGATCCACAAGGATAATAGTGAATATAAAACAGGAATGGAATTAGGGTGAAGAGGACAAACTTACCTAAGAATTGAGGTTGCAATGAGGGCAGGACATCTGCAGGTAAGAAGGGGCAGACTTACATTCAAACGTTTAACGATCTCCTGTTACCTATCAGGACATTGTTTCCTCCAGCATCTGTTTGGAGCTCAGTGCTCCTGGTTCAGCTGTGAGCTCTGCCAAAGGGTCCCTGCCTCTCCCATTCCAGAGGCCACCTGCATCTCTGACAGAATATAGAGCAGGTGCTTGCACATACATTGTCTGTGTGGCAGCATGAGAAGTGAGTGACTCTGGTTTGGGGAAATAATGTGCTGCACAGTGATGCCATCCTTGGTCATACCACCTTGGTGGTATTCTGGGTGTTGAGGCAGGTTTTGTATTTCTATTCATCTTTTGTTTATTTATTTTTAAATAAATGGTCTCCTATCATGCTAGGTGGCTCTGCTCTAGTGTCAGACCTTGGAATTAGCATGTTATCTTTCAGATTCATCTTCCTAGGCATGGGAGGTGAGTGTGGGACTTCAGGGCAAGGCAAGATGGTCCTGTGATTAAGGTCTTATGCATTTGAATGCCCTCTTGGTGACTGGGTTGAGGTTCCTCAGTTACCTGAACTAAACTCTTTCAGGATGATTGCTTCAGTGGTTTTGGCCAGGGACTGGGGGTTTTTGCAGATGTTGCGTATTCCCAGTTGAAATAGATATTAATGAGAGCTGAGTCTTACACGTACAGTGCAAAGGACCCAAAATTTCTGAAACTCTTTTATTTTATTTTTATTATTTCTCACCCCTTCCTGTTCTCACAACATGTGATTTAGCTGCAGGAATACTTTTGTTGGTTTTGCATGATCCACTAATGAGAAGTACAGAAAACCCATGAGGATATGAACGATTTTCTCTTATGTGCTCAAGCAACAGGCAGCAAGTAAGGCTTGGTGCAATGCAGTAAACAGCAAGCAGAAAACCAAAAGTAAAACTGTTAAAATGTATCCTCCATGCTGTGCAAATGAAGGTCAGAAAACTCCTAGGAAAATCTCTGGGAATTCAGCTGCACTTTTATAACTCCAGGTAGTGTGAAGATGGTGCTCATGTAAGTCCTTGTATTTCTGTGAGGTAAGGTCCCATTTGAACTTCTCAGTGTGACACTGGATCGTATTTATTCTGACACAAGGTGTTAAATTGCACTTTGAGTTAAACAGTCAGTCATTGACAGAGTAACTTCTCTATGCCTTGAGGGATGGTGTTGTTACTGGCCCGTGCATTAGGGGTCGAAGATGGCTGTTCAGTTTCTACATCTCTGAACCTTTTGGGAACACTGAGTGTTCACCTGAACACTCGGGGTTTTTTATGTGTTTTCTACTAAAAGTTTTAAAGCATCTCTGAATTCTTGCTTGTTTGTCATAAAGGAGGAAAAATATCCCACCAAATGGGAATTAAAAAAAGGATTTTCTTTTGACTTCAGCTCCTCATTAGGAGGTTTATGATCAGGCTTAGGGAAAGCTTTCCTTGAATTATTTTAAGGTCTAATGATAAAAACCTTGGGGAGGTCATGCACATGAGGAATTTAATACCCATTCAGAACCATCTGGCATTAGATTACATGCAGGGAAAGAACAAAATCTGGCAGTAGTACTTATCTCCATTAACCGAGGCTGATATGATTGTAGCAGAGAAAATACCCTCACTCTTTCACCAGGAAGAGCTCTTAATAGACCTGGGCTAAACTGGCATATAAAACCAAAGACTTATTGAAGTGTGGATCTGTCATCTCATTGAGTGTGTTTGCTTTGGCTTTTATTATGTATTTCATATCTCTTTAACCTTGACAACCAATATGTTAAGGTATAAAAAATTGCTGGGATGAAGGACTGTGTTTGCAGCTCCTAACTGACTCTGTGAGAGTAGGTAATGTAATCATGCTGCTCAAGTAGAGCCCGTTCCCTTGTTGCTCCTGCTTCTTCTCTAGAGCATCACAGAGTGCACAGTCCTAGTGACATCCCCAGGAAAAATCCCCCTGATGCCAGCTCTGACAGGTAACCTTCCCTCCAAGGTTCTGGACCACCAATGTGCTTAGGGACATGCTTGGCCTGAAGCAGACTGACCAGTGAGTGGTTTGGTCCAAACCCAGTTGAGAGAATGAACAAAGCCAGGAAGATGAGCCTTTCTCACCCAGATAAACTGCCTTCCACCCCACCTGCTGGGCAGGCTCTCTTCAGCCTCCTGAGCTGCTCATTACTGCTGCACCGTGTTCATCCTGTCACACTCGGTCAGGATCTCCCATGGAGAGTTTCTCTCTGCCCTCCAAATTTTTCTCTCCTCTTCCCTCCTTTCCCAGTCTGATAGCTGCTCTCTTTCAGGCAATGTTATGATTCACTTACTACATGGAAAGCAAAACCATATGGAAGACAAGATAAAGGCCAATTATCTCGAAGTCTACTGAGATGTGAGCATCTCACATTAAGGCTGCAGTTCAGCCAGACTGTCTTGCACATGTTGCTGTCATCTCCTTCCACCAGAACAGAGATGGACTCCTGCGTCAGCCAAAACAATCGTCTTAGCTTGTCATCTGCTTTGTACTTAACACAGCCGTGCAGGCAAAACATTCAAAGCAAAAAAAAGAAGAAAATATTCTTGTTGTGTCTTTTCCTTTGTTCTGAGAAGCCACCTGTGCCAGCTTTCCCTTTGAAAACTGCTGTCTGGTGAAGGAAACTGCTAGCATCTTGAGATAGGGCTGAGTTTGGTAAATGTTACGTGCATCAAGCTTGGAAAAGGAAAGTTTGTTCTAAATTCATTAATAAATGCCTCACCCTCAGTGGCTGAAAGAGGACCATAGAGTGACTTGTGTTGGAATTAACCTAAAGATAATCTTGTTCCAACCCCCCTGCCATGGGTAGGGTCGCCTTCCACTAAAACAAGTAGGTCAAAGCCCCAACTAGCCTGGCCTGTCGTTATTATAATGGATTATGCTATTCAATTAACAGCTGCTTTGAGGAAAGAAGACCCAGCAGGGTGATGTCCCAGTGATGCTGGCTGTGCCGGCAGGTGAGGGGCAGCAAGAACAGCATGTGACCCAGGACCCTGCTCCAAGGGAACTGCCGCTGGATGACATCAGAGTCATTCTGGTCTGAAGTGCATTTTTAACAGGGAAAAAAGGTTTTTTGCCATCTCCAATTTTGAACATTGCAGAAAGAGTTTGCAAAGTTAATGACAGGCCTTTAAAGTAGCTCGTGTTGTGGAGCAGTAATGTGGAAAAAAGATGCAAGCAATTATGTTTTACATAAACATCCACCATGTTATTAGAAACTACCTGAAAAGATACTTCAGCTGCGTAAAATCCATTTTTCCAACAATTTATCCCAGCTGTCCTGCGTGAGAAACTGAATCAGAGGGCTGGTGAAGTGTGGGAATCACTGAGTGATTCCATGCAGGCAGTACCAAGCTCTCAGCTGCTTTCCCAGACTCCTCAGGTCCCAGTTTTGTTGTTACTTTGCCCCCAGTGTGCTGAGAGTCTTCTGCCCATGCACGACCCCACATGCTGAGCAAGACAAGGCAAACGGGAAGGCGGGCAAGTGGGGACAAAAAAAATGCTTGAGAGGTACAGCAGACTGCTGTCTACTGCTTCTGGACGGAGCTGAGAGTGAATATCTTTGATATCCTGTCAGCCACAGCCGTCCTGAGACAGGCAGGGTGCTCCACTTGCGTAAGCAGCGCTGTTGCCATCTTTCAATCGCCGCTCGCCGAGAGCTGCTCCAACTCTCAGCCTCTGAATGATCCCAGCTGTTCTCCACTCCCTCAAAAACACCACGAGAAAGCAGTCCCTTACCCTGAGATTACTTTAGTGATATCAAAGGGTGTGGAAGAAGGCTGCTAATTAATAAACCCTCAAGGTCTGAAGATATAAATAGCCCTGGAGCAGTGAGAACAGATCCAGATCTGCAGGCTAACATTATCTTGTGATGAAAGTATTACGTTTAGGCTGATTCCACTAGAGAAGAGTGATTGAACATTCCTGTTGAGGACTTGTTTTGATTGATAAAGCCCCTTGTTGAATTGTGCAGTATATTATCAATTTATTGAGCCACCTGCCCAGGCTGAGCCAGGAGCAGCAGTAGCAAGAACTTAGTCTGGGATGAGCAATCATGAGGGAAATTTCTGGCTTGTATTTTTACTTTATAAATAAATAAATACATACCTGTTTCCTTTGCCAAAAGTCAAAATGCTTTGGGGATCCAGCTAAAGGCCGAAAAAAAAAAAAAAAAAAATTGTGATTAACAGCTGGCATTCATCAGCTGAGCATTTGCTAAAAAAGTGAGCTTATCCTACCCAATGTGCTTGTGGCAGAGGGGAAATGTTGGGCCCAGGAGAGATGGAAATCACACAATTGCCTGTTCTTGATCTCTTTGCATAATCAGGAGCCACATCCCTCGTCTCATAGCCCTGGTGACAGCTCATTCACTTTTCATTCCAGCACAACTACAACCAGCAAACCAGTCAGCTGCTCTTGAATGGGCCTCTTGCATTTTGACACGAGGTACTGCACCCCCCCCATGCTTTCCATAGGGATTACCTATAGGGGGTTTTTATTCTCCTGTGCTGAGTCTCCTGAAAACACACAAAACAGCCACTTGCAGTGGCTTGACAGCACTGTCCCCCTGTGCTAAATGTAGAGAGCTTGGGTTTAAAGTGAAGGCTGTCTTAAGGAAAAAGGAGTAAAAATGCATAAACTAAACCAAGCTTCTCTTCAAAATACCAGCCAAACCATAAGTGTGGACTTGCACAGCTGTTCCCAAGGGCAGGATCCCAAGGGCACTGTGAGTCAGGAGCACTTCTGCAAGACCACACAAGTTTACTGCTGTTCTTAAATCCCAGCCTCGCAAGTGGTAAATTCCTGCCAAGTTGTTTGAGATGGGGGTACCTGGGAAGTATTAGATGAGTCTGCATTGCATCATGAGAACACTGTTTGCACTTAATTATGCATATCCCTCCACTCCCAGCAGACAGATGCTGCATCCACAAAGTGAGAAAGAAACACTGCTTTCAAGTGGAATGTGACAGCAAGAAGCCTAAGAGCAGGCTTCAGACAATCCTGGCAATGAAGATCCTCATGGTATTGCACAGTTCAGACCAGTGGATGTTGGTCTTCTCTGAAGCAAGAATTCCCATCTACCCCAGTCCAGCTAATACCCTAATTCAAACAGTTTGGCTTGCACTTCTGCCTCCTTGTGCTGGAATGCTGCTGGGGAGGTCCTGGCCCCGCTTCTCTCCTTAGGCCCTCTCTGTGAGTCCATCTTTCAGCCAAAAGTCTGGATGTTATCTCCTGCCAGGTGTTTTGGATGGTGCTCATCATGACAGCCTTACCCAAGGTGTGTTAAGATCCTCGCCAGGATTATCCTGCCTCTGTGTGTGAGGCACGAGCTTAATGGGCACTAACTGGGCTAATTCATTATCTGAAGCAGAATGGTCTTCCAGGGATGGTCGATGGGGGGGCAGAAAAGCCTCCCATCAGTTTTGCTGGCCCACAGCACTAACTGCAGCATCACCCTGCTGAGTTTGAGCAGAGCAGATGCCCTGTGAACAGGCACAGCTGGTAGGTGAACACAGATCCATCACCAGCCAACGCCTGCCTCAGTTTAATCCCAGTCTGGTTTTTCCTTGGAATGGCTGGAAGACAAGGTATTTCTCCTTCTTAGGGCAATCCCAGGGTGCAATGTGCAAACTGGGTTTTGGAAGCAATACATTGGAAGTGTGAGTCTCCAGTGGCATTTCTAACTTGGGCTCATTACTCACAGTCCTGTTGCTGTGTGTACTCAGGGGCTTTACCCTTTCATCCTCCCATCATTTACTTGTCAAATCCCCCATCCCCTGATCCAAGACAGGAAATTTCTTTCCTGTTTACACCAAGCCATGGTGATGCAGAAACTAATCTGGCACAAGCCTGGGCTGCTGTATGGGGGTGATGCTTTTCTCACCATCTCTCTCACACTGACTCTACAGTTCGTGGGGTTGGGCTTTAATTTTGTAGGTCCTTTAAAGAAGTCACAGAAGGTATGATGGAGAAGTGTGTTTATCAGACATGATATAGCTGAGTGCATAAAGTCAAAGGTCCTCTACTCATGAAATGCAAATTTATCAAGGAAACTTTCAGTTTACTTTCTTCAACATTTTTGCAGATGGGGATTATTGCATTGGGTGAGGAATTCCTCCATATTTTGTCCTGTTCATCTGCATGGAGCCCCCCGACACAAAATTTGAGTTCCTGAAGCTGACTCAGCCCCACTTCCCTGTAGGATGGCTTTATGTACAAAACAGGGTCTGCTGCAGTTTCTCTTTAAAACTTAGTCTAACTTAATCTGTCACTTATTTAGGCACGTTCTGGATTTATAAACAGGAGAAGGAAAAATACGTGTATGCAAAGTGGCACTTTGACACTATTCAAAATTCCAAGCGTCTTTTCAGGTGGGTGTGTGAATTAGTTCTGTAGATGAATCAACACTTTTTCATATATATTCATTTTAATATGTATTAGGGCTCCAATAAAACATTGTGATGCTTAAAAATCACCAAAACCCCCCAACAACAAACAAAAACACACCCCAACCAGTTTAGTTTTCCTGTTTACTTTGGCATGTGGTTTAAACACATTCTTCTCAATCCACCAAGGCTAGTTGGTGTATTGCTTATTTGACACATTCAGAAAACATATGTGTCTAGCTTTGCAGCTGAAATGTGAGACATCATTGCAATTAAATGTTTATATGCTGAGAAACACAGTGTCGTTTTACAACACAAGGCACTGTGTACAATGCATATTAAATACTAGATATTCAATGCATACTGAAAAACATTAGGTGGAAAATGTTTCTTTTGCTACAATTGTAACTGTTTTCTTTATAGTTCGAGGAAGTTATCCCACACTCTGTTTTAAATATGTTTCCAAATTTAATGAAGTGTTGGGTATAATGATGTGTCTCTTTTAATGTCATAGGAATCCCAGTCAAAAAACTTCATTATGTGAAGATGAGAAGAGGGGGGTTTTCATCCCAAATCCTGTTCCCCTATGAGGCAATAGCTCAGGTTTCCATCTGTTCTGGAAAAACTACCACAAAGATGATCTCATGGATATCACAGCTTTTCAGCTTTCTCCAGAATAGGGTAACTGGACAGTAGGTGGAAGTTTTCATTATTAAATTCCTTTCAGAATTGGGACATTCATTCACATTCAAGGCTTCTGAATCTGATTGTGTGCCATCTGGCCATTTAATTATTCAATAAGCAGCGCTGGCCAAGGAATGTAAAGTGAAATTGCTGTAAATTAGTTGTGGTATGAGACAGTCCCTATAATTGCTGTTGCTTTTGCACAAACTTTCTCGCAGCTTTTTGGCATTGAATTAATTCTGGTTTTCACATTAGCCAGGTAATTTTCAGTAGTGCAAGATCTCTTCCCTGCATTAGGGGTACTTTTTTGTTGTGAGGAGAACATGCTGTACTTCAAAGTGAGTTTAATTCAGCTGCTCCATGGGCAGTGACTTGCCAGAATGAAAGCTATTTTTGTGGCTTGAACAAAAGAAAAGCAATTGAGATTTCGTGGAAAATTGTTTGGATCCTGCTGCAGTTGAGAGGCTGGAAGTGTCTGTCTCTGCAGGACTCCCTCTGGATGTCCCTTCTGGTTACACATGTGCCTAAGTATTCTATGGAACCGAGCCCTCAAAGCAAGCAGAAACACCCACACACTTCCACAGACTATCCAGGGACACAAATACTTTCCAATCTTCCCCCAGAAAAACTCGCCTTGTCCTTGCCTTGCTGAGAAGCTCAACCTCAGCAGCAAAGACAGCTCTGCCCAGGTCACCCAGCACCGCTGGTGTGGAGGAACAGATCCCCGTACGTCTCTCAGGGAGCATCTGAGGTGCTGGGTTTTCCTCTGGCTGCAGAATACGCTTCCTGACGCAACTGAAGGATTTCTGGATTTTTGTTTCATTACTCTTATTCCAGCCAGAATCTGCAAGCATCTCATCCCAAACCAGCTGCATACAGCCAGAGCAATGCAAGGGTATACTTAGAGGGTATGCTCTTTTCTTAAAGCAAGAATAAATGTTAGTCTTCTCTGAGCTAGGAGAAATATTTATTAGATGTGCTTAAGCATGTGTGTTGCTCTAGGATCAGGCAAGAAAATGAACTGTGACTCTTAACTCATGTTGTAGGTATGAGGAAGGATGGGCAGCAGCTGGCCCCTGCCTGGATACTCTGACTGAAGAGTTAGGTCAGGGTTTTTCCTCCCTCACACTCTTGCTGGGTCACTCGGTCAGAGCTGGCCTGCTGCCCTGCTCTCTCCTCTGCAGCATCGAGCATGGAAGTGCAGGCTTTGCTGCTCTCTGAGCCAGCAGGACAAGGAAACCTTCCGTGGCGTAGCACTGCCTGCTGAAAACCTCGTCATGAAGCAAAAAAAAGCCTAAAAGCTATTGCTCATTCGCTTGCTTGAATTTGCTCTCTCTATTGTGTCAGCCAGGTGGACTGTGCCTGCAGGGCATGAGGAGATGCCTGGAAGGCAGGATGTGCCTGGAGTGCCCAGAGCCCAGGTGTTCTCCTGGGCAGCACGTTCCCTGCTGTGTGGCACTGAGTTGAAGCTGCAGTCCCCGCCTGGCCCGCAGCCCCTGGTCTGCAGGGCTGGCTGGGTGGCTGGCCACAAACCACCTGGCTTTGAGCATTTCCAGGGAGGATTCTGTGCACCCACTGCCTGCCCGCTGGCCAGTGTGACCTGAAGGTTGATGAATCCAGCCTGCAGGGACTTGAATGGCCTTTTGGATAGAGTTTGTGCAATTTTTTGAAAATATATGGGTGAAATTTCCTTTTTCCATCTGAAAGAAAAGAAAAACATACACATTGACAGATGTAAAAGGCATTCAAGAAATGCACAGATCATCATTTCAGGCATTCTGAGCAGTGAGATTGAGTGAATTCACTTATAGCATCTGTTTGGATATTAGAGTGGTTTAATGAAACTGAAGAGTTTCACTAAACAATTTTGAGTAAATAAATCTTTCCTAGGTAACTTTTCATCTGTTCCATTGTTTTCTCAGTCAGTATTGCTATGCTCTGCCAAACATCAGTGCAGTTGTGTAACTACAGCAAGACATTTTAGCTAGATAAGCCAGTGTTTTCTCATAGTACTGCAAAAAAAGAAATATATACAAATAAATAGATTCAGGGACAATTTGTCCAACAATAATCTATAGCACAGAGGGGATTCTGGAGTCATCTTCAAAGTATATGTTGATGTTCTTAAAATGACCTATGAACATCTCTCTAGCCTGTAAGGAGTCCAGAGGGATTTTTGATATAATAGATTTGGGTTATTAAATTACTCCTGGAAATGTGGAGCTGACCTCCAGTGGCAAATATTTCTGCAAGAACATTGGCAAACATTTAATTTGGTGACTTTTCCTCTAGTGTTTCTTTCCTGAAATCAAAATAAACTATAAAAAATCTATTGGTTGGGTCAGGAAAGCACAATAAGACTATTCTGTTGCATTTTCTGATACGTGATACTGTCTCGCTGCTAATAACAATGGACAGTTAAAAAATATTTAATAAATATATTTCTATTTATATTTTTAAAAAATAAATAATGGATACACCGACTTTTAACAGACACTCAAAATTCAAGATGCCTTAGAGCTTGCAGGTAAAATGGGATTAAATTGCCATCCATTTCGTGCTGATTTAGCCTAGAGCCGGTGAGAAAGCTCAGCTTGTCATTGCTCAGTGCAGACAGACAGGAGCGTGCCAGTGCTGGGACAGGAAGGGATTCCCGGGGACAGATTTCTGCTCAGAGCCGTGACACTCCCCTGAAATGAGCCTGAAATTGGAGACCTGCAGGGGCGTTCCCACCTCACAACTGCCACCCCAACAACCAGATTATACTGGCAGGAGCTCCAATCTGATGAATGCTCCACTTTTTATACAAATTAGGCGATTCCAGCAGGAGGCAGGGGAAAAAAAAATAAAAAGAAAACCCACCCTGTAATGAGCAGGAAAAGGACTTGAACCTGAGCCTCTCGTGCTGAGTACATGCATGTGTATTTTTTAAATTTAAAAGACTGTTTTGATTTAGGTGATTAATAAACCCAGCTCGAAGAGTTCAGGTGATGGATTTCTTGGTGCTTTCAGGCTCTTTACAGAGAATTTTGATTAAGTCCTTTGGTAATAGCCTAAAAAATTAAGGGTCCTTGTGACCTTTCAAATTTCCAGACCCAGTATGCTATAATAAAATCTTTGCAGAATCTGTTGCCTACTCTATGTGACACTTTTTTGACATGAATACCCCGAGAGCAGTCTCCCATCTGACAAGCTGAGTTTATCCAGCATTGCCCAGCTCTTCCAGCAGCTTTTTCTGGGGAAACCCAGTCTGGTAACTGATGCTGTTACCATCTCTGGATCCCCTGGGTACCCCTTAAGGTAAAATCCTGCATTTGGCATTTTTCCTGGGCAGAAGGGCCCCAAGGTCCTGTTCTTTAAACCCAAAACTTCATGCTAGAGTAGTTACATGCCTCCAGGCATTTTGTGAGAGCTCATTAACCAGGAAAAAAAAAAAAAAAAAAAGAGAGTGATAAAAAACCATGGGACACAGGAATAGCGGAGATATGTTTTAAGCACAGGAAATGTTATTTTTAAACAGCTTGAGAGGGTTAAATCAACAAAATCCTAAACCCTTCCCAGCAGACCCCATTCCTATCTCCTCAAAAGCACAAGGTCTGGACAGCATCCCCAGGCCAGATTTCAGATCCTGCTTTCTGAGCCCTGCTCCTCAGCCGTGCCTGTGGAGGGGCTGTTGGCAGACTGGCCCCTTTTCACACTCAATTTCTGGTGTTCTGGCTCGGTCCAGCTCATCCAGCAGTAGACATAGAATAGAATCACGGAATCATTAAGGTTGGAACAGACCTCTTAGATCACTGAGATCAGCCAGAACTCTTAATGCTGTGGTTTGCTAGTGTTTCCACTAGGTATCAAACACTTCAATAAAACCTCCTCCTTGATATTTCACATCAGCACAGTGCAAAAAAAAAGCCGGAAAAATGAATTCTAATGCAAAATAGCTGTAAAATAAAGGGGGGGAGGAAGCAACATAAAGGTCTACAAAGCAAAGCTAAGATCTACCGTTATTTGTACCGTGTTTCCTAGTGGGAAGTGTTGAGATAATTCTAAAAACAAAATAGAAGCACATGACCCAGATCAGATCCCGGAATCCTGATGTTCCTGATGTGTGGGAAACAGAACTGCATCTCTGCCGTGCACCCTGGAGTCCTTTTCCTTGCAGCAAGGTAACCAGCAGTTGTGTGGCCATGAATTCAAGAGCTGCTGCAGATGCAAGCACAATGCATCGACACGTCTGGGTTTTACAGTCACTGCACCGCTTTCTGCTCACCCCAGGAAAACATGCATCTTGCTCATTGTTTTGCCATGTGCTCCACAGCATTAAGAGGAGTGATCATTGATAAAATGGTAATAACTAGGCAGGGAATGCAGCTCCACTTTCTCGCTTCAGCTTGCCAAGGCTGGGGAGCTGACTCAGCACTGTCCAGGCTGGGAGTGGACAGAGAGCAGATCTGGTTATCTGATATACTGAGTGGAAACTCCCCGGGGGGAGCTGCAACCTGAAACTAGCTCAAGTGGTTTGGCACACAACGTGATAGAACCCTCACATCAATAGCATCACCTATGAGATGCAAGACAAAGGCCATGCTATTGTATGGAGTCTTTCTTCCACCCCCCCGGGCAGAAATGGATCCTGCTTCCTCAGCGCTTGCCAGCTACCCAAGTTGTTTAGTAATTGTTTAACTTCGGGCTGATGAATGAATGGCAAAACTGAACCAGAGCTGCAGAACACAGTTCAAAGAGTTCAACTCTTCAGCGAGATGAAAAGGATGGATAATTCATGGGTAGCAGTGTCCAGAAATGAAATATGAAAACGCTGATAAATGGTAACTGAGTTTCTAAGTTTCAAGAAAAGAACATATGGAAAGGATAAAAATTGAAGCATAAGGCATTAGCACTACGTGGTCTTGCTTGTCACATGATGCTGATTTCCTGGACTTTTGAGGGGAAATTTTTGGGTTTGCTCTTCTGCACCATGGGTGGAAGCATTACCCTTTCTGCTCCAGAGCCTGCCTACAGCTCTGGCTCTTCAAAAGACCGAGCCATTCCTCTTTACTGTAGCATCTTTCTGGCCATGCATGATGTGCAGTCCCTGCCCCTACCTGTCTGCAATGGGTTTGACCATGGAGTAACTCATTTCATCTCACTAAAGCAAACAATCCACGTGTCAGGAGTTCCATGCCTACCATGCTGTGAATTCTCACTTTGTACCCAGATGTTATCAGTGACGTGTTTTACCTCTAATTAGAAGTTTCTAATCAGCTTCCTTACATTTTTTACTTTTTATTAACTAGGGGCTGCAGCGAAACAATATGCTCTTGTGAGTATATATTCTAAAAATATTTTTTTAGTAACAGGAAAGAGCTTGAAAACCTTGAGCCGAAGGAGTTCTTTGTGTTCTTTATTTTAGTTTTGCCCTTATTCTGACAGTTACATCTCTATCTGCTCCATAGGCTGCTGCACAGGGAGCAGCTCCACCCTGATCCAGGGGTGGTTCCGAGGTCATGAAAATTTACTCACGGATTCACTCCATGCACCGTGGCTCTTGTGAAATGAATTCATTTAGAAGTTTAATTACTGGAGATTAAATATATGACAGTAGAGGTAGACTGGAACATAACACTGATGCTCAGCCAACCTTGAGCCTGCACGTTTGACTTGCTCAGCAAAACTCCATCAGATTTGTTGAACAGTCAGATTTGCCTTCATATGTTTTCAGGCTGGTGTTTGCCAGAGCTGTAATTTTCTTCTGTGATTTTTTTGATGCTGGAGAATTATGCTAAAAGTACTGAAGTCTACATCTCCTTTTCTTGGCTTTGAAACAGTGTTCAGCTGTGGATTAAAGAAAGTTAGTACTATATACGTAGTGGCCCTTTATATAATCTCTTGAAAAGATGCTTTTCCAGTTTTATTTTGCTAACAAAGGCATGACATGCATGAGTCAAAGTCCACTTTCAGCTTTACTGTGTCATAAAAAAAAGTGATAGTTGATGGAGAAGGACAAAAATATATAATGAAAATAATAAAAAGAGAGAGCTGAGTCAATAAAAGCCCAGAAGGCAGAAATGGGAGCTGTAAAATGGAAAAAAAGTTTAAAACTATTTTAATTAAATTTTGTAATAGGCTCATGAAATGACCCATTTTGACTATGAGGAAACAATCTGTGACAACCCAGGCACTTTGTGTTTTTTTAACCCAGACTGCTAATGGCTGTGGATGGATCTCACCCATCCACTTTCTTGCCCACTTCTTGTTCTGGGAGCGGATTATGTCCCAGTCCCTGGCCAGTTCCACGTGGGAATATTTTGCACAGATCATACTTGTCCCCTGGGATGTGCCTTGGGTGCATGAGTGGATGTACAAACCAATATCCACCTGCAGCTGCTGCAGAGGCTGGGAAGCATGAGTGTGAGCAGAGCTTCTCCCCTGGGGCACAGAAGGGAGGAGCAGCTCCTCGCCCCTGTGCATCTCTTGCACCCAGGGGACTGGAAGGGCTCCAAAGGCACATTTGGAAACAACTCCTCCCTGGGATCATAGAGTGACACTGGGACAGGGCCCTGCTCATTCTCTAGAGAGACCAGCTGGCTCTAGGCTGCTCCCTACAGATTCCCATCCAAGCTGAAGCCAATTACTGACTGAGATGTCTCACCTGCCCAAAGAGTATAAATTACTGCAGAGGAGAAACCCCACAGCTCACTGGTGTGTGGGGTGGAGCATTAGGATGTGGCTACATGAAGCTCCTGAAAATCACCCACAGTTCAGCCTCTGCTGTTTGCTGGAGCAGATCCTCGGAGGCATCATGGGCTGCAGGGATGCCATCCTCTCACCCTGTCCGTGGTGTTCCATGGGGAGTCCAGCAGCCTCTGAGCACCAGGATGGTCACTCATGGAGAGGAAGTGGAAGGAGGTAAACTTTGGCTGAGCTGTACTGATTGTTTCCCTGCTGTCAGTGTGGGTTTTTCGTGGCTCTCCTTGGCATAGATGGTTTGTTACCCTCTCAGACTGAAGCTGGACCGTTTAACCTGCAATACTGTGTTCTCCTACTGACACTGCTCGGGGCAAACATTGAGCAGGCAGGAGGGTTGCCTATTATTAATTATTGTGCTATATTAATTATTACACTGTTATTACAGTGTATTTAGCCATTCTTCTGTTTCCTAACATAGTTTTAGTTGGCTGTTTTTGCCATTCTTTCTTGCTTCATCTGAAAATGCAGGACTGGCAGTTGGTCCAGACATATGTTGTTTTACCCCCTACAATTTCTTTAGCCTGCACTGATTTAAATCAATATAGGAAGGACTTAAAAAAAAAAAATAGTCAGAATAGATGTAGCAAGCTGTGGAAAGTAACATGCTGTGACACACATCAGTGCTGGTATTGTGTTGGATCAGGAGTAGAAAGGAAGCTGGTTCATGTGCCACCACCATGGGGACAAAGATGTCCCTGGCGCTCTGCTGTTGTGTTATGTACCCTCTGAATCCTAATGCATGGTTTCCTGGGTGTGCAATTACAAAATCCCAATTTCTTTTGGTGCTTTCCATCAGTCAAGCTAGAAGCAAATTTTGAGGAATGTGGAGTCAACGGCTACGCCTCTGGATCTCTGGGATGCACTTCTGGAGAGAGCAACATACCCTAATTTTGCAAGGAAGAGCAGTAGGACCCTACTCATGCATCAGGGAGAGCTCTTTCATGTGGTGAGGCTGGCACCAACTCCAGTGCCCAGCAGGAGATGGCACAGCAGTTAGGAAGCACCCAATGTGTGAAAGGAAATGGGTGCTTTTACCTGCCCAGCTCATCAGGGCTGGGCAGGCAGGACATGGTTCAGCAGGCTGAACCCCAACTTGCAGACATGACTCTTAGGGTTGTTTTCAATGCATTTCAGCTTCTCACTGTAGGTTTTTGGCACGCACACCTCCATCAGGCTCCCGTGTGCTGCTGGATTGTGACCTCTCTTGCTGGGGTGGCTCCTGCTCACACACAGAGCCTGGAAAAAGGGGTGCAGGATCTCACCAGCACTCACTGTGCTTACAAAAAGAGCGTGAGCTCGAGGCAGACTAAGGACAGCTGAAAGGAAATACTCTTTACCTGATGTGGTGGAGACTAGCTCTTAGAAACTATTTGATTTGTGTGAATGAATTTCCTCGGAATTACACTCAAATGTTCATGTGATGAAAAATAACCCTTATTTCCAGAATTCTGTGGTCTTTATGTTGGCATATTCGGAGCCAATTTTTTTTTTAATTCACATTGATATGCCAAGGAAAACTTCCTCAATAAACATAGTTCTTGCATCTGTGCAGTAGTTGGTTTTCAAAGTTAAACATCCCTGCTGTTTCACTTTTTTTTTTTTTTTTTTTAAGATGCCAGCAGTGACTAGGCATTACCATGGGCTAATTGCTTGTACAATTTCAGTTTTTACCTTGCAGCCGCCTTGAAATTTCCAGCTGAAACAACAGGAACAAACCCCATGCTCTCAGCAAATACAAATTAGTCAAAAGCAAAACAAAACTGGTTTTTCTTGTGTTTTCGTTGCAGCTGTTTATCCAAAAATTGGAGAGCTGCTTACCTCTCTTCCATCTGAGCCTTATAAACATACATTACCCTGGTCTGAGGCAACACAAATTCAATTTCAGCCAGAGCTCAGTAAAGGCACTATTTCTGTCTCTGCTCAGACAGACATACTCACATTTATAATTAATATGGTGAATCTTGAGAATTTTCTCATAAAGCAAGTGGTGCTGAACTCTCTGGTTAAAGGATTTGTGCAATTTGTCTTTTTTCACATTTTAAATATTGTTGTTCAAGCTACATTTAGGCAAACAGGACCCTGCTCCTGCTGTAATTATTGCAGGTATGCCTGGGCATTGACAGACATGATTGCAAACATGTCAGTGGGGAGCAGCAGACTCCTGAAGCTCCTCATGCTGCAAACACTGCTCCTCTGCCCCTAACTGAGGAATGTCAACCACTCTTTGGTGAAATTACACCTATTTCGTTTTTTCATGTGCAGTGTTTTTTTAAAAAGGCCCCAAAACACAAAAGGCATGCAGACATACACCCGGAATGATGCCTCTCTGGGACAGCATTGCTCAGGGTCAATGGTCTTCTCCCCAGAATGGGGTCCTGTATTAAGGAGCATGCCTGTCCTCTAGGATAGAGATGCCTGGACAGCAGGATGTGTGATGTCCCTTTAGCAGAGCAGCTGTAGCTGACAGGACAAATGTTTCCAGCCTGCCCTGTCTTCAAACAGCTCTCCTGACACAGGCACTGATACCTGAAAGAGCAAGGAATCATCTCGCCACCTTTCCCAAGTTTTGAAATGCCTTTATTAGATTCAGATGCTGGAACATGTGCTGGTGCTGGAGAGCCTACATCATGCCTGTGGATGTTTGCTAATCCCAAATTTCAGCGCCTCCCTAGTCTTGCCAGAACATCAAAGCGTGGCGGAACGTTGCAGCGCAGATGAGGAAATTACAGCGGGGCATTACATGGCAGGTAATGGATTGGGGACTTTCAGAGGAGCCAGTGTTTGGCCCAGGAAAATGATTGGTAATTACAAACAGTGTAGGAGTTGAGATGGTTCCAGGATTCATTTATATCTAGCTGCTTATTCTCTTGTCAGCATTTCCTCTGTTGCTCTGCTCTGCCTGTTCCCTGTATTCCCTACAGGCAGCAGTGCAAGAGGGCGAGTGGCTTCCCTGGGGGAAACCTTCCTCCCATCCATCTCCTCTTCCTCCCATCCATTTCCTCTTCCTCCCATTCTGCCTCCAGGCTCTGCCAGGCTCAGACCCCGGAGGTTGTCTGCTCTGTTGTTAGCAATTCTTCTTCTTGCCTGTTACAAAAACATATGGCAAATCCATCCTTCTGCCCTGTTTTATGGGGTCAAATCTCCAAGCAGGAGCTCAGACACACACAAGATCCCACGAATGCTGGTGAATGCCAAAACTAAAGTAGGAATAAATAATGAAATCTGAAGCCACCCTAGTAACCCATTTTAAAACTATTTGAGTAATTGGAAAAAAAAAAATTAAGGACTTTTTTAAAGACTGGGCTAGTTTCAGTTTCTAATTCTAGGAATGGCCTTGAAACAACATACTAAGCTCCATTTTACTAGGTACAGACAAAGTGAGGGCAGCTTGATGAGGAAGGGATGTGAATGATTAGACTCTTTGGCTTAGGGGATCTAGGACTTAGCCTTTCTCTCTCCAGCCATATCGAGAGACAACAATGCGCCACTTAAAAGGTGTTTAAAGTGCCCAAGTGAAAGCGGGGTGGGTCTGCCCTGAGGATTCCTTGCCTCCTGGCTCTGCAGATGTCTTTTGGTCCACTCAGGGACAGAAGTACTTGCAAGCAGAAGGTCATCCTTGCAGTGTACAAATCTGCAATGGCTACTGAGCCCAGGGAAGTCTCTGGGCTGTTGCAGTTAAGGCACAATGTGATATTTACTGCTGCATTTTCCATCTAGCACAGCTTCCAACAACCACCAAAGTGGACCTGCTACTTTCTGCTCTCTTATTTCCACTTGCCTTAAGCAACCTCTGCTCCCACCTCCCCAAAACAACACTTTGTGGGCTCTTAAAAATTAACAGGGCCTTTAGAGCCATGGCATTTACAAACAAATAGAACTTCAGCAGGACTTCTCCCCCCTGGTCCTGGGATGTGACACAAGTACTGTAAATGCTAAGTGTAAGGCTCCAGCCTATGTCCCCTTGGGAATTCCTTGGCTCTGTAAAGATTTAGGATTTTCTGTCTAGTCCAGGTGCCTTTTGATTTCTGTTGTGGCTGCGTTAGTCTCACAGGACAGGAGGTAACATATTTCAGTGGAGCTGCTGGGAATAGACTCTGGCCAGGAAATGAGAAAATGCGGCCATCCCTCACCTGCATTTTCATTGCTTTCCTCCCTTCATGCTCCAGTCTCTCCTAACACATCAGAAGGCACTCAGCAGTTTTAGGAAAGCATTTGTATATGTGTTGTGCTCTCACTGGAGTCTGGGTAATTCCTCACCACTGTTATTTGCAAGTAAATTTATTTCCTTAGCAAAAATGGGAAGGCTCATGGTGCAGTACTGATGGTGCTGAAGCTTTGACCAGTAGGTCATTCCATTATCTGCACCCCACAGAATCAGCTACACTGTTTATTGCTTTTCTTCCTCTCTCTTTTTTTTTCCGTGAGCAAGAAATAAGACACTGTCCTTTTCCCTACTTACCTCATTAGGACTTTATTAACAGAAAGCACATTTTTGGCAATTAGATTTAGCAGTCATCAGCATTTTCTTTTTTTTTTCTTTAAACGAGTCTGTACCTTTGCAGCAGCCTCAACCAAAGGAAAAAAAAAAAAAGTCTCATCTCCCGCTTTTTTATTTTTAAACCTTAAAAAAAAGAAAGTCTGTGACTCTGTGTAATGTTCTTTAGTGGAACAACTAACTTTCTATACACTTAGCAAAACTGAGGAGTTTACAGTTTTTCCAGCTGTTCTGTGATGCAACATAAACAGTAGGAGTGATAGTCTGCCTTGGAAATGTTCTGTGCAAGCCATACAACTGGATTCCAGTATGTTTGGTTAGGTTATGCTGTCTGCTACTTCTTGTTGTTCTTCTCAAATTTCTGAGTCATCAAAAACAGTGAGGAGAAAACATGCAGATATCTTGCCATCACCCATTTTTATTCCTTCCCCATGCCAGGAAGAATGCGATAAAATTGATGTAGGATGCAGGGAGTTACTGTGGAAGTTTTTGTGGTTTCTAGAGGAGAAGCCTCTTTTGATTGTGAGGGAAAAGAAGAAAGCAAAAACCACATTCTTGTGGCATTTCCAGAAATAAAAACTTGCTTATTAAGGGAGCTTTCATGACTGGGTGTAAGGTCAGCTGGGCAAAGCAGGGGCATATCCATCAGCACAGTGGCCACAAGGTGCTTGGATTTGCCTCTGCTGTGAAATGCTCTGTGGATGGATGCAGCCATGGGTGCTCTGCCTGTGCTGTGGTCAGACATCAGGTAGCCCTGGTCTCAACTGAGGCTGGGTTTTATCCATCTGCACAAATTATTTGGTGCAGGAGACTCAAAGCATGTGATTCCTTCCCCATCATGTGGAATCAGCACAGGGTGAGGGAGGTGGAAGGAGGCTGTCCCCCACAGGGCTGGTTTGATGCTGCTGACCCTCTGGCCTGAGAACCAGGCTGGAGGAAATCTCAGCAGATCTAAGAGTAGGGGCTAGGAGTTGAGCTGGAGCAAGTACAGCAGCATAAAACTAAATACCAGCCAGAAATAGCACTCAAATTGATAGCAAAACATCAGATTTGGGTGGAAAGCACAAGATTTGAGTACCTGAGCTAACACCTGCTCAGAGACTGATACATGTTCTCTGTGTGGGAGTCATCCAGTGGAAAGGTCAATCAATCACGTCTATGAGTGCTGCAATTGCACATGCTGATGAAGCATGAATGCAGCCAAGGACTTGAAAACACCCTCTGAAAATGGATAAACCCTTTGAGAGCTCAGAATCCACTTGAGAGCACGCTGCCTGGGGGAAATCAATCAACAAAGTGAATATATGTTTTGTCCCAGGGCTGAGCTTTCCAAAACAAAACACTTGGCCCTTCATTAAACCCAAGAGAAAGCCGTGGACGCTCTGTACCTTCAGCTCCCATGGCAACCTGCAGGATCGAGAGGTCTTACAGTTCCAGACATCCATACCTCCAGTCACTGCAGCTGGGAAGGCACATTTCATGTGAATGCTATTT
The DNA here is from genome assembly GCA_013396955.1 of Regulus satrapa. Lineage (NCBI taxonomy): Eukaryota > Metazoa > Chordata > Aves > Passeriformes > Regulidae > Regulus > Regulus satrapa. The sequence continues at coordinate 1,105,187 of VWZN01001393.1, read as the reverse complement.
TATTATTGAGCTTTAGGTGGAAAATCAAGTGAAAAACAGCAAACTGAAAGCATCTGAATCTATTTCTGGGGTATAGCTTATCCATCCAGGAGTTCCTCAACAGGTGAGAAATGTCAACATCTGATGCTCGTCTTGTGCAGAGGAAAATCATCTCAATCTGAACACAGCCTTCCAAAGAGACTTCAGTGAATTACTAAGTTGTTTTATTCCCCTCTGCTATGGAACAAGACCTCTCCTGCCTTCCCCACGCCTGTCTCTGTCTATGGCTGCGAGGTCTGGTCATGCCCTGATCCATGGAGACATGTCAGGAGTGCTCACAGCTGGCCAAGACACAGGGGAGGCTCCCTGTGCCAAGCTATGGGCTACTGAGAGCACCCTGTGAGGGGCTGCAAATGTGCAGCCTGATGGGCCCCTCGTTAATGAGATGGCTGGTGGCAACAAGCAGCATTTTCTGAGAAATTTTGGGTCCCTTCTTTAGGCAGGCTAAACTGGAAGAGAAAATAACCTGTGCTTTGATCTACTGGCACTGATGAATGTTCTCAAACAAATTGTAATGAAGAGGCTTCAGCAATGATGTTCTTTGCAGTCTTTCCCTCAGAAATCTCAAATTTTTATTGAATCAATGACTTCAAGAAAAAGAACTCAGGGAGAAATGGGTTTCTCATGCCCAAAGGCTTTTAGAGATTTCAGAGATTTTTCTGTTCTGCATCAACACAAAATCAAGGCCTCCCAAAAGTTTCTGTAGGAAAAAAGATTCAAAGAGCCTATTCAGGAATAGCAGAGAGCCTGAGGGCAAGGCCAGTTGCGTGGGCTTTGGGAGGTGCCTCTTGCTCTGAGTCACCACCCAGGCTCTTGAATTGGATTGTCTCTGGTTCCTGTAGGAGGTGCCCAGTGAGCAGACAATTCCTTACACCACCGTGACTGTCTCCCAGCCTTGCTGAGGAAACCTTTCCTGATGGAAGTCTTGTCAGCATCAATACATTCTCACAAAGTCTTTGGATGAGCTGACATCTTGCAGCATGGAGGGTCCACTGGCAGAGTCCCAGCCTTTCCTAAAAGCAATACCCTAACTGGCCTAGCAGCAGGGTAAACACCAACTTCAGTGAAAGATGTCCAAAGAAATATTCTGATATTCTCTCTCACCCTTTAATGGTACTTTCATGGCACCATCTTGTAAGGCAACACAGCAATTTCCTGCTAGATTGCCCAGGCTTTCCAGCACCCACAGCTACTGCCTAGAGCACTGAATTTTGTGGCTGAGAGGTGCATTCAGACAGAAACCCCCTAATTCACTTCAGCCTCAGGTCCCTGTTCCACACAGTGCATCAGATTTATTTAGCCTGGTAACATCTATAGAGGAGAAACTCCTGTAGAAAAGTTTCTTAGAGAAACTTCAGCCCTTTCAGAAATGCATAGCCATAGGTGCTCTGTTACTGAACCTTTTCAAGTAAGTATGAAATAAACTCCATTATAAATTAATGATTCTTGCAGTGTTACTGGAACAGTGTTCTTAACATGGCACTTTATTGCTGTTCTGCTCATGACTTCAAGCTTCTTAAAGTGTTCATGCTTGCTTAGAAACCTCTGCATCTCTTTTTCAATATACAATTTTTAATCTTCCTGGTTGGTTTAATCCTGGGTTTAAACATGACCTTCAAGGCTCTAAATCCAAAAAGTTAAATAGAAAAATCCTTAATACATTTTGTTAATTCTCTTGATTTTTTTTCTTTAAGAAAATTGGTTGATCCTAAATGCCAGACTGTTACGAAAGACTAATAGTGACCAAGGTTGGCTTGCTTGTGTATCACCTTTCTATCTAAATGAAGCATGCACTACATTAAAAACCATAGTGTTTAAAATTAAAATATTGCTACCATGAAAAATAGAAAGGGAAGCATTATGGCAAGTACAATACACCAGGAATAAACTCTAACATTTGAAGTTTCCCATCATATCACAGGTCGATGACACAGTAGTTAATACAGAGGTAAAATAAAGTGCAGAGCATTAGATGGGATGCAAATAAAAAATCTTCAGACTAGAAAGCAGTTAATAGTTTCTAGCATATTCTTCTGAGACAATGTAAGAGAACCTAAGAATGGAAAACGTCACGCATTGATGCCTTGAATAGATGTGGAGGAAATGGAAATTGCCAGTGCTGGGATATTCTTAGGAGCCATTAAGGGAACACATCACTGCTGTGTCACTCTGGGACTGTGAGCAAGGGCCATGCCCCTCTGAGGACAAAGGCAGGTGTCTCTGTGGGCAAAAGCAGGGTCATACTCTGGCAGAACAAGTTTGGGCAATTGAACTGCTCCTTTTTCCTTTCTGAATTATTGGTTGTTAATCTCCTTCCTGTGGAGGCCCCTGGACTTTGGCTCATCTGGGAAAGGGTGGGTTTGTACATCAATTCTTTTACTAAGAAGAACCTGGGGCCTCTTTGCTGTTGCTGTCATAGAGTCCTGCACAAACTGCTACCAACTCTGCCTACCAAAGTCTGATCTCTCCTTCCACAAGGAGTAGCTGAGCTTTGAGTCCATTTGTTAGCTTTGGCAAGCCTTAATTCCTTTAATCTTCCACTAAGTACTTTTTCCCGCTCCAAACACTGGGTCTTTTACCAGAAGGATGTTTTAAATCACTCCAGAAGCGGAGGGGGAAGGAAGTAAAGACACTCATCCAACTGTTCAGCATGTATCTGAAATACTTCTTTTGCATAACCAATATCAAGGATGTTTTCTCATATTGCATTCCATGTTTTAGGAAATGGACATGGATTTAATAGCTTCCTTAATAGAACTTTGTTTTGCTCCCTCACACTGGTGCATGTGTTCCTCCACTCTATACATGGTGTGGCAGCTCAGAGTTGACTGCAACTGCGTGGACACCTGTAGAAACTTGGCCTTGAATGTATTTGGAAGTTCTTGGCAGCCTTTCTCCAGTTTATCTGGGATTGAAACAGCAGTAATTGACTTTCAGGAAAGGAGTAGTAATTTCCCTTTCCAAACCTAGTGCCAGATTCTGACAGGACACAAATGCCGGTGCTGGAAGGAGAGCAAGACTCAAACTTGTCTGTTATCTAGAGCTGCACTGTGAGAGAGGCACAGGACAGGACATTTCTGTGTGCCTGGCTCCTGGTGGAGCTCCATCTAAAATTTTGCCCTTTGCTCTGCCTAGAGCATGCTATTCCAGGCTCCATTTGCTCCAAGAGCGGAACACAAGGGCTAAAGCTCTGGCAGCAGCACTTGCACCCCAGGACCAAAGGCAGCATCAGTCCTCTGTGCTGGCCAATGCCTGACTCCACAGGAGAGATGGGCTTTGCACCACTTCATACCAGCAGGAGAGGATTAGGCTGCTCAGCTGCAAAATGCTCTCCAGTGTCTGCTCTAGCTGCAGGTGGTAGTGAGAAGCAGCTCTCTGGCTGTGCATTAAACCCAGCACCCCTCTTTGTGCGATTAAGTGTATTCTTCTGGGCTGAGTAAATTACCACTGGACATCTGTAAAACACATTTATGTGTCTAGAAGGTTTCTGTAGACAAAGATGAGTTAGCTCTCGCTACCCTCCCAGTTTAGCCCCAGGGTAGGTTTCTGCTGTGGATGTCTCCAGTGAGGAACAGCATTCAATTGCTAACAAAAGGCAAGAGCAGCATTTTTGGTCTGTGTTATCCATTAGTGTCTGGGAGCTTGTGCCAAACCAATTCTTACTGTTGCATTTGATTTGTGTGTAGGTATCAATGGATATACCTCTAAGAGCAATGGAATTCTGTACATAGGAACCCGTCTCCAATGGCTTACGTTTCTGTGGCTCTCCATGCGCTGCACTGGGTATTGCACATTATTAATACGTGTGCTCTCTGATTGCTACAACCCAGGGGAATACATTTGCTTTTCCTCATTCCTCCAATTTGCAAAAGTACATTCATATGTTCCAATCTTTGCTTGGTTACTGTCTTTAATGACTTCATTGGACTAATCACAACGTTGCATTAGACATACATGTTTTTGGAAGGATCAGAATCTTATTCCAACCTTAAAAAAAAAAAAAAAAAAAAAAAGCATAAAACAAGTAAGTTGCTAACTTTGAGCCAGATGCATCTCTGTTGTTCTATGTCCCTGTGGTGCCCAGCTGTGGATTCTTCAGCCACAAATCCTCTACCTGTGTACTGTAAATATTGAGTGAAGTTCTACAAAAGAGCTATATGCCAAGGCAATGGAGCAGCCACAGACACCCTCTATCCCTCTGCACACAGATATAGACTAAGCTCTTTCAGACAGGTGACATTGCTCACTGTGCAGAAGTTGTACATCATACCTAAATGAATACACCAGAAAATTTGATTACCATTAATAAATTTCACAAATTCTTCAAGGTGCAAGCAATTTTTTTAGTTTTTCAAAAGTAATTCAAAGAAAATCAAGCACCAAAACCTTTTCTATTGGCAACAGCCTCTTAACTCTGGGAATCAAAATTACCTTCTAGCAACAGCTAATACTTGGCAAGCAAATGTCTACTGAGCCCATTTGCTGGAGCTTTTTATGCCTTGCTGTCAGTCCGTATGGGAAGTATATTGCTAGCATAGCATTCATCTGATTTAAAGCTGGGAGTGAAGCCATTGTGTACAGCAGAAGGTATGAGTGGGGAAATCCAGAGATATTATTTTCCAGGCCATATTTGTTTTTAAATCCAAGACATGTTGCAGTGTAGTTATTCCAAAGGGGGACAGGACAAGGGAAATTTCTGCAGAAGTATTTTTATGAACCGTGAAGATAAATCACCTTTTTCAGAGCTGAGTTAGCAGCAGCAGTCAAAGAAGGCATAATTCTCGAGCAGGGAAGGAACTCAGTGTAACCCCACTTCTCTGTGTGCTGCACCCACAGAGTGCTTGTTTTAAAGCCCAGTTCCTCCAAAATCCAGGGGAATCCCTGTGAAAGGGAGCTCTAAAGATACCAGAAGTTTCTAACTGCTATTAAAAGCAAGCCTGCAGTTTAAAGTTGGCAGTGCATGGATCTTTTCTGATTAGAGGAAGAGCAGCAGATAACAAGATAGAGGTATCTCCCAGAGCTGGCTCAGAATATTTGCAGAGCACAGAGAAAAAAAAAAAAAAAGGGGGGGAAGGGTGCTGCTGCTGAGGGTGAAAAACCCTCATTTCATCTGCCCCTAACATTTCTACTGAGTGATGTCCCTGCTTTACACGTGCAGTTGAGCCACCAAAGGGCCAAACAGAAGCTGTGCTCACCTCTGTGCATCCAGCTGGGATTGAGTTTGATGCCTGTAGGAGCCAAATGAAAGCAGCCCTCTAAGAGCAACTTCCAGAGACATCTTAGACTGCAAGTGTTGTTTGCTCCTAATGTCTCAGAGCTCCTCGGCTCCAGGAGGAGGCTGAGAGAAAAAGAGGGGATGCATGAGGGTCTGAGCCTCTCCCAGTCCTCTCAGCCACCCCAGTCCGTGTTCCGGCTGCAGGACAGCCTCTGAATGGACACATTATCTTTTACAGCTGAGCACAGGGGCCCCTGTCCTGGAAGGGATCTCCTGGGGAGGTATTTCATCTGCCATCCAATCCCTTCCTGCTGGCTAAACTCAGGCAAAAGGCACCGTGGGATTAACCCTTGGAGGTCTGATTCTGTGACTTGGGTCAGGGATGGCTTTGCAGATTTTAGGCATAAGCAAGCACGAGATCATGTCTTCGATTTTGGTCTCTGATGTCCACAGCTGAAAATGGGATTTTAAGTGCCAAAATTAAAAAAAAAAAAATCAGGGCAAAAATAGAGAACAGAAATGTGTAACTCATCTAAGGTACTAGACAGTGACAGACTATATAAAATGTTATTGTTCAACAAACACTGTCTCTAATAAACTCCATTTACTAGCGTTAGCAGCTTGGCAACTTGGAAACCCCAAACTCCAGTTAAGTAAGGAAACAAAAAGCAGAGCCATATGATGATACCAATAAACTACGCAGCTGGTTTCTGTTTTAAAAGATATTCTACTTTCCATATTAAATAAAGCTGCTTAGAGTGCAAAAAAAATCCCATATGGCCTTCTGGAAAATGAGAACCAAGTTCCAGACTAAAAAATCCCTGGCCATGTACCACCATTAAAAATAAAAGTGTGCTTTCTCTGTAACTAGCTACTGTAGCACCAGGGATGAACCCACCTGGGTAGTGTGAGGAGTGGGAGAAACTGCTGCCTCTGCTCTCAGGAGACCCTGCAGAGGAGCAGCAGACACTGGGGTGCTCAGCATCATGATGCTATTCATGTAAGGTCAGGTCCTGCCTCCCTACCTGCCACAGGTTTCAGTAGGAATTGAAAGACCTCTGGGGTTTGCATGGAAAATCTAAGCTCTTTATAAGTAGCTGACCTTCTCTGCCATCCTTAGCAGTACAGTTTGACCTCACATACTCATTTCTGTTTATACCCCAAGGTTTCTGACAAAAGATGATTTACCAAGCCATAAAAATATCGCTTTACTTTGTAAATCTTGTATATATCTGTGAAATGAAGATATATGAAGTATTGCTAATTTGTTTGAAAATATTTTAAACAGTCCCTAATTAAATCTTCTGCTACCGATGGCAGTGAAAGAGATGACTGCTAATTTTGCTTCTGGTTTGGCCAGTCTCCTCAAGTATTTCACTTGCAGTACTTGTCTGCTTTCTGAGAATTCTGCTACATGAAAAGTCCTGGAAAGCACCCAGTTCTGTCTTACAATCAACAGGCTAGACAGCCTCTGACAAAATTAAGCTGTGGCATTGGCCTCTCACCACTGCCAGGGGTTGGTTCTGCCTGTGCATACTGGTTATATGCACTTGTGGCCAGGTAAAAGTAATTTAAGTCCTCTTTGCATGGCTTTAAAAAAATATATATATTTACAAATGAATTTATAACTCTGCCACGAGCTGGTAAAGTTCTCCTTCTTTTGTTCTGGATTCTGTACAGACACAAGTCATGGACCATGGGACACTTACAGGGGTGGTGTTCCAGTGTCATTGACTTCTCAGATAGAATGGAGAGGTCATGTGGAAATATTTGTCCAAATCCACAGATGTCTCACTCATCTGTGGAGGCTGGAAGAATCACCTGAAAAATTCTCATTCAAGTTTAGTTTGGATTTTTAACATTTCTAATTTTCCTACGCTGTTTTAATCTAAATTTCAGGTTTGAAGTCACCTTTCCTGATAGTACCAGGTCTCACAAAGGAAATGTGATGTGGTACACCCAAGTCATTGCTTTTGTTGGTGTGGAATTTGTGTATAAACAGCTGTTCCTTTGAAATCTGTCAGCAATTATAAAAACATCCAAATGATGTTTTACTGAGGGTTTTATAAAAGAATTTTGAATATCTAGCACAATTTTCTTCTATCTTACGATTTCATAAATAGCCTTTGAAGACTAACAAAACAATTTAAACTTAAGCACTTAAATTTGGGAAGGAGTTTTGGCAGACTGAATAACTTTAGGAATCAAATCTTTCCATAGGCATGCATGTAAGTAATAACACATTCATACACATGTGGATTAATATGGCAGAGATTTAAAAAACAAAACAAAACAAAGTTCAGAGAAAGTTGTTGAAGTCATCAGAATTGGAGACTTTGGGTGAACTGATGCTCCCTCCATGCAACTCTGCCCTCTGCTTCAGACAGCACAGCTCTCCAAATTGTTTGCACAGCCATGACATCGTTCAGACTGTGCTCCCAAAGCGTGAGGGGTAAACAAAGCCATAGGGAAGGTGTTGAGGAGACTGTGGCTGCAGGATTCAGCCCATGGATGGCCCAGCTGAGTGCTGGAGGGTGGCTGAAACAAATTTGTGCATGGTTTCCTGGGTGAAAGGCTGGTTTGGGTTAACAGACCTGATACCCCTGGGCTACAGTGGAAAACACAGGGCAGCATCTGGAGGGCTGGAAAGAGGAAAGAACAGGAAGGAAAGAGGAGCAGCCTGCAGAGATTCAGTCTCCCAGGACAACTGGATAAAAAGCCTTACACAAACTTTGAAGTAAGAGGCAAGTCTGGGTTCAGAACTGGCAACAAGGTTGGAATAGATAAAGATGAAACATCATTTATTTCTCTCTCATAATGAGGAGATACGGACAAGGTGAGCAAGCTACTATTTTCAGAAGGAGAGCCCCACTTTCTGGAGCAGTTTCCCAGGGCTCACACGAGCACATCAGTCTCAAAGAGGAGGTGAATGATGTTTTCAGCTTCAGTAAAGAAGAAATGAGGAGGGATTCACTGGAGTGCACAGGACTAGGACTGCAAGTCTGGAGACAGAAAATCTTGCTAATTACAGATCAGATTATTTATGAAGTGTGGGACTGCATCTTGCAGGAGCCAGTGGTGAGACACACAGCTTCTCTAATCCTAGAGAAATGCCTCCTGAGAGCCAGCAGCCCGGGAGATAAGCAGAGAGAGACCCCAAGAAAGGAAGAACATGAGTTAAACAGAGGAATCCAAAGGCAAACAGAAGCTGCCTGTGGTCATGAGCATCCTGGGTCTCAGTATGTGCTGGTCCATCTCTGAGCTATGAGGCAAAGGTTGGGAGAGGAGTTTTGCCTCATTCCAAAGCTTCAGTGACTGCAAGAACTAAAAGAAGAAGAAGAAGAAGGAAAAAAAAAAGTGAAAAGGAAGAGACTTGCAGTGTGACTTTTCAGATCCAGACTCAAATCCATGAGACAGGAGAGGACTGCCAACCACTTGGCTCTGTTCGCATGTACGTTATTGAATCAACAACCTCCTCCCTGCCAACTGGACTGTCACATGATAAGCAGAAAAATTAGGCTGGGGAAATATAATAAAACCATTCTGAGCACAGTGGGGAAATGCAGGCTAGTGATAAGAAACCTCCAGAGCAGGGATGTTACCTTCTGGGTGCGCGAGAGCTGCTGGCACAGAGCAGTGTCACCTCCAGCAGTGCGGGAGGAGGCGTGGATGTGGCTGCAGCACAACACTGTGACACCCCCAGCTTAAGCAGAGGACAAAATCCCTGTGCAGCTTATTTGGGGCACAAGGCTTTGTCAAGCCTTAGTCTGCAGAGATGGATGGATTTAGAGAGAATTCTGTTTAGTCTTGATGGAGCCACTCAATAATGAACTGGCAAACTTTCACAGCAGACTCATTAATGCACCCATAAAAGCCAACATAGGCTGGGTCAGCAGCCACATAAAGGAACCTCAAGGAAAAGTAAAGAGCAGCTTATCTAAGTGGAGGAACCACTTAGCCAAAGCTTTTCTCCACTATCAGTGCTTCAGGACAGGCCAGTTCATCTGCCCTGAGCAAAGCATTCTGCAGTGGGAGACTAAGAGCAGCTGCTGGCACTCTAAGGCAGGCAGGAGCAACAAAACATCACTGAACATTTCAGGGGAGCCGGCTTTCTGAAAGATGAGCAGGGAAGAGCTGTGCCCAAAAGACTGAAGACAAATTTTCCCCAGATTTAGAACCCTCCATCAGCTTCCTTCTTCAGGTTTTAGGATGGATGCATGAACCAGCTTCAGGTGAAGACAGGTTAAAAGATAAAATATCTTAGAGCATTAATATTATAACAAATCAACATGGATCAGAGCAGGGAGCTTCTGAGTGTAACACAGACCACTGCAGTACCAATTCAAAGATTAATCCTGCTCTGATTCAGCCCTGTACTTTCCCTGACTACCCCTGTGACTCTTGGCTTCCCTCTGACATCCAGGTATCTCCTGCAAGTCTGTTGAAGGTCCTGGCACATCCCACATACTCTCCTCAAGCCAGTGGCTGCAATGGCCACTCAAGAAGCCCCTCTGAAATGAAATGTCTCTCCAGGCCTCTCCGTTCCTGCCTCCTCAGGAATGACACATGACATTTACACTTTTGACAAGCCCCTTTTTCTCACAAGCTGCCTCTAAATGTAACTGAAGAAAAAAGTCCTTCTTCTGCCCTCCAACACACAAGGAGCAATTTTTATCCACAGTGTGATGGTACAATACACCTCAGATAAAAGCTGATGTCATAATGGTGGAGATGTACAAAAACACGCACAAGTTGCAGCTCATTCTCAAAGGAAGAAATGTTAGAGGTATGACTTATGTCTTTAAAGAAAACCGTATATATGTTTCCTGGCAAAGGGAGAACCTGATCAGAAAGGAATTGGGAAGTGATTCACAGGACCATACCCAAAACTGCCTATGCAACCCAGCAAAGATTGCACTTTTCTCCTGAACTCCATTTAAATCAGAACATGGATGTTGTCTTTGAACCTCCCAAGTTCTTCAGTTTCTTTCAGTCCAGGGAAAGGGCTGAGATATTTGAGACACAGCTTATTCAGAGAAGCCCTAGAGATTGTGAGCCTTGGAAACAACACAGAGGGAAAAGGACCAGACCTTTGGAGACAGCCAAGTGTGGCATAACCCCATGGAACAGCACTGTCAGGCACCAGGGAGTCTGACAGGGAAGAAAGGATTTGGCAAGGAGGAAAAGTAGGCAAGTAATGAATATACAGGTCTGGTAGGAAGGAAAGGAGAAGATTGAGCTGAGAGGCTTGAGTGTATAGAGGGTAACAGGAGAGCTTCAGGGAGAGCTCAACACATATTGGAAGCGTTGTCACAGACTGAGTGACCCCACGAGGCAGCTGGCATCTTTGGTAGGATCCAGTGGTAGTGTTTGAAAAGAAAAGAGCAGTGGCCAAGTTTCAGAGCTGTGGGCTCACAGAGTGCGTGCACGTGCAGCCTATGTTATACACGCTGCCTCTGCAAGCACATCAGCAGATTAAATGCAGACCTTAGGTGTACTCTTGGCTTGTGCACTTCCAGGGTAATGCTCAGCACTTCTTTAAAGACATTGCAATGTGTTCAAAGTACACAGCCTTGCTTTCATCATGCCTTCAACAACATCTTTTTCATAAAGAGTTTATTTCGTTACTCGACTGACATCTAACACAATCCTTGTGACAGAAGGGGTGCAGGTTGTAAATGACTGTATTGACCATAATGACCTTGCTCCATTACCCCTCATTTGCACAGCCCTTCCTGTCGCAGCTGTGATATTACCAGGCTGGGACTTCACAAACTCAATTTTCGCTCTGAGCATGCCAAGATGGTTTTTCAATACTGTGTTTTAATCAGATTATGTCCTCTAGCATGAGTGGAACCATGGCTTTAAACCCCTGCCCCAGTATACTTCAGGATTAAAGGACCACCTTACCACGATTCTTCTAAAATAGGTTCATTCCAAACTGGGACAAATGTTGGAGATTTTACTTCTGGAAAGCAATCTGAGCATCTGAGTCATACCAGATACTGTTCATCCTTTGTATCCTTGCCTGCTTATTCTGTTTGCTCTTTCCAGCCTGCATTCCCTGCTGCATTAATGCTATGATGCTGGTTACAATTGCTTCATCATTTGTCTATTAAATTAAAAGATCATCAAGGCATTAAAGTGTTACTTAGTAGCTGCTGTTTACACAGATTGGTCATTAAAGATTCCAAGCTCCATTTAGCTCAGAGCTTACAAAGCAACGCATTAAGTTAAGATTGCAAGGCCCCCATTCAGCAAAACAACTACCATGTGCTCACATACCATTAAAGTCAGTGAGTTTTAGGCTCGTCATTTTGACTTTTGCCAATCTGTTCATTATAACTGTTATCTGAAATGACACCTTTTCTGATACCTTTTCTGATGCCACAAAAAAATCATTTAAATATCATCAGAGTGTTGAGGGCTATTTTAGAAACCAAAGTCCCTCTAGCTGTATAACGAAAATTTATGTATAGCATTTGTATGTACAAGCTTTCTACTTGAGAGTGGAGCTCAGAGCATGGCCCATGTGTTGCCATTGGAGAGGAGGCAGCCAAGAGCCTGGGAGACACCTTGAGTCACAAGGTGACTCAAGTGTTAACTTTCTGCGAGGCTGGAAAAGTTAAACCCAGTCACAGAACACCTGCATCACTCATTTATTATGTTATTGAATAAAGCTTTTTGTGTCGGCTTCTTTGTTTCTCTCTCTCCATTGATGCTATCGTAGATTAATTGGCACCACTGCAAATGTTCACAGCTGTCTACAAGATGTTGGTGAGTGCAATCGTGTCAGTCAAGCATGCTATCACCAAGGAGATGATTTCAGTCTTCAGGAAGACAGTTCTGTAATGTGACCTAATAAAATAAAATCTTTCAGCAACTGTTGGGAGAATATCCATCAGTCTTCAGGTTAAACCAATAGAGCTAGGCTTGTGCTGATGCTTTATCGTTTTAACAGTTAGGCATTGAAATTTTAATAAAGTGGTCAGGAGACAAATCATGTTAGATGATAGAAGCAAGATTCCTATGTAACTTGGGATGTACAGAGCCTATCTCCAATCTAGCCAAAAAGGAGATGAGTTTTACCTATGTATGCACACACTCACAGGTGTGACTCCTAAGGATTATAAAGTAGCATTATGTCTGGCTGATTAGGTGATAATTATTCACCTAAACATTTCAGCCAAAGTGACACCATGTAGTGCCTGAGTTCACTGCTGTGCTTTTGCACATTATACAGGCTGAAGCTTTTGCTCACAGTCACTTGAGATTCAGAGCTTTAATAAATTCATATTAATTAATACACTGACTCATTAAAACTACAACTCAAACTGGGATGCCCCTGCTCATAGAGAAGAAGTTCTGGGGAGGGGCATCAGGGCCAGCAGACAATGCTTCCCACCTGTAGCCCCTCAGTGCCCTTTGCTTACCAGCTCTAACAAGCAAGGCTGAAAGGCAGATAAAGGTGTTAATCACTCTGTGATTAACAGGAGTGCAGTTATTTCCTCTGAGAGGAGAGTTTTGGAAAACTAGCTGATGGGTGTGGTGGCTCTTTTTGGTTGGAAGGTGCCTGGTGGCACACTTGGTGGGGGTGAAAGAGGCACTCCTACATTCCCAGGAGAAAGTTCAGCCTAGGCCACGTCCTGCCCTTTTTTGTGTGAAGACAGAAGATTCTGCGTGTGCGTGTTCACCCCAGGTAATGAATTTGTGTGTATATTTTAACCTAAAATGTTGATGGAATTGGAATATTCAGCCTTATTTTGATTTTTCTAAGGAGTCTTTGCAGAAAGTCTTGGGCTATGCTTTCTGGAAAATTGTGTTTCTGTCTTTTTTCTGTTGGCATTTTACAACAAAGGCAGCATAATATATCCTGTTTAATGTTATATTGACTTATCATATCAGACTGCCTGTTAAGTGCAGCTACAATGGAGTCATTGCACCCTCTATTAAAGTAGTAACCTTCAATTATGTCTACAGAGCCTTGTTTTTCAGATGACAAAATAATTTACTTAAGAACATTAACCAGATTTATTTTGACTTAGTCCTACAATCAGAAATAACTTATCTACCCAGAGCAAAAGCATTTGACAACCTATGAGATTTTTGCTTTTTAAAGTCCAGCCTAAAATGCCTTTAAAGCATTTATTCTGTGAGACCCCTGCTTAAAAGCATATTACACAGTGGTTGTTGTAGTATTTCTCTTGAATGATAAACATTATTTGAAATGACAGTGCATCTATGTCAAGTGCTGGTATGCTCTCAGCATTTCTAATTTTGGGGGGAAATAAAGTAATAGAGAACCTAGGCATTGTGTGTGTGTTGGGGATGTATGAAAGGGGTAAAGGAAATTGGCTCATCAAAACCATTTTATATTACAAGTCTGAAGAATGCCTCCTTCAAAACAGTGGTTTCCTGAAGGCCATAAATCTTTCTGCTTTGGCAGCCTGTCTTAATTGTTCCTAGCTCTGAGCTGTTCATTCAAAATATGCGCTCTTAGTAACACTCAGTTGTGATTTTTTTGAGCTCAAAAGAGAGAGGTGTGCACTTGTGTCAGCAGCCTGTGCTCAGCAGAGGTGGCCACAGGTATTGCTTTGTTGGCAGCCACAATTCACACACCCAGGGCTGTTTGACAGCCCACCCGAGCAAGCTGTGCCATGCACTGTGTTACTGGAAGTTGAGTGTACAATGGAGATAGAGGTCTGTGGGACAGTTTCCAGAGGTGGTCTCCAAAATAAATTAGATGATTTGTAATTATGCCCTTCTCATTAAAGCTGTGGCTGTTGCAAAAGCAATTGAATCAAAAAAACTTGGGTAGGTGGTTTTGTGCTTTGCACAGGAAAAGCACAGCAGGGAAAAGCACAGTTTTGATGGCTCCACTAGAGAAGCAGCAGAATTTGTGTTACAAAAGGCCCTCAGGAACAGGAGAGCAGGGCTGTGTTTGTACTGCTACAGGCAGCACAGCTGTCTCCAAAAATGTGTGAAGGTATTTCAGGAGTCGCACAATTTCTTGCTTGCAAGGAAAAACCTGCTTGGGCTCTCCTCTCCTGCAATGACTGGGGTGCCAGTGGTGTGTGTGGAGGGGTAGCTCTTTCCTTCTCTTTCGAATTGTTTCATCCTGTGGGTAGGGAAGCAGCTGAACACCTCATTCACCAAGGCTGTGGACAGACAGGTCCCATCCCTTGGCTCCTGCAGCTGCCTGCTCTGCCCAGGCAGAAGGCCTGGAAGTGCCACTTGGCTCCTGTCAGCTTCCCTTTGTTCATGCACTTCCATCCTTTTAAGCTCCTTTGGGAGAGTCCAACCTACTGTCTTATTTTTCAATGTGTGAAAAGTGCTGAAATCAGGTATGGTTCTGTAATGCCTAGCTCAAGTCAGGAGTGTGTTGTGGTGTTAACAGTTAAGGCAATGGGCTTAGCAGGAATTAAAGGAAAGTTAAAATGAGCAGAAGCAAATAAAGATATTTGATTACTCCAACTTTAGGCTGAAAAGTGTATATAGTTTACAAATACAAATATATGAGAGAACAATGTTCCTCAGCACAGCTGGTGAATAATTATCAGTTAGAAGTGTTATAATTTCCACAGTAATGTCAGGGACAGTATTTCACTAGAGTGGACATAAATCTCCTGGCAGAACAATGGTTTTGTTTCTTGTCTTCTGCAGTAGAAAATAAATTAAGCAAATGGCTTAATACACACTGAAAAACTGTATTTCAAGTTTGGATATTTGTACAGCTATCACATGTAATTATTGCTTATGGTATTGATTTTTTTGAAGATCTTTTAGTGAGAGTTAAGAGTCCTCTAGTATTGACCTACTTAAAATCTTTGGTTTAGATTCTCGGCTGCCATGCAGTAGCTGGTGTGCCATCTGAAATTCTACCCGCTTTCCTCACATACCCTATAGACTAATAGCAGAGAGGTCCCTAATTCTCAATTACATTGGCACTCCTTCTCGTGGT
The DNA here is from genome assembly GCA_013396955.1 of Regulus satrapa. Classification (NCBI taxonomy): domain Eukaryota; kingdom Metazoa; phylum Chordata; class Aves; order Passeriformes; family Regulidae; genus Regulus; species Regulus satrapa. The sequence goes on along the minus strand of VWZN01001393.1, from coordinate 1,089,972 downwards.
TTAAAGAGAAAGGGGTAAGGAAGGCAGGGTATTTGGTGTTCTGAGCCTGCCTTCTTTTATCATTGAAAGCAGGGGAGTTTGACTCCCACCCCCTTGGGACTTCATTAATACTTCTCCCAGGTGAACTTAGCCCTACACAAAAGGGTTCTTTGTATTTTGTCTAACCAGCTCTTTGTTTGGGCAGATATCCAGGGCAGTAGGGAAAAAAAGTCAATATTCTCTATTGAATCAGTGGCTTTTTCCTGCTCTGTTTCAAAAGAGCATTTCAGAGAAAAATAAGGTATAAGTGGCCACAGAAATATATTCACAGGTGGATGCATATATATAAAAAACAACAAGGAAAAAAAATACGCTAGTTGCATTGAAAATGTTTTCTTGATGAGGAAAACTAGACATTAGGGTAATTGTTTCATTTAAAAAAAACAAAAAAACCCCAAAGTACACCAAAAAAGCCTTGAGGGCTTTACCCAGATGGATATGGGCCTTGCACAGCTGAGAAATTGCAATTCTTATTTACAGTACCTGGTAAGATGAAAATAGCCAGAAGTTGCCCTCATGCCCCCTGACCTGACACCAACATTTTTGCTGTGTGCGTGTGGCTGTGGATAAAGTGAGAACTGCAGAACTCTCTTAATCCAGGCTTGTTTTCCAGAGGATAGACATTAGTGGTGTGTTTGGGAGCATCTGTACCTGTGGAGTGCTGCTGGTGGAATTCACAAAAAAACTTCTGCAGGATGCCTGGGACTGCCACATCAGCTCTGTGTGCAGCAGGAGCTTTCCTGCTCCCCAGAACCACTGTGTGGAGGTTGTGTATTAAAGTCTTAAGTGGCTCAATTCTCATCATCTTTCTTCTTGCTGGTATTTCATGTCCCCAAGAGCCTTGTACTACTGATAACTTCTGGAGGGAGACTGGAAACAGGCAGGTTTAATATGAGCTTCTCTTAAGGCTTGCAGGAACAGGTACTCTGCCACACAAAGCTGTCTGATGCCACCGTGTCTCCTGTCACCCTGAGATCTGAGCATGTGTGGGTTCAACAGAGTTATTTTCCCAAGACAGACCATAGAGAAGTGCCCCTGTCATTCTAACAGTGTGGCATTCGAGCGTGGGAGCTGCATCCAGTTACATCAAAATATTTTAATGCCTAATTAAGGACAGGAAAATAATGTTTTGGTCTGGAAGGGATCTTAAAGATTACATAGTTTTGACTCCCTTGAAATGCACAGGGACATCTTCAACTGGACCAGGTCTCTCAAAATCCTGACCAGCCTGACCTTGGGCACTTCAGAGATGGGATCCCCAGCCTGACCTTGGGCACTTCAGAGATGGGATCCCCAGCTTCCGGGGCAACCTGTATGACAATGAATACAGCAGTTTAATTATGAGACTAGTGTCCTAGCTGCCAGACCAGATTTCTTTTTCTAAATCAGTTCATAAGTGATTGTTTCACCATATGAGTTTCACGGTGAGGTTATTCTTCCTCAATACGGAAGCTTCTCTAAATAAATTTGTTTTCCCCTGGTAAACTTGTGTCCTCTGAAGTCATGAAAGCAGAAGCAAGAAGAAAGTGGAGTTGCTAGGCTAATTTTAATTTCTGAGTTTGAATAGACAAGACTTCTCCTGGGAAGATCCTCTACACTTGAGGATGGGAAATTTTTAAAATTTTTTTTTCCTTCCCCCCATGGAGAGAACGTGCAATAATCTTCGTAGACAACCATCATACTTTACTGTGCTAATCCAGCACTGAACGGAGACTCATCAGTGGCATCTCTCTTTCTAAAGAAAGAAGAGGAAAAATAAATTTTAAAAATACCCAAACAACTTGCTTTTACATCATCTCACCAGAATGTAAACTAAAGTGAATCTTTGATGTTACATGCACAGATGTTGTAGCTGACATATCTCATGGCAGGCACCAACCAAGAGGTGACGGAATGGCAGGAAGTTGAGGAGACCACAAACATCCAACGCTACAGGGATGGCCTGGAGCAGCAACCTACACAAACACAACAGTCTAACTTCATTGTTAATGAAAGCTGTGCTTTCCAAGGTACAACAGAAATTTGGTGCTGTGCTTGGAATTCTGATTTTCTGAGCTGCGGTTATTGACACTAAAGAAAGATTTGGGAACAGAAGTCAACATGTAGGCACCTGCCGAAAGAGAGGTGCATTTATTGCAGTCTGTCTGCATGCAATACATTGTGGTATCTGGTTGCTTGTTAAAAGAGCTACAGCTTTTTGGATAATCAAGAGTTCACATACGACAGCTGTTTGCCCATGGATTAAACCATATTTTATCAGCTAGACAGATATTCCTATTTCATAAATTATTATGCTACCATTCTTGGAATATCAGGGAGCATTAGTGTCTTCCTCTTGTCACACAAATAAACCCTTGCAAAAATTATTTTAAAGGATATTTAAACTTGGTCACAGATTTCTGACTCCACGTATATTTGTTCAGTCTTAACAGGGAGCTTACATCAGTTTAGTTAGATCTCATCAGTTGCATTCATGTATCAGGTCTGGATTTGAATGTGCACACTGCATTGTTTGATTTGAATGTACATCTGCATTGTAAAAGGGTCAGACTAGGAAACTACATAGAAATTTAAAGGGCAGTGTTGCATGAGAAATAAAAGAATGTCTGTATTGAGTAAAATGCACCTAAGCTAGCAGACCAACAATACCTAACACCCTTCCTTTATGGGCTAGTAGAGATTGGATTTTCCCTTGCTGCGAAATGACTGCATGTGTCTTCACAGTCATCACATTAAAATACGTTTCACCTCCATATTGTTGATTTAATTCTCCTTTTTAATCCCAAGTACCTTTGGGAGCAGCAGCTTGTACCATGTTAGCAGCAGTGATCCATCCTCTGAGCAGCTTCTGGGGGCAATGCTTGAGCTTACCAGCTTTAAAATTCTCTATTGCCCTCACTGATGCAGCAAACACCAATGGAAAAGCCTGGCTGGAGCAAGTTCCTTTCAAATGTAATAATAATGCTCACAGGTGATTTTTATTTTTCTCCTGTTCTTCTCTCCATTGCCTCTTTGTTTCCCTGTGTACTGCTGTGGTGAGATATATAAGGAAAATCTGGTGTTGGATCCATGCAAGGAGAAGTTGTTCTCTATGATGTTTGTAGTAGGGTTCTATTGGGAGCATCCATAACACTTCTGTCATTGTCCTGATTCTACTCCTTTAGCTTTTGGTGGGTTTGGGGTTGACAAAATGGATTGTTCTGTTTTCTCTGGACTTTTTATTAATTTAAGGGTCAAGATGGTAGGAGAATATCCAATGTATTTTGGTTTAAATATTACAAAAATGCGTATAAAAAGATCTGTGCAATCTGTCACGAAGTGTAGCACAATAGCTGTTAAATGTTACCAGTTTATCACCAATATTAGTATCCCTGTGTGAGAGAATATGTTTTATATCTGTACTGCTGGGAGTGTTCCCAGTGGGGAGTTGGAAGGGACGTGCTTGGGACAATGCACTGTTTCTAATCAGCTATGCAAGTGTTGGTGAATGGCAGCAGATTTATCATCTGAAATTATTCTCTTCAAGTAGTTTTTTATTGTAATACCAGGAAACTAGTCTCCTTTTTTTTTTTTTTAAAGTGATTTATTGAAATCATCTGGCTATACTCTACCTAATAAAACGTAGTCTATGGCTGCTGGACTTCCTGCAGGAAAGAAGAATTAATCAGATATGTACAGCCACTATAAAGCGGAATGGAAGTTCTATCAGTTGCTGAAGCATAATGGAAAATACATAGGGTCCAGGCTCAGGGGGTGTAAGAGGGTTTAAGCACAGGGCAGGTCACTGGAGCCATTTCTATTTTCCCCAGGTGAACATGGCATGTTAGTGCTGTTTGTGTGCACGGGACAAACCGAACAGGGGCATTGGTGCAAATGTTTTGGGAGTTATTTTACTTCCCTTTCAGTCAGCAAAAGCCATGTTTGGAAGCTGTTCTGGGTGGAAACCATTCCTCATGAGAGACTTGAATGCCAGCAGCCCATTGTCTGCTGTTTACTCTGAACCTCCTGAAAATAAAATCTTGGTCATCAATGGGCTCCTCAGCGATGTGCAGTTTAAGCCATCTGCTATGGTGCTGAGAGCTCTCTTTCTAGAGCCACTTGAATAATTTAGGTCTGCATTAGGAAAAACCTTGCTTCTGTTTTGCTCTGCATATGCTGTTGCAGTTGTCTCGCACTGTAATATTTAACAACTCACTAATCATGCACTAAGTGATGTGGCTAATACAGACCCTGTGTGCTTATCCAAGGGCAAATCTCTACTGTTCTTATTTTAGAGAGGGATTTTTTTTTTTCTCTGCAATTTATTTGTCTTTTGTAGAAAAGTGACATGGTTAAAAATGCTTTAATTTACCCTAAGAGAACTTATTTTCAATGAATAAGTATGAAAGTCAGTAAAGTACATTTGTCAGTGTTTTAATGTAGATAATTTTTCTTTACCCCCTGAAGAGAGCCAGGGGAAAAACTATTTGTTTTTCTAAGAGCCAGTAAGTTAATTTTAAAAAGTGGGCTTGGTCTGTCTGAACATTCTCCTTTCTCTGTTACCTGGTGGATCATGTAAAAATCCTTGCAAGAAGGAAAGAAATTAACAAGACCAAAATGATGACGACTGGGAGACCATGAGGAGACCAGGCTGCAAGGCAGACTGATATGGGAAAATGTAGTGTCTGGCAGCAAGATAACAGAACTGGTGGTGTCTGTGGCTAGATTGGTTTTGATGAATGACCAGCTTAGTTGTGCTGCCTCTGTGACTCGCTTCTTAGTTATCCGAGAAGCCTGAGGTCTCAGCTAAACAGAGCTTGGTATTTTACACTCAACAGTTCTCTCTCCCACTGTGAATTCATGGCTGGAAAGAGCTTGAATTGTCTCTGTCCAGGGTAAAATTTTGGTTCACAAGGAATGTTTTATATCAAAAATATGTTTTTCTTGTTTCATTCCAAAAATCACTTCCAAAAGTCTTTTGAAGAAAAAAAAATATTTCTCACCATGCATTGTTTAGATTATGATCAATATACTATGTCCTAGTTCTACACCAGAATCCTTACATCATTCCCTTTTTCAGGGATTGAGAATACATGAATTCTGAGGACATCCTCGTAGATTTTGTCATGCAGTTAACTCTTGTAGCATGTAGGATTTTATAGGATCTGAGCTGTTAAGTGGCTGATCTGGGAAGTGGAATGTAAGAAGAGGAAAGCTGGTCCCTCAGGCAGGAGAGATATCCTTTCTTATCTGTATTTATTGAAGGTGGGTCTGACTTTAAACATACAGAAGTCCAGTGAGCCTTCAGGATGAAGATGTGAAATTACTTGTAGCTGAGCCTTTTCTTTTCCCAGTTTTTGTTCATTAGTTCCAGCTCCCACATTGTTTTGGTTTTTTTTTGCCTGAAAAGCTCCTGTTATACTCTTATAAAGTTCAGTGGGAAAGTAGCAGTAGTAAATGTTGAGATTCTAGGTATAATTGCTGTCCTTGCTATTCTTTTAAGGATTGGTGAATAACACAAATCCAATGAAAATGTGTCATACAACCAAGGAACATCCTGCAACATGCTTTCAACCAGTAAGTCCAATACTTGAAAATTTGGTATTTCACTGCTTCTCTTGGGAATTATACAAGAAAGTGTTCTCTGCTGGAATACCTCCAATAAGTTGGTGAAGAGAATTGCTCTGAGGAGGCAGTGACCATCCCTGGGGATGGTGGGGCTGCAGCCTGGGGCACGACGACCAGGAGGTTCTGGGCTGGCCTCCATGCAGCTGGCTCTGCTCCAGTCCCTTCCTCCCCTTCAAGGGAAAGGGGATTTTAGGGGGATGCTATGTATGCCCAGGATCAGCTGGCAGTGAACAGATCCCATCTCCCTGCTGCCCTGGGAACCTGTGCTCTGTGGAGGTGGTGAGGATGGTGAGGACTCACCTTTGCTTCCTCTGCCCAAGTTTTGCACCACCCTGACCTTCACCTCTGCCCTGGCTTTACTTCATGAACTCGTTTTGTTCTCTTTGACATTTTCCCAAGTACATTTTAATTGATTCTGCCGCCTTCTCTTCTTCAGTCTCCTGGCTACTGTTCATCTATTCTTCATGTACAAACAGAAATAAACAGTGGAAGAGAGGTACAACTCCAGGTCAGAGCTCAGTTAATGCCTTTGCTTCATTTTCAAAGGCTTCAGCTGCCTGGACAAGGAGCTGCTAGTCATGCTTACCTTGAGATGCCTTTGGCACCAATTTCAAAATGTCAGCAGACAATTTTGTCTACTGGATTCTAGGTTTTCACCCTTGGGTTCAAAAGCAGGGATGTTACCTCCAGAGCCACTCACCACTTGGAAATTTTAAATTTTTTTTTTAAGTGAATAATTTTCCCTCTCTGCAAGATCATTGTTGCTAGAATTAAGTGATCAACTTTGTCTGGGTTTCTTCTGTCTTCCAAGAAGAGTGTAGGTGTCTGGGTGTTGTATGCACATTTGGTGGGAGGCCGTTCCCTTTGTCATTTCAAAGGGGAAATTACAATCATAGCTTATAAATCATTGGGGTGGTATAGGACTGTCCCCTCCTAATATATGAGTGATTATTTCTATAGGAGTGATTATTTGCTTCCTGATGGTGTAGGTGTATCTGGTCTGAACTTACCATTTGTATTTCATGTTGCTCTGATCCTGGATTTGCCTCTCAGCCTGCCAGACACATCCAGGGAAGCACGTGTAAGGTGACCTCTAGCAGAGGCCCTGCAATTGTTGTTTCTTAATCACCGATCCCATTCCCAAACTGTGGTATTGTTAAGGGAAAGTCTACCACCTGAACTACCTCAGCAGGAGAGAGGACAGCCGTGCTGGAGTGAAATTTATCCTGGGGAAGGATATCACACTCAGTTTGTTTAAGTGACAGTGACATTGTGAGGGGAGTCACAAGGTTGTAACCAAAATACAGTGGTGTAAGAGCTGTATTAATAGACCCATAATTACTAATGACACTTCAAGAATTAGACACAATATCACCCAAGTTTGAACTTGAGATCTGGGAGCAGAGATTGGTTCTAGTGGTGAAATATCCGCAACTGTTAGCGTATCATAAAAGGGGTTGGTTCTGCAATGCTAAATGATGGTTGCTTACACAAAGGAGGCAGCACCAAAGGAAAAGCCAAGCTGTTCTGTTTGCAATATTTCCTCCCTTTACAAACAGAGGAAGCAATGGCTTTGGGATTAAAAATCTTAGTGCAACAATGCTACCTACATTTTTGGCTGGGAAAATAATTTATTGCTCCCTGTGAAACTCACAGAGAAGGCAACCTGGAGCCAGGTCTTGTTAAACTCTCCAGCTACAGGACTGGGGAAGTTTTCCCTCTGGCTCTGTGCTCCCACTGAGTAGTTCCCCCCCTGCCCACGAGGCTCATGTTCCCATCCCATGTTCCTAATCTATTTGGCTATGACAGTCTCTTTAGCTAAAATTGTTCTGGATTTCATGGAAAAAATTTTAAAAGGAATCCTGGAGTGTATTGGTTAGAATACACACCTGGAAGTGGTGATACTGGGACCCAGGCCATTAGAAATGACATGGTATTGTTTAAATGCAGCTTAAGATGTAATTTAGGTTGTAGGTTAGATCCTGTTGTATTATCAAGGTACCCAAGTACTTTGGTACATTTATGTATCCAAACAAATGTTTACCTAAATCTGGTATGGTCCTACTGAGATTCTTCCAAAGGATCCAGGACACTTGGAAAACCAACTGTATATGGGTGTTTTTAGGTATTTTCTTTACCTTTGCACATCTGTATTTTTCGTGCAGCTGTTTGTAATCCAGGAAGGAAACATTTCCATGGGGAGAGGTAGTATATTCAGCCTTACTTATATTAAGAAAAAAAAGAAAGCTTCTATAGTGCATAAAAAATTTGTATGTTTCTAGATGTCAGGAAGAGAGCAAGGGAGTATACATTCTAAAAACACCTGCATCTTTTAGGTGCATATTACAGGGAGAATGCAATGTTCAAATAATTCTGGTCATTTTGTTGAGCATTCAACTATCCTGGCTCTTCCAAAATTGTAGGAAATTAAAGTGAGCAGGTAATTATCCTGCAAGATTCCCTCGGTGCTCCAAGCAGCACTGGAATGGGCTTTGCTGGCTCATGCACAGCCTGTACCTCTCAAGGAGGTTCCACGAGCTGGGCTTTGCTGGGAACACATCTCCATGGGTCAGTAAGTACGGGAAACTGGAGACAGATAAATCTCTCCTTAAAATACGTAGCAAGCAGGAGAGAAATGGAGCTGGACAAGCAATTCCTAAGCTCTTATTGTAGCTCTTAATATTCACTGAGTTAGAGGATAGAAAAAAAGAAAATATGTTCTGGGATACGTCAAGATCATGGTTATGTTGTAACCACAGTTCATCTACTAATTCTGGTCTATCAAGTAATGCTGTTCTTCATACTCTTTTTAGCCATTTTCTGTCTCAAATTTTGTCACTTTACCAAGGGGAAATCCTTGATTTTGTGCCCCACATCCCTCCTGCCAATGGTCCAGGTCTGCTGCCACAGCCTTCTGGTTTGGGGTGAAGGTTTCTCTCATCATGGGCTCCCATCGAGTCAGACATGGGCACCTCAACTCCTACTCCCCTGGCTTGGAGTGATATTCTTGTGGCTGGATTAGAAAATTCACTAGTGTACCTAATGATGCCTAAAAAAAAGCTTTTGGAACATGCTGCATCTTTCAAAATTGGATTATTTGCATGTATGACTGGAAGGAAACTAAGTTCCTCTCAAAAAAGCAGAGCAAAACAAAATCCCACTTAACCTCCTGGGAAAGATTTAGCTTCTTGACTTTAAGCAGAAAAAAATAAAAGTTTATATAAATACATCCTGAACTTCACTCAAACTTGTTTACCATTAAAACTTACCTCTAATTTTTCAATTGCAGAATTTGATGTTGTAAGCTGGTGGAGCTACATAGCGCATACTTGAAAGCAATTTACAGTACTGAGAATCTAATAAAGGTAGCTGACAAGATAATTGCCAAATTATAGGAATGCATTGCCACCACTCACACACAAATGCTCTTTAATTATTTTTTGGCATGTGAGGAAAGAAAGAGGAATGCTGAGTTAACAGGCAACATGTAATCCATCTGTGTTTGTTTTGGTGCATCCCGGGTTTGTGGAAGACACCAGAATGAGAAGTTGTCTGTGGTACAATGACCTTTGTGTGCAGGAAAAAAAATGCCACTTGCTAAACCAACAGTGTAAAACAAGAGAGTTTCTTGTCTTTGGATTATGACCTGGTCACCTAAAGCATGTGGGAAAAATGTGTTCAGATAAAGGCTACAAAATTGTTAACACTTTGAATTATGTGTAGATTACAGAGCTTTATACAACTAGCAGTCCTTCTGTTAATGAAAACCTTATCAGCTGCCATTCAGTGAATGCCCTCACTAATAAAGTGCTTCATGGAATTTGTGCATGTGTTTGTGCCTGGTGTTTGTCCAGCCACATCTTGGGGATTTCCTTCTGAGGCATCCATCTGATCCTAATCCCAGCCAACAATTGCCATTTTGTTCCATTATAGTCTATCACACAGTAATTAAAGAAATTATTTCCATGCTATTGTTATTATTGTCTGTGAATACAACACAGACAAAAATAGGAAAAATATTTCTTGTTAAGACAGTCATCTGTGGCATTATTCAGCCACTTGTCTGTTATGATTTCTTGATCCATTTAGAAAATGACACCAAATTACAATGATATGGAACTTTCTAATAGCATAATTGTCCGATTTCATTCTTTCAGGCTTTTTTAATTAAGTCAGGAGTCTATTCTATGAGGGGTAAATTATCTTCCTTTATAATACCCCATTCAAAGCGTGCTGCTTCAGATAGTAGAAACAAAAGGCTTAATGAAAACTGACATAAACTAGAATAGGAAATCTTGGTCAGGCATTTCTGATGGATAGGACAGATAAACAGACCATTCTTCTTATGAAATACAGCTCGCTGGCAGCATGGAATACCAGGGTTATGTGAGCACACACCTCTTGCTGATTGTGCTCAACATCCTCAAAGTACCCTGTGGAAGCAAATGTGAAACCCTGGTTTGGAGGTTTGGTTCTGCAGAAGCCCTGGATAGGCTGGGGGTCGGGGTCAGGATTCAGCACTGTCACTTTGGTGTGCTGGGGAAAGAAATGCAGCAATAGCAGTGGGAAGGCATGGAGAGGAGCCTGGAGGAGAGGGAGTTAATGTTGTGACTGTGCCATGGCCTCACGCAGAACAGAGTGCCTTTCCCTTATCTGTAAGGAAGGGCTGAGAGCCTGAACACATGGGGCTGGAGAAACCTGGCACTGCCTTGCTGGATATTTTCTCATACCAGACACAACCAAGTTCTCGGGGAGAATAAAAGAAGGAACTCCCTCCAGTAGGTGCACAGAGCAGGGAAGCGATGACAGGTAGTAGATATCAGCTCACTGAGAGTTGGTTGGAAATCCTTTCCTTTCAGAATCCAAAAGCTTGGACTGTTCCACAGCCCAAATCTATTAGTCTAGATTTCCAAATGGACTCTTCCTAGAAAAATAAAGGCTTGTCCTGAGGTGTTATTTGAAAGCTCTGATTTTTCTCTTGGGGGAATGGAAATATGCTTGGAAAATAATTTGGGAGGGGATTATTGTTCAATACCAGTCAAGAGGCTGCACTTCCTCCCCCCCCCCCCCCCTCCTTTTCCTTTTCCCGTTTTTTTTTTTTTTTTTTTTTTTTTTTTTTTTTTTTTTTTTTTTTTTTTTTTTTTCTCCCAGAAGTGCAAGGAAATCACTTCTTTAGTCACCAGGGTCATGCTCTTTAGAGACATGAAGACTTTGAGACAGACAGAAAGAATGGCAGGATTCCATGTAGCTGTAATACCTGGAAAAAAACTTCAAAAACTGATCAGAGGATTTGTGTTCCCCACCCTGGAAGCTGGTAACTCCTAGAGCCACAGTCTATTCTTACCCCACAGAAGGTATCTGACTTGGTGTGGCTACAACAGCACCAGGGTGAAACAGCTGGAACAGCTCAGAGCGCTCAGGGGACAAGGTGCCACTCAGCCTTGTCCCAGGGGAGGTTACCACAACCATCAGACTCCATACAAGGAAGCTCTCAATAGAGACAATGTAGTTGTTTTGACTAAAAATATTTCTTCTTGAAGCTTTGCAACTTCCAAGCAGGTCTGCAGTTTGCTGTTCAAATCAGGCCTGTGGTTACAGCTGTGGACATCACATCTCTCCTCATCAGTCACTGGTGCTCAGCCCAGTCTCTGATCTGACCATCCTGGTTCAAGCACGTGGTGCAATTGAATGTTCACTGGCTACCAAGGTGCTTTTCCTGGATTGGAATTTTGAGACCAGCTTCCTACTCGGTTTTGTTATTTCCTACTCAAATCCAATTTTCACTGCCAGTGTTGGCATAAATGGGAAATCTTCCTCCATTTGGCAAAATCAGAACTCTCTAGCACAGAATAGCTCACCTCTACATGATTTTTTT
>VWZN01001393.1:1056611-1075615 GCA_013396955.1 Regulus satrapa | reverse complement strand
AAAAAAAAGAAAAAAAAAAGAAAAAAAGACTGTTCTAGTAAAAGTTATTCTTTCGTTTTTCTCAACTTTTTATTACCTATGAGCACAATAATATGTCAATAACAACATAAATACTTTTATTCAAAATGGTGCCACTTCTCTTACCCGAGAGTATGAAACTTCATCCTTCACCATGGGCCAGGTTCCCTGGCTGAACTGACATCCATTATGGGGAGGAACATAAACTCTTCCTCTAGCCAGTTTCCATGACAGAGATTTGGGGCTTGGGAGATCTTTTGAGGGTGTTTTGGGGTTTTGCTGGGTTTGTGGATTTGTTGGTTGGGGTTTTATTAGTAAGAAAATATTTTATTTTTAACATCTCTAGTTTTACGTTTTTAAACATTCCACAGCAAGTTTGTTCTTTTAGTTTTTTTTGCTCAGTAATAATTTTGCCCTTGAGAGGGGTTTACATATGATCTCCCAAAACATCTCCCCAAAGCTTCTCCAGTGTCATTTATTGCATGTTGAAGAAGATTTTTATGGAAACAGGGACATGCAGGCAGATGAGGTACACATCCCTTTACATAGCCCATTGCTGATGTCCCATGCTCTGTGGATTTCCACATGAGAATCAGGGGATTTATAAGGTTATCATCTTAATTCTGAGGTTTAGGTTGGGTTTTTGTCAGGATTTTCAGCTGTTGTTTGTTTCCTAGCTCTTTGTCTTGCTACTTTGTGCATGAAATAATTAATGTGGTTTGGACATCTATTCAGTAGAAGGCTTTAAGTTCAACTTTTAAACTGTTTAGTTTGTGTATGAGAAATTCTTTCCCACTAGCTTTACTTTGGACTATTAGCCATAGCTGTATCTGGGCCAAGATTTTTCACGAAGCATCAAGAATTTACTGAGTACATATGTTCATTCAGCTTTTCACCCTTGAGACTACCTTTCCCCTGCAATCCAGCCTGGAAAAGAAACTTACCACTGAAACAGCCTTGACACTTTGCACGACACTTCCTATCCTTCATGTACTCCTCCTCTCAGGTTTTTTCAGGAAACCACTGGGGCAGAGTACAAAACTGCAAATAAAATGCAAGCTTACAGTTATACCGCTCATGGATAAAAATCACTATTTAAACAAATAACTGTAAATATTAAACATGTGCCAGAAGACAGAACAGGTTAGCAATTTAGTTGATATGCAGAAATCTTTCCTGCTTTTTTAGCTTTGATAGCACGTGCTAGTCTGTGCTTTAGGAACTTGAAAACAAATTTCTAATCACAGAGGGTCAAAACTGGTAGCAGGATCAAATGTAGTAGCAGCTCAAATCTCTTGCTTTGAGCTGTGGACCTGCTTCATGTTGATTTTTTTATTTTTTTTACTTTCAGCAGAAGATGGGTGACCCAGGCAGAATAGTCCTCAGCCCTCTGGTTTTCCTGACTTCATCCTCCAAAACCTCATCCTTTCCCACTAAGTTTCCCAGGAAATGCAGCTTTGCAACAGACCCAGTTTTATTATTTACACTATTTAAGATTTCCCAGCTTGAAGCAGATTTTCCTGCAAGGGTGAAAGGCTCCAGCTGCTTGGGTCTTCTGAGAAGCCTTAAACTTGACAACCAAAAATCATGTAAGCAATTTATGCATCACACCTGAAATCCAGGGATGTTGTTTAGTTGCATGAATTCTCACCTGATTCTTGTTTCTGTTCAAGTTGTGCATGATCACAGCACAGAAATTCTGCTAGGAGTCCTGCATAGCCATTCTGGGTCCTCACACTGTGGTTTGCACAGCTCTTGGTTGTCATCTGCTCTCTCTTTCCTAAGTAAGAGCTGTACAGGTTTCTCTGCCTGTTTTGTGTTAGTGCTAGCAGAAAGGAGGTTGCTGTAGAATGTGAACCTGAAGCAAAAGTTTTCATGGGTTTGCATTTTCTCTTAGTTGGCTGGAGTGAACTAGGGTCGGTAGAAGCAATCTTTACCTTTAAAATAAACAGTATCACTTTTTCTGTAGCTGTTGTCTGTATTCTCTTTGCCTTGGATCTCCAGAGATTTGATTCCAAGTCGCTGAGTGTGACTGACCAAGGACTGAGGTGGACAGGTCAGAACCACCAGAGTAGTTTTACCTTCACACACAGATGTTTTCAGGTTCTCCTACTTGTTGATACCAGGACATCAGTTTGTAGTTTATTGCTTGAGGCAAATTCTCCCCATGCGCATGATTGCAAATGCTACATAAGCATTATGTATGATAGAATGTAAGAACGTGATAGATGAAGTAGAATAAGTAACTGCACTTTGCAGAGTTCATATTTGGTATTCAGCTTGTAGCAAGAATAAGAAATTGGATGCTATAACCCATTATTTTTTTGAGGACTATCACTAACAGTGATAAAAATGACAAGATGACAAGACCACATGTGCACTTAAGGCAGAAAAAATAAAAGCATGGGATAATTCAATCCATAGATTTAATTTTCATGCTCTTACAGTCTCTAAGGGTATACATGACTGACAGCTCTAATAGCAAAAATCTGGATCTGAGGGTCTTCCTTCACTGACCCAGCAAACCTTTGCCAAGTCATGATGGTTGCCTGATGCACAGCCTGAGTGTCAGCTGAAGAAAGAGAAACACCTGGGATCCAAGAGCTGAAAAAGACATTTTAAGAGGAAATACAAGATGAAGTGGAAGAAGGTCACAAGCAAAGAGCAGAGAGTGGAGTAGCTAAAAGTAACAGTGTGGACTTCGCTGGAGATGAGAGTGCTCCTGCTTCATGGATCATAGGGGTTTGCAGCCTTTGTTTTTGTCACTGGTAACACCATGCTGCTGTGATGTTGCTAGCTGGAGAGTGGATCTTCTCTAAATGTCCATCATGTGGCAATGCTCTGGGTGATGGGCAGCTCTCTCCCTCTGCAAAGAGCATCAGCTACACCTGGGAGTCAGAGAGGTGAAGGATGCACCAGGGAGCAGTGGGCTGCAAGGAGAGGCTCTGCTACCTCCTGGGAATGCCACAGAGCTCATCTGCAGATGTGAGCTCCTATTCAATGTGATTTCCAGCAAATCTTTAATCCAGCTCATGACCAGCCTCCTTATGTCACTTTTATCTGGATCTCTCTCGTCTCACCCCATAAAAAGTGGGTTTTATGAAGATATGGAGTAGCCTACTGCACAAATGACACATCACCTCCTGAAATCTAATAGAGCTGTCATCCTCGTGCTGCTGTTGTATCTGTTAAAGCCATCAGCTGAACATCTGTCCCTCTGTATTTTATACATTACAAGCCACTTTGCCAACTGCCTCCACCCAGCCAGGTTGCCGGAAACGCTGCATTTTAAATGCTTTTAGAGTGGGAGGAAAGAGGGAATGTTTTTTTCATTTCTCAGTCAGCTGCATCTGATAAAAGAACACTTTGTAGTGCTGGGTAACCCCAAACATGTAAAAGCTGGTTTGCAAGCCATGCTGCAGTATTAAAAAAAGGACTGGAGCTCTTCAAAACTCCTTCGATTGGAATCACATTGGACCCAAATTTGGCACGAAAACCACCTAATTTCAGTGCTGAAATCTGTAACAAACTGGAAGTAATTCTCCATTAGCATGGAGTTCATATAAATCAAGGCTTCTGCTTCCAAAACTGAATTACCCACAACAGCACAAGCTATTGTTGCTTTTAGGAGCAGACATCCAAACCCAAGCATGTCCTGCTCCAGGTGTTCAATGCTGTAATGGGGGCCAGGGTTTTTTGAGATATTTGAATAAGTTAAACAGCATGTTGAGCTTTCCTGAAAAAAACAGTGGCCTGCTTTTGGAAGGTACTTTAACCCTTTCAAAAAAAAAATCTTATCTGTTTTTTCCTATTCTGAATATTTTAAAAAATATTCTAGATTTCTATAGAAATACTCTAATTTTTTGGTAGCATCTTTGTATATGGATTGATGATTCCCACAGTAAACAGCTGCAAAGAGCTCATGAGCCTGGACCAGCAGCAGAAAGCTGGAGAAAGCAGTGATGAAACAGAGGGAACAGACTGCAGGACATGGCCAGAGGAGTGGCAAGTCCCTCTTCCCTACACACATTTGGATACCACAATTCCTTCACATGCACCTCAAACAGAATTTGATCTCCTTGTAATGAGTGAGGAGATGAGCAGATTGCTATTAAAATCAACCAGATTTCATAGAATTAACTGTAGGGCAGCAAACATGAAATAGCCAACTGCTATTTCTTTTTTATCCTTGTTTTAATGCTTTTTTGCCTAAACAGCAGCAGGTGTTCTGGGTTGCCCTGTCAGTGTTTCCATATGGATCAGAAACTAATTCAGTTACCAAATATGGATGCAGAGTAATTAATTACTCCTGCAGTACTTCTCTCTCTTTGCTGATAATGCATTTATTTTCATTTTTGGGCTGTACCTGCTGGTGTTGCAGTTCCTAAGGCAGTGTCTGACTTTGTTTGCATCTTGGTGAAGTGAAAAGAACATCTTTTGCTATCCCCAATTCTAAATGTTCCTATTGCGTTGTGGGTTTGTTTGGGTTTTTTTTTACCTGACATCCTTTTGCTGAGACAAGGCTGGAGAGTCAAACCATATACAGAGAATGTAGGTTTAATACACTGTGATTAGGCTTGATAAGGAAAATGGTGTATTTGAGAGTTCCTCTTGAGGGAAAAGTCACGGTACAACCAGCTCATTAGCCAGGATGCTTCTTGATATCTTGAGAAGCTCGCCCTGTTGCACCTGCCAAGAAAAGCTGTCTCCTAGAACAGCTAAGGCAGTTTATCTCAATAGACACTTGGGTACAGCATAAAGGACACTTGCTGGCTGTGTCTCTGCATTCAAAATGGGTTAAGACTAAACTATGTGTGTCTGCAACCTGAGTATGTGCTACTGATAAACTCATAATCAAAGAAGCGAAACCCTTTTGAAGATCAAAAGAGCTGCTGTTACACGTATCTGATTACAAGCAAAGGTCTACATCGTCTCAGAGCAGCAAATACAATCAGTGACAAACAGAAGGAGGTTGGGTGGATTGAGGGAGACATGGGGCTTCAGGACTCTCGACTCCAGTCTTGGGCACTCTGACCCAGAGTTAGGAGCAAAATACACATTGTTGCTGCCATTGTTGCTTCCAGTTTCTCTTACAAGCTGAGTTTTCAGTTAATTGGAGAGACCTGGGAGGACCAGTGAAACTGTCAGATGTGCTTTGTCATGGAAAGATATCCTGACTTCTGGAGAGAAAGGAAAGCTGTATTTTCTCCCCTGCTTCTTCTTTTCCATATCAGACACGTTCAAGAATGAGGGGGGGGGAAACCCCACACTTAACTATGGCATGTCTCATCCTTACATCTTCCAGTGTTATGAATTAATGTTCCATGTCTTAGACTTTGTTTTAGTCCTAAAATAATTTCTCGTGTAGTAGTATTAAAAACTGAGACCCTCTCAATGATCTTTCCTCTTCCTCAGACACTCTCTCAGCATTCCCCTCCAGGACCATAACCTTGTCTGTCTCCTGAGGTTTGAGGGATGGGGGGAATTTCTGTAGACTCGGGGTACACAGCTCAAGGAGTCTCTGAGACTAATGTGCCATGATCAGTGCTGATGGGGCGTGGAGGAGTTTGATTAATATGCTGAAACTTGAGCTGTGTCTGCCAGAGGCTGGTACTAAAATACAAAAAAAACCAAAGAAACAAGCAAACAAAAAAAAAAAATTACAAAATTCTAACAAGATAGATCTTTGAGAAATTCTGTAGACGCCTCACATTGACTGGGGCACAGGGAGGAGAAACTTTGCCTTCTTGCACTTCTGCAAAGATCAGAAATTATTTTGTTGGTAGCTATTGAGAAGCACCTGAGAAAGGACAAATGGGAATATCTGATGACAGGGATTTCCACCAGAGGCACCTCAATGGCAGCCCCAGAGCAAGTTTCTCAGTCTGAAGCAGGTCGCACACGCTGACATGCGCTGTAGCTGATCCTTCCCTCCCACATCCTCCATTCTAGGCAAAATCATCTGTGCCTGTCAACACTTTCAGGAGTTGTGGTGTAAAGGGGTCTGTACAGTGATTCCAGTCTCTTCTAGGGTATAAAGGGATCATGCTCTCTTCCTCTCACCTCCTCCCCCTTACATACAATTTCAGCAATACATTTCCCAGAGCACTTCTGTCCCATAAATAGGGCATGGTGTCACTCTTGTTTGCCTGCCAGAGAAACTGGGCAATACCTGCAAATCTAAAGATAAATATTCATTATAAGTGATTTTTAAATGAAGAATTTTAGAACAAGCAAGTCAAAATTGTATCTTGAAGAGGAGGGAGGTTCAGTAAGCCCCACTGTATGTTGGAAATTTCAGCTGTTGTTTATAAGAAATGCTGCAAAGAATCATAGCACAGCCCAGGTTGGAAGAGATCTTGAAAGATCATCTGGTCCAACCTTGACATGAAGAAAAAATGTGATTAGGAATATGTTCTGGTCTTGCTATTTCCAGGCATGTTGGATTGTGCCTTGCTTTTGCCAAGGTCAGATGGTGTCACTCTGAAAAAGCAGAGTGGGAAATGGGGCTGGTAGGCCACTTCTATTAGTTTTCACATGCTCTGTGTAACCAAAAACTGAAGCATAATCTGTTGGCACGAGATTGTCTATATACCCTTGGTTCAGTCAAAGAGCTTTTTTGCATACTTGACATTTTAGTCTCAACCATGGTTTACATCTGAAGTAATTTGAAGGTTTATTTAGATTAGAATCTGAATAGACATTTTTGATTAGCAGTCTGCATAGATCAGAAATTATATTGCAAATCTGAAGCCCTCTTGATTGCCAAAGGTAACACATTCTCTGTGCTTACTCAGGTTTTCAGTGCTGAACTTTTTTTGAAGTTGAACTGAACCATGGAATATTTGTTTGCTTTGCAACTGTTGTCTAGCCATCTGCTTTAGGTTTTGCTTGATTTCAAGAAGGCTTGGATTGTTTTGGTGTTTTGTTTTTTATTAAAGATGTTGGGTGCATTAATCCTCTGAAAAATCAAAACCCCTCGAGATTAATTACAGATATGGGTCAGCTATTTCTTGCATTCTACCCATATGAAACAGGTGTTTGGGTTGGCAAGTCATCCAGGGGCAAAGGAAGGACTTCATAGATTACTTTTTTTCCTTCCCCTTTGAGTTTATGGTGAAACTGAGCTTTACTCATTCTCCAGGAGTCAATTACTTCAAATGTTGTGTTCTGCAAACAATTCTTACTGGAATGGTTTCATAGAATCACAGGAAAACCGAGCATGGAAAGAAAATTTACTGGTCCTTTAGACCATCTGCCTTTGTCTTTATCATAGCCACCCATGAGGTAGCTGGAGAAAGCAATCAGATGCACCTATCCTCAGCTCATTCCTTTCTGGGCTGAAAAAATGCCATTCTTGGTCTGTCCTGTGCTCCAGCCCTTGCCTGACTTGGTTGCAGGATTTTCATGTCTTTCTTGATTGAAGTTCTTCCGATGGGAAAAAAGGGCAATCTCTTTCCCTAACCAGTGTCTCCACAGGTAGCCAGAAAGGTTGGATTGGGTTGGAGAACAGTGCAGGCGAGGTCTGGGGAGATAAACTGGGAAGGCAGTGAGTTCACAGGTAAGGCAGGCACCTTTGGCTGATGGCTTTCAGTGGGAGGTGCTGAGCTCACAGCCTTTTCCCGGGGGGAATTCCCAGTAGCATATTTCAGTGTTTCTGAGGCTTGGAACCCAGGTTTGTTTTCCTTAGATCTATTTGGCAAATGAATAGTGCTTCCAGCAGCCAACAGCACTTCAAATCTGATCCAGCAGGGAGCCCTCTCATTAGGCAGAAGGGATTCAGACTGCAGAGGTTAAGCCCAAATCCTGGAGGCCCAGTTCAGCACCCCACTCATAAGAGCTTGCTTGCCATATGCTGACAGATGACTGTCCTCTCCTCAACACCTAAACTCTTGTTTAGCTTTATTTCAAATGTTTACTGTTCTGCTGGGATTTCAATAAAAGCCCCTTGTCCTGCAGCAGCAAGTCATCCAGTACAAGAGTGGGGTCTGTAAAAGTGTCCTGGGTTTGTGCTTGTAAAGCTCTTTGAGAGAGAGCACACTACCCATCCTGTGTTTTGCTTTTGGAAGGAAGTGAAACATACATTATTTAAGTTATTTGTGTTATTGTTAGATCATGGGGACAAAGGGGCTGACTGGTAACAAGCATAAAATAGTTTAAATATATGCCCCTATATTCTTTTTCTAAAAAAACTAAACAAAACAAACTCCCAAAACAGGAAAGGAAGAGAGGGAGGAAGTGAGGATCAGTTGTTATGTTTTGAATTGCTTTGGTTTATGCACTGTATTTTTTCCTTTTGAGCTTCTATTAGCCTATTGCATCTCAAGCTACCTCAGGGCCCCAGAAGTAATGCCACTTATTCAGTTTCTCTAACAGAATAGTTGCCTTTGAAAATCAAATTCTGCAGGTAGATCACTGGTGTATTGGTCCACTGAAGAGAAGTGCACACTACTGGGCACTTGCCTCTGTTTCCTGGTGGCTTTCCCTCTGTTCGGGCACAGCGATCAACTCCCTATCACAGATCAAATGCTACAGCAGCTCTGGATAGGAGCAGAAAGGTGTATTTTAAATTTCTCTTTGCCGTTTCTGTTTCCAGCTTTACATGATGCTGAGTAATGGGGGGGGAAAAAATCAAGCCTTAAGGCTGGAGCAGCAGCAGCTCTTGAGCCTGCAGTGCTGCAGCCTGCAGGGCCTTTGGGGTGCCCAGTGCTGACGGATTCTGCAGCTCCCACAGCACCCATCCCTCCAACCCCAGGGCTGGGCTCAGCCCTCCTTCCCAGCTTCTGAAGGGGAGGGAGCCACGGAGGCAAAACCTCCGAGTCCTTCTCCCCTACTGGTGTTGACTAAATCATGTGAGAGGGATTAAGGAGAGCAGTGAAGCATTTTAACCCTGCTCTCACCGAAAGAGCACTGGGGAACTGGAGCGTCCTCTTTACAGCTGGGCATGTGCATGAAAGGGGCTCGGACATGAGAGGGGGAGTGAGGTGGAGTTGGACAAAGAGCCCAGTTAGCTCTCGATGCTGCTGACAGGGTCACAACATGGAACTTTGGAGTGTTTGCTCCAGGATTTCCTCTCTCTGGATACTGAGGATCTTTTGCTGCTTCAGGAAGGCAGCAATGCCACGGCAGATCGGTGTGGTGCTTCCACAGCCGTTCCCACTCCTCCCTGGAGCTTTCTGAAATCACTCTGCCTTTTGATAGTGGCCCAGCTCCCCAGTTCAGTGCCTCCTCTTTGTGCAGGCACCATGGAGTCCAGGCTGGAGGGAGATAATACTTCCTGAAGTGCTCATTTATCCCAGCGGGAGAGAGGCGGCTCGCAGCATCCACACGGGTTATTAATCTGCACTGGAAAGAAAAAGCAAACTGCGGAGTTGTATTAGTTTATGTATTATCAGCATTTGTAAGGTACCTGTTGCCCTAGTAACGAGGAACAATGTATATAGCTTCGACCAGGCAAAATCACCCTCTGGTCAGGGAAATAAAAAATTCATGGCCTTTCCTCTGGAGCCACTCCTCCTGTGCTTGGGGAGGAGGGCTTAGGAGACAGAAGAAACTGAGCTGGTTGTTATGATCATACAATCCCAGTTGCTGTTCATTCACTGCTCCTGGGAACCCTGCAGAGCTGCTAACAAGCTGTGTGTATATTGAGAGCTCATAGGGATATGCTGCAGGCAGGGGCACAGAGGGGTGGGCAAGCTCAAGTAATTTGAAGCCTGCACAGTGCCTTCCAGTGCACTGGGCTTGGGGATATTCTGAGCTGTCCTTTTGGTGTTCCTTTTGCTCTCATCTCCAAAGGACTGGCAGGGAAACTCAACAGGGGGCTTCTCCTGTCCCCATTCACCTTGGGAGCTAGGCTGTCTCGACAAGAAAGGAGAGACAGGCTCTGCTGTTTGTTTGACAAGTGCATGTGCAGCCCTGTCCTCACTTCTCAAGGCTTTATCAAGTTTTTTTATCATTAAATGGGACTCGCAGCATTGCCAAACTTGAAAAGCTACCACAGATCTTACAGCAGCAATTGCTCTTCTAATGAGGGCAGAATGAGTGAATGTGATGCTGTTGCTGTTTGTGTCACAGGATGGTCAGAAGACCATCCTGCTGGGCACTGGGAGCTCACCCTGGCACCGTGTTCCCACTGGTTGCCCCATCCCTGGAGCAGGGACCCTGGCTGAGTACATGGTCCTCTAAACTTTCAGATGCTTGACACCTGATGTTTTCCTTACAGAAAAAGATAGTGCTCTGTATGAACAGTAAAACAAGATAAACATTGTGCTCAATATGACAACCAAGAAAAATACTGCAAGGATTCCTTAAAGGCTGAGATGGGTTCAGAAGACAATGCTGATTGTGTCAACATCAGGAGGAGAGTCATTGCTCAGGTCCTGGCAGTTGCAGGAGATAAAACAGCACTTTCTATTGCATGTGGGTCAGCTAGTATGGGCTTGTTCCTAGCATTGATTCTATATGCTGGCTAATGACAATACAGCTATTGTTCTTTCACCTGTTTGCAAAGGGAAATAAATCTATGACAGAATTTTAGTACTTTTCCATGAGGCAAATAGGTCAGGTTTCTTTATTTGTGCCATTCAGTGCAGTACATCTAGTCTCTCAAATCTGAGCTCCAACCCAAGATATGTATAGGCAGTGCAGGCCCTGGTTTTATCACCTTCTAAGAGATTATAAAGTCAGTAATTAAAATCTCCGCCAGAGTGAAATAAGAGGTAAGATTCAGGTAGCTGTAGACTTGGCAGCCAGCTAAGAGGAATCCAATTATTTGTGTGACTGCAGGGTTTTGCTGCAGGATCACATCACAAGTGGTAGCCAGCAGCACAAAACTTACTTCACTTTGGCTTGATGCTTGTCACAATTACTACACAAACAGTAAAAAAATCATCATCTGTTATTGTTCCATGTTCCTATCACTCTCTCTTTGTTGCACCAGAAGAGATTTGTCTTCACTCTCTATCAGCCACCACAGTGATTGCCTCACTGTGACTTTGGCTATAATTTTAATTGTCTACAGATCCTGCACTGATCTTTCTGACACTGAAAGATTTAAGAGTAGAGTTAAGCTTTGGAATCGATGTTAACAAGTCTTTATTTGGGACCCTTGTTTAATAAACTCTCATAGCCTCTAGGGGTGATTTACAAAACTGACCTTCGCTGGCTGTCTGTAAAACCAGAAAATCAGTAAATACATTTCTTCAGAAAGTAATGGATGCTTCCTTATTGGGAATCACCATGGCACCTGGAGTCATGGCCACAGCTTTACCTGCCCCAAAGCATTACAGCTCTAACTTTCAAGTAGATGATTTATTGCCCTGCTAAGGGCTGAATAAACCCAAACTTCTTTTTCAATTCACATTAAGATGTTGCAGCAGAGGTAAAAGCAGTTGATTACTTGCAGTACAGAGCCTCTTCCCATGTCTAGCAGAACTGACAGTGTCATTTTAAATGGTCCAAGTTATAGGAGTCTGAACCAAAGGTTGTAAAAGGCATGGTATGGAACAGCCAGGCTTTGATGAGGACATGGCTGGCTAACCTAACAGGCATTCCTTGGCTTAACAGCCCTTCAGCAAAGTGCAATGAGTTGTCTGGCTTTGAATTCACAATGAAGGTTTCTGCTTTAAAAAGTAAAGGGGGGGGGGAAAAAGTAATAGTGTTGGCATTCTGCTCCAGCAGACAACTGGGACTGCGCCCCCAGTGAAAATGCCATGGAGACAATGTGTCTGCTCCTACCCATCACATCTCTTTCCATGCCAGTGGCTGACTCCAACCCATACACAAAATCCAGGCAGCTGGCTGCAGTGGTATTTGCAAAGGTGAAATCATACAACTGTTACTGAAGCCTGCTCGTTCCTGATTGGAAAAGTCGATGAGCATTTTACAGATGATGGGTTTGGGCAGCGGTTCTAAAGTCACTGTGCTCTGCTTCCTTTTGCCCTCTGATTTGACTGCTGGAGATGCTGTGCGTACTTTATAGTAAATGGGTAATAAGGGATTATGAAGTGATACAAGAGTGTTAAGAAGTGCTATCTACAAATCAGTATAAAATATTCCAGGCTTTTATAAGGCCCTATTACAAGAAAATTGAAGGATTTTTGCATCAGTTGATTAACCAGTTATGAAACTGTGCCTCTCATTAAACTTTCATAGGACATGTTAAATGTACAGTTGTAAATGAAAGGTGACTAGGCCATTTATTGCAAAACGAATGGATTGATATGATAAAAAGGGGGCCGTGCTTTTGTGTGGGGATACTGTCAAGAGGAATAGGAAGAGCACTCCCAAAAATGAGAAGGCCACAGTGCTCTTTCACTTCAAAACAGAGTCCTGAATCTGCCCTGTTAGAAAAATCTATCACTGAGACTTGAGTGAAGTATTATCTAACCATCTGAGACACAGCCCTATAATTCATGGGTCATTGACACAGTAGAGAAGATCAGTTCTGGCTATTGTAGCAGCAGAGGGACTCTTAATCCATGGATTATTAACGTGGAAAATTGAAGGGGCTGTTACAGGCTTGTGGTTTATTAGACTATTGTGGATTTAGGGAGCTTTAATTTGAAGATTATGGACACAATGGAGTGCAACAGATCCCTTGACAATGTCAGTGGCAAGGCTTTTGTACAGGAGAAAGCTTCTGCCTGAATTCTGTCCTTCCCCATCCCACAGGATACTGCTTAGGAAAACACTTATGGGGCTGCAATCACCTTTGAAGCTCATTTGATCAAAGCAACTCAGAAACGCACTTCTCTGAAGATAATGCTCCCTCAGCTCTCCAGTCTGGAAATTATTTTGTTCTAGCAAGGTTTTTCTTGCCAGCACTTGATTTTCATCCCCTGTTGCTGTTTTGTCTTGCAAAAATTTGATGCTACATCATGTTTGTATAACATCATTAGGTCCATGGGATGCTTTGCAGGACAAGCGAGATGAATGTGTTATGTGCTGGAGAAGGACCAAGGAATTAAACCTTGGACCTTCACTGGCAACAGCTTTGTGAAATAGCCTCCTACCCAAATCACCATCTCAAAAGTGCACTGAGTGAGCTTATCTCTGTTCCCCATCCACCTTGAAGGACTAACAGAGATGTGAGGAGAGGCACAGTGAGGCTTGAACACAACCATAGTTCCAAAGACAGCCAGCCTGCTCTGAAAGCCTCCACCAGGGAGAATTTCTTCCCTGCCCAAGGATGTTGTACGTTCTGTTTTACCCTTCTCTGTCCTAGAAGTGAAGGGAAATGGAAATGGTTACAGAAAACACTGCAGGAAGGATCGGGGTTGAGGGACGCTCAGAACTAGCATTGGGGTAAGCTCTGTAACTGCAGCAGTTCCACTGCACAGCACAGGCATGAACTGGAAACCTTCCCTCTCCATTCTCTGATTTATGTTTGTGGCACAAGAGGAGGGGCTGTGAGCACAGAGCAGCTGGCTGGATCAAGGCTCATGTCTTCTGTGCCTGTGCTCAGGCTGAGGTGTGCCTGCACAGGTTGTTTTGCATCTCTTCCATGACTGTCTGCAGCTGGGGAGTGGACTGAGGCGAGCAGGGAGGAAAGCCAAAACACCATCTGTGCGGGCATTGTTTGGTTTGTTGTGCTCTTGTCCAGAAAAAGCACGATTTGTTCATGGAGCTTCTTGCTGTTGGAAGCTGAGGAAGCCAAAGTATGAATGGGATCAAAAGGAACTGCACAAGCCCATGGCTGGCAGCTCATGAATGGCCTTTGAATGTCTCAGACACAACAGCAACACCAAGATTTCTAGCATGGGGAGAACAACAGGAAGAACAGCCATGCTCGTTCTCTTGTCCAGGTTATTTCCCAAAGTTGGATACTTCCTAATTCTTTTGTTAGACTTCATTTTAGGGCCAGACAAAACCTTAAAAGCTTTCCCAACTGGAAAGAAGAAGGTAGCTACACAAAATAAACTACAGTGTGTGTGAATTGGGGAATGGGAAGCAAAATGGAGGCAGGGAGTTCTCCCAGGCCGAGACAAGTGAACTGAATGCTCCAGTTTCCTGGCCCAACATCAGTGAGATAGACTCACTGCCAGTAGGTGACAGAGAAAGCACGTGCAGGGCTTGAGAAGGCAACTCAAAAGTTTCTAGAAATAGCCCTGGGCACTGGGACAGTCCCTATGCTCTGATGCTCCATTGTGTATCCAAAGGCTTGGTATATACACAAAGTACCAGAAGTAATGCCCAGCCTTCATTAAATTATAAAATTGGTTGAGTGATTATTTTAATTGAAAAATATATATTTACTTGAAACAAACTCCTGTTTCTCAACTGTGCTTATGTTACACAGGGAGTTTGGTTTATGCTTGTATAGATAATGTTTAATATTCATCCTGGGAATAGCTATTTAGCACAAATAACTATTTCTTCAATATTAATTTCCCCTTCATGTATTTACATTTTCTTGCTTTCCCTCCCTTGCCCTCTTCCATTCCTCTCCCCATCAAAATTTACTTATATTTACCAGGAAATATATGTGGTTTAGAGTAAAGCAAAACAAATGATGGATTGAGTGTATTTGCAATGCCCTTTGAAAACTGGCCCAGTGTTCAAATACTGCTCAGTTTTATTCCTCTAAGTATTCTGTGCTTACTGCTGTAACATGTCATCTACACAGCCAGGAAGTTGTACAAGATACACAAGATTCAAGCCAACAGGATAAAATCCAAGTGATCTTTTAGCCAGCTTTTGAAATGAATAGAATTTTGTGACCCATAACTACAGAAATTAGTATTATCTCAGCAGTCAAACACAGATGGTCCACATGAAGTTTTCTGTGTAACTTCTGATTTGACATGTGAAACATTTCCTATAATTTTTTTTAAATATACTGTGATTTTGAGCCCTATGCTATTTAATAAAGCACATATTGTTGCAAAGGAACAAAGTCCTGAGAAGTCTCAGGAACATTGCCAGGTTTAAGCAGCTTTCAGAATTTGTGTATGAGAAGATGCCTGATTTTTGACAAGCACTGTATGTGCAACTCCATTTTTTAATTAAATGGGAGCACACCTTTTAATGTTGATGTGCTGGACACCTGCAAGGAGTTCTTAAAAGCTCAGTTGCTCTGACACACTAAACTCTCAAATAGTGGGAAACCTTCCTTTAATTTCATCAGATGTCTCCCACAAGTATGCACGAAAATGTTTGTCTTTATATTATCAGCAGTTTTTATATTACAAAATAGCCAAAGGTCAGAATTTCGTTTTTGCTCGGGCATGGTGTTGAATGAACAATAGCTGAATAACTGCATTTGGATTCAGTCACTGATTACACTCCCTCTAGATATTCTCACAATCTCTTATTCTTCCATTTCTGACCAATAAAGTGGCTGGCTTTTGGTAAACAGCTGGAGTCAAAGTGGTATAGAAGGTAAAAATACCACTGAGGTAGGTGAGAGGTTCTGCTGGTGAGAATATGAAGGAAGGAAAAACCCTGAGCTCCCAGAGCTGTGGGCACCACCCTCCCTGCGAGAGGATTGGGAAACAATGCATATTTTGGTCATTTGGTTGCTCATGTTCAGAGCAGAATTGCATCGTAATTTCAAATGTTTTGCTCGCAGATGAAGCTTTTCTGCTGAAGCCTAGGAAACAGATTGGTTGTGTGTGACAGTCATGTTCAGAGGGGATACTGGGGGCTGCAGTGAAACACTCCATGCTGTATGTGGTGAATAGGAGCTCTCACTGCCACTGCCATGTGAAACACTGTGACTTGGCCCCGAGGGTGCAGGGGAATAACACTGTCTGGGCAACAATATGGAATTACTCCTACTCAGGCTACTGCTCTCCTCTGTCTCGAGGCCTTCCTATACAGCAAGGTCAGATGGGGAGCCATCAGGAGACAGCTGACACTGACTCAGAGCAAGCCTGGCCACTTCTCCTTCTCAGCTTTGCCAAGATAACCATCTCTGCTGGGAAGAGCCAAGGTGGGGAATCTCTTTCTTTACTTGATCAAAGCAATTCAATTACCTCCTTGTAGAGCTTTATATATTAGCATCACATAACATCTCTTTTCACTTAACTACTCCCACCATTCATTATCCATCCAGATGGAACCTGGCAGAGCTTCCTGTATTCAAGATTTTTTGGATCAGTAGTTATATCTGTTATTGGTCCAGAAAACATCAGCTTTCATCTGACCTCTCCCTCGCATGGAGCTTTTCCTTTCAAACCAAAATTTTTGTTTAAATATTGAAACTTTTATTTATTTAAATAGCAAACCCATGCATCCTCTACTCTTGTCAAATTTCACTAGACTGCATTTCTCCGGCTTTGCTTGTTGTCTTATGGCTCAGCAGATAATGTATTAATGACCTGTACAAACCCCCAGCAGGATATATCCTAGGGAGAAAATGGACAATGTCTGGATTTCTCAGCAGTCCTTCATTTGTAAATGTTACTCAGAAAGTTGTTATGACTCTGATGAAACAAATTCAGCTTCTCCTTTGCAAATACTACACCCACATCTTCCATCTTCACTTACCTTGACCCAAAAGTTGCTGGTGTTTCCTATAGGAACACTAAGCTCTGTGTTTATTAGTCCAATAAATGGCCGTCACTTAATGCTCCAACCAATCCTCCCAGCAATTACAGTCAGCAGGGTTCCCATGCTGTGCATCAGTGACGGTTCGTGAACTTGCTTCAGTAACTTCCCATGAGTTAGCACAGCTGAAGCAGACAAGTCAAACTACAACTACTTTGTTTTGTTGGGGGATTTTGAAGCCTGGTTTCCTAAAGAGATTTCCACCATCACGCTGTAAGTCTCTGCACCTGAATACGTTGTTAAGTTCCATCCAAATTTGACAGACAGCTAGGTATGTCAGCAATAGCAAGATAAGCCACTGAGGAGAGATTAAATCCACGCCACTCAATCAGGAACAAAAGTTGACCTGTGATCTCAAGTAAACCTCCCAATCCCTCAGACTACTCATAGGAAAAGTATTCCTGCTATAGAAGATGTTCTGACTTGGGATTTGTGTGTTACTACCCAGAGACTGGCCCAGCCCTGAACCAGGGAGCCAAAGGAAACAAGGCTTTGCAGCTTCTGTTGCTCACAGATTGCCTTCTTGTTAAACTCCTTCCTAATTTCACTGTCAGAGATATGTGTCAGCTTTTGAGCTTTTGTTTTAAATACACAAAGGTGTTTTTTCCATTAAATATTGTGCAACTGTGCTGGGAGGTGCATTTCCAGTACTTACTTTAGTAATAATTCTTGAGCATGGATGGAAACTGAACCTGAGGGCAGGGAGCACAACAAGCTTTATTGCATTGGAGAGGATGGCAGCCTGAAAACATCTCTGTGTGGGATCACAGCTTGTAGAAAATCAAAACAGAAATGTGCCAGATTCATATAATGTGGTGCAATGAGTCCACAATCCCAGAACTCTGCCCGGGACATTTACATTTGGACCATAGCGGTCCTGTAATGAATGCTGATAGAATGGGGAGTTCCTGACAGGTCTCAGGTCAGTTGTGTGGTGGGGCTGATTCTCAGCTCCATGTGTTTAGTAGACCCTCATGACCTCATGTCCTTTCACTGCTGAGGAAAGTTGTTGGAGCTGAGCCCTGTTTTTATGTGTGGAGCTCTCCTCTCCTCCAAATCTGCAGGAGCATTTCCTGCTCAGTGGAAAAGAAGGAAAGCAGTGATGGTGTCTAGGCTCCAGGTAGCATTGCCCATGTGAGGACAGTGGTTCTGAGGATAATTATTTCATAGGTCATTCGTGTCTGATAAAGGTGAGCAGCAATACATTAAACTTTTCGTATTCTTTCATCTATCTCCTTTTCTCAATTACTTGTTTGCTCACTCTCCTGACCCTTCCTGGTGAGGAAGAAAGTCACTGGTTTTGACATTTTCTAAATAGGAAGAGCCAAGACAGAGAAAACTTCATCTGTTGAAGCAAATTAGGAGAGAAAGAGGCAAACTCCCAGAGCAATTCTTAAAATTCCCCCAAGATGTCCAGCTCCTCTGAGCATCAGGTATTAAAGAAATTCCTCTAATTTTTCTGTTTACATCTTTGCTAACCTAAATCCCTCTGAATGTCTGTTACTAACTCATCTATCCATGGTTACAGAAGGAATTTGATGTAGCCCAGGAAATTTATCCTTTTCTAATAACAAAACCAGTGTTTAGTTGCTGTCTTTTCCACCTCGCATTCTGCATTCTGGAGAGCTTGCTAGCTTGAACTGGACACTTTATTTATAGGGGGAAATTCTCAAACTGTTTTGTATCAGGACCAATTTATACGTATACCTGCATATTACTATATAGAAGTATCTGTATTTAAATATACATGGTGTGTGTGTGCATATGTGTGTGTACAAAATACATTTACAATACTAAGAAAATAAGAAATGAGAGAGAAGTTCCAAGATTCCAAATCTAGGGGAGAATTAAGCTTTTTGCCAGTGGCTTATGAAAACCTTTGAAGTGTGAGTGCTACATTGTGCTACATTCCTCACAAAACTTGAGGATGGTAAGGGAACACTAGTAAATTCTGTGTAGCTTTTTGCTTTTTTAACTTAATTTTCCAAGTAAACTCCTTCCTACCAGAAGTTCAGCTGGAACTGCTTAAATTTATTTTGCTTAAAACAGGAACTGAGATTTTAAAACCATTATTAATAAACAGTTTATTTTTTACTGTGAGGCATCCACTGTAAGTCATAAATTATTGTCCATTAAATTAAAGACACTCACCTTTCCAGCTGTTGTCCTAATCAGCTCAACCTAAAGCAAATAAATTCAGTGCTTTGCCAGTTCTGCAAGGGACTTGGGTGCAGGCATAAGGAGTGTCAGGGTTCCTTTCCTCACCACTCCAGGTGTTACTGGGCCCTGTTGGAATGATTTTCAGAGGCCCTTAGCCATCCTTGAACTTCTGGGAACTCTGACCCTTCATCAGCAGATTGTCTAAGATGAGGACTTACATGCCTGACCAACAGAGTGAGCTCACCCCTTCTCTTTTTTTTTTTTTTTTTTTTTGG
>VWZN01001393.1:1045042-1055078 GCA_013396955.1 Regulus satrapa | reverse complement strand
GGATGTTTCAGGCAGCTGGTTGGAGAGAGGAGCATGTCTGTGACTACTATTCATAGCAAAAAGAAAAATTTCTCATTTTCAGTCTTTTCTACAGCTGACTCTCTATAAACCTCCCGAGTTCAGGAGTAACCAGATGAGTCCGTAGAAAACAATTCTACTGAGAGCTATGAAATACAAATGGAAAGATATCACCCTGACCCCAGAAATCACCCATGAAGTTTGTTAGGGAGGCTTCAGGAGAAATGAGATGGGAAACAGAAGATACAGGTAGCTGGAAATATGTGGGCTGGTAAAATTCACCCCACTTTTGGAGTAACGTGCAAAAGAGGGGACAGTGGGTTAACTTTTGTTTATAGGGATGTGTCAAAGGCATGCATTCCCGTTCTCTGCATCTCACCCTTAACTGACTCCTGTTCCCAGTCCTGGTATGCTCCAATGGCATCTGATGCGATTCATAGAGGGGTGAGAGAGAGCCTACAATGTCTGCAGATAGGAGAAACCAAAACATGGCAATGATTACAGGCAGGTATTACTCTGAAATCACACAGAATTTCACCAGCCAACTCTCACTGGCCATCTACTCTGTCAGGCACCAGAAAGCTGCCTTGATCCTCAGTGCTTGTGTGGGAGGGCAAACAGAAAAGGGATGAAATGCTCCTTTTGCAATATCTTTTCAAACATCTGAGCCATCTCTGCTGAACAAGTGACTGCACTTTAGTGACTGTATCATCTTTAGTGACATTACCACTGGTTAGATAACACTTCTCAGAAAGGGAAATTTAATCTATTGGATTACTTTTTCTGAGTAACTGGGGCAAAACATACAAACAGGGAAATTTTGCAAGGCCGGAGTTTGTTTTTACTTATGACATCCTTTAAAACAAAGGTTAACCTTCTGTTCAGATAATTCCTTGTAGGGCTAAGGTTCAAAACTGAAAGTAGCAGTAGATGTGACTGGGAATTGTGTAGCAAGTTGGGGACTATGATAAATCTGAATTCTTATAAGAATATATGAGGGCTTGGGTGCTGCTATTTTAGGTTCATTTCTCATTCTATTAATTTTTAATGTCACTTACTATTGCAATTGAAAGGTTTGTTGTTTATTCTATATTAAAAAAAAACCAACAAAAAAACCAACAAAAAAACCAAACAACAAAAAACCAAACCAAACCAACAACAAAAAAACCTCAACAACCCTTTTTAGGCTGGAGCGAGGTGGAAGAGAATGATGAATGAAACCTGGGAGGCTGTACCAAACTCCTCCCTTCTCAGAAGTAGATGTCCTCTGATACACTTGAGCTGGTTTGGGATTTTTCCCCTAAGCAGCTCTGTCCAGGGTCTGTTTCCCATAAATCAGGACCACTAACTAAAGCCTGAGTGTGTTGGACCAGGGGCACTCTCTGCAGAATGGCCCCTTCATGCACTGCAGCAAAACTGCAGCTGGTGCCTCTTGAGTGCTTTTGGTCCTGTGTTTGTGGATTTAACATCATTTTCTGCCACAGGCCTCCTGTTAGAAAGCAAATTCAAGCTTGTCGCTGTGTTCAGTGAGGCAGCAAACTTGCAGGGGGAAATTCCCCTCCTGTAGTTCATGGTGTTCTTCTAAACTATTTATAAATAGGTCTGCTGCAGCCAGTGTTTGCATTTGGACAGCCTCACTGTTCTCATTTTCAAGGCTTCTCTCAGATCTGAAAGTAAAGGTCGGGTTGACTCCCCTCATTTGAAACAGAGAAGAAAGTTAACCCTATAAGCATGTGACTCTACTGTAGTAATTCTCAGAAAAATGAGTATATCTTCCTCTCCCTTTGGCTTCATTTTCATTTCTCTGCCCTCTTCATTAGCTGATGATAGTTCTAACTTCCTGCATCCTTTTAAAGAGATCCCCCTGCAAATCATCATCTGGGACTCATGAAATGCAGAGGTCTGCATTTAAGTAAGCAGCACAAATCACAGACTTCTGGCCTGCACTTGCCAGAAGCCCTGGATAAGTTTTCAGCTGAGTTTATGCTTCACCTCCCTCCATTCTACAGAACAATAACATATGGGTCCATTTTCCCAAAAAGCTTGCACCAAAACCCACCAATCCACTTCATGAAGGATTATTTTTTGCTGATTGAGAGGTGTTTGGAAACGACAGGCATCTGATCTCATCTTAAGCCTTAAATAGCTGTAAATCCTGTATTGGTTTACTTTTTACTTCAACCAAATAAAATATTATCCTGCCTCAGGGTTAACACTTTCCAAGCTTGCCTCGGCTGAGTGTTGCACACCAAAGGCATTATTATCTGCCATCACTGGACAAGGCACTGCACGGAGCCATTTCATGGGTGACACAGCTAAAACACTAAATAGGATTACGTGGCTCATAAGGCGGGAGAAGGAGAACCAGCCAGGTAAGCAGCCTTTAAGTTGTACTACATACAGGTAAGAAGAATTTTGGTTCTGTATGGGGCTCTTGAAGGGCAGGTAAAGTACTGAGACAGCCTGAGATGCCGTGCTGGGTGTATGAGCAAAGAATGTGAGGTCTTGTCATCTTCCAGATGTTGTTATCCAAAGGCTGCAGTAAGAAGGGTGTTAGTGTATGTTTACTTTAGTGAGGACCTCAGTGGAGGTCACAGCCTATGTTTGAATCAAGAAAACACGAATGAGGGTGTGAAAAAAATTCACTTTAGAAATTGAAGCAACTTTTTCTTTTTTAATGTTAATATTCAAGAGCACCTTACCCTCTTTTTTCCCCAGGAACTGTTTTAGCAATCTCCTTCAGAATAGATTCTCTTTGACTCAAGTGGTACATTTATTTTGGGATGGATTGCTAATAAATAGAGGTTTTTAGGTGTTCTGAATGCAGAGAATGTAATTGGTAGGCAGGTACATTATGAACCTAACCAAAGAAGACTTACAAGACTACATATTGTTTTATTGCCTATTTAAGACTTTGAAATTAAATGTTTGTATAAAAGAAGGTGCATAATCCCAAGACAGTGGTTTTATTTGTGCTATTACTTAACACAGTGTTACAAACATCCAAGAGGTTTCTCTAAACTTTCTGACTGAGCTGTGAATTGAGGCCAAGGTGAATGCCATGGTTTGACACTGGCCAAATGCCAAGCATGCACGAGAGTCATTCGCTTACCATCTTCTGCTACAGTTGGGCAGAGGAGAGGGGGGCAAAAAAAGAATTAATGAAGGGTTCATGAGTTGAGATAAGAACTGGGAGAAAAATACTCCAGGGGCAAAACAGGTTTAAGTTGAAAGATATAAAGTAAATTTTTTATTAAAAGAGTCAGAGGAGGATAATGAGAAGTAAAATAAGTCCTTAAAACACCTTTTTTCCCCTTCAGCCCCTCCCTTCTTCCCACCAGTGCAGGGGACAGGCTGTGGGAGTTTTGGTCAGTTCTTCACTTGAGATCTTTTTCTGTTTGCTCAGGGAGAGGAGTCTTTTTTCTGCTATGCTGTGAGTCCCTCCCACAGGCAAACACTTTTCCAAAACTGCCCTGGTGTGGGTCACTCCATGGGCTGCAGTCCTCGAAGGACAGGCTGCTCTGGTTTGGGAGCAGGGGCTCTCCCTCTCTCTCTCTCTCTCTCTCCATTCAGGTCTCCCATTCCATCACAGCTTTCTCTGGCATCCACCTGCCCCAGCATGAGCACTTTTCCCACGGGCTGTGAGTGGATCTCTGCATCCCCTGTGGACTTCATGCATTACAGGGGGACAGTTTGTTTTACCATGGTCCTCATCATGGCCTGCAGAGGAATCTCGGCTCCAATGCTTGCAGCATCTCCTCCTCTTCCTTTTTTTTCCCACTGACCGTGGTGCCGCCATGTTGTTTTCCCTCACACGTCCTCGCTTCCTCCTCTTCTCTGACTAGAAGAAAACTGCTGCTTGGCAGTGCCAAATCAACAGAACAAATTTCTCCCAGTAAGTCCTAACCACTGGGCAAAGATGTTCCTCTCAAGAAGGTGTCCTGGTCAAAATAGCTAGAAGTGTTCTGCTCAGTAACAGAGCTACTCTACATGCATTTTTACAGATGTGTGAGTTTTTACCCACCAGTAACACATGCAGGTATAATTTATGTTAGTACAGAAGCATTAAATAATTAATTATCACCATTCTCCTTGGGCATGTTCAGCTGCTGCTTGTTGTGAACATGGGCTCTGAGGCATGGTTTCTGTGCAGGCAGTGGCTGTTACCCTGGCAAGCAAGTGTTCACCCACTGCTTAGTAATCTAATTTTCTCTGCTGGTATGTGAAAAATTGCATGACATTCTTGTCACAAAATTCCTTTTCTAGTTTTCCTGTGTTTGGAGCTTTCATAATTCTCCTTGGTACAGCAATTATTACTGTACCAGCTGTAATGCTTGCAAAAGGTGATCATAATGAAACCTTGCTAGGCGTTTTGTGAAATTCCAGCACTGGTGAGTGTGGTCCCCACCAGAGCTTTTATTATAGATTTTGCCAATTCATTTGGGTATCCATATGAAGGCTTTGATGTCATTTACCTCTCACACTATATCCAAATGAATTGCCATTATTTACCTAAGAACCACGATTTTTTCATCTAGAAAAGTGTAGCTTGTGGCTGGTGTTTTGGGATGAACTTCTGCTCAGTGTGTTCTTTGAACTGCTTGGCACCTCAGTTGAATGACACAGATTTTAGTTTTGTACATCACTAAAAAAAGTAAACTTATAAAATATTGTTAACAAGAACAAGCTCTGCATTTCAGCAACTGTTTTAATTGTTACCAAATTATTTGTTTTACTATATTTTCATTTTGAGTTTAATTTTTTCTATCTCTGTTTCAAGTATAGAGACTAGTTATATTTAGATTTAGATTTATGGTCATAGTTATATTCATGGAGACCTTAAAAATTGGATTTGCTTTTGTATTTCTTCCATTTACATTGATAAAATATCATACACTAAGTAATTCCCATACCCATTAACATATGAGTTGTGCACTTGTACTTATTTTGTCATCCTTACTTCCTCAGGCTATTTTCAACTTTAAGCCACTGCTAATCCATGTCCTTAGTGCTTTTGTGTCCAGGTCTGAATTACATAATTATTATGGAACAGGGATTGAAACGCACTACTCTTGACTTTATTGTACAATGACAGCCAGCTGATTAGCTTTTCTATTTCCACTAATTAGAATAATAGAGCAAATTTAATTGATTTTTTTTTTCAATGTAGGAAGTCCATTTTAAAACTATTTCTAAAGGGAAAGTGGCAATGGAAGAAAATAGCAATGGTCTGCATTTCTGGGTGTCCAGAATTGCTGCCAGACCCACGGGAAGACGACTGAAGCAGGAATGTACCCTGCACTCCGCAGTGCCCACTGCAATGGTACTTGTATAAAATCTGCTGAGACAAAAAAAGAAAAAACAAAAAGCACTTTGGTCACAGAGCTGAAATGGAAAAGTAGCAGCCGCTAAAAGGAACCTTTTGTAGTGTGTCTCCTCAAACTCTGTCTCCTTCCATGAGGCTATGCAAAAAGCAGAACACCTGTAGAATGTCAGGTTTCCTTTCAGATGCAGGAGAGCAGCATCGCATGGCCAGGCCATGTCTCCAACAGGCTGAGCAGTTTGCTACTGTTCCCGTTCCAGCCAAGCTGATTGATTCTCATTTGAAATGCTATCTCTAAGCTGCTTTTGTTCAGTTGCTTACTTTCCTGAAAGGTTATAATCAAAGGGCAGTCTTCAGGAATAATTTGGCTCCCTTGTATGATACTGGTTTCCAAGCAGTATGTAAATAAGGGGTCACATTTTCTCTCAAAGAGAGCACTGCCCCACCATCAGTGCTGTGAGAAATCTGCTTCGCAGCTCCATGGCTGAATTTAGGGGGAAGCATTGCTGACAGGCTGAGTCAGTGGCCCAAATTCTTCTCTCTTTATCCATATAACCACATGAAAATTGTGCCTCCTATCCGCAGAATATGCATGAATAATTTGCTTGGCATGGGACTGGAGCTAGCTAGCACAATAACTATGTTTTTGTAAGCTCCATATGTCCCTTGCCTTGGAGCTTTTCAGATGATACAAAACCCTGGTACTGTGAATAAAATGAGAAAAGCTTGCGCAATGACTTCAGAAGCAATTGGGAGCGACCTAAAGCTCATAAAGGATTCTTGGCCTCAATGATGTTGACTCAGGTCCATCAGACTTACAAGTTACATGCAGACCTTATCGAGATCCTGGAATGACCCCTGCAGTCTGCAGAGATGGGCTTTTAAACCCTGCAAGGGACTCCCAATTGCCAAGCACTTCAGAAACACCACTCTTTAACTGTACTTTTTGAAATAAATTCAAGAAACGACTGCACACACGTTGCCTATCCCTCTCCTCCTCTTTGCACTCAACATTTTTGGTGTAGGAGAGTTCAGTAACGGAAGTGTAAACCTTCTGTTTACATCTATAAACAAGATAAGGTACAAATTGCTGCAATACAAACTTCCTTGCTGTGGCCCTGCGCTGACCTCAGCTATAAATGACAAAGACCCTTCTTTCTCACAGTTGCAGGAGTCTCCAGTCTCTAGGGCAAAGTTTAAACCAGCAAATGTGCTTACAAAATCTTCTGTGTGAATTTTTCTGACTGCTGTGCTAGTCGCACACCGCTCAGGGCCAGGGGCTCATGCCTGTGGTGTGAGGGACAGATGTAGCAGGACCTACACTTGGAGGGTGCCCCTGACACCTCCAGCTGCAGGGTGAGCCTGGAGGCATTTGCACCCATTTCCTGAAATCAAGGAGCAAGCTACATGCACTTTTGCTGAAGGGCTTGTATAGAGAAAGGCATGCTTGTACCACATTTTAGACTGACAGGAGACATCCATGTCACTGTATCTCATGCTCAAGTCTTCTCCTGGAAACTCTATGCTGAGTCAAATAAATTGGTTGCAAAATATCCAAGATTATGCCAAGTAAACACAAGAATAATTAGATTTAAAAGCTACTCACGCATTGTCTTATTTTTACAGATTTCAATGGGTGCAGAAAGAAGAGCTGCCAAAAACACAAAAGCTGTTCCAGGCATGGGAACCAAATTCCTTGTTGACCAGGACAGATGACACATGGCCTGAGGGAACAACACAAGAAGAGCGCTGGGACATGAGAAAAATCTTACGGAGTGGGGCAGAAAAGTAAACGAGAACTTCTGAACTTGACAGCTGTAACTCTATCTCCATGCCCTGAGAGATCTCGGAGCCGCTGGCAGTCACACACACACACGTCATTGAGACTACAGTGGGTATTCCTAATCGGAATTGTTAATCTGGGATTTCTACAGCCATGTTTGTTCTGGGTGGTGGAAGGAAACTAAACCATCATGATTGATACCAACGTCAGACCACAGGGCAGTGCAAGGTTGGGTTTTTGAACACCAGCACTGCGTTTGCACAAGGGTGAGTTACAAGTGATGTTTGTGTGTCCCCAGGCAGAACTTGTATCCCTCTCCTCCTGGCGCAGCTCAGCAGTGGAGCAAAAGGACATCACCTCTGCATGGATCACCCAAATGCAGACCCCTGGAAGATGGACTGGTGCTTAGGCATGGCCCTGCAAGCTTTCCTGTTCCTGCCTTGTTCCCACTGAATGCTCACCATTGGTATGCCCTGGAGAGAGTGTGAAACGGCTCTAAGATGACCAGGTCAGTACCTTGTGTGTTTAAGCAGTGCAGAAACTCCTCTTTTCTTCCTTGTGCTATGCAGTGGGTTGCAGGAGAGTGACACAGAGATATCTGCAAGAGAGAAGGGACACAGGAATGGTTCTTGGTCACTGCTGTTAATGATGCTGCAGAGAGGTGGTGACACTGGATCCCCCACAATGCTTTCAGCAGAAGCATGTCAGCTTCTGAAAAGCACCAGCTCTGGGCCCAGAGGCCTATTTTCTACACATAATGGTATCCAAAAAAATGTCATGCAATTAGGTACCACTGCCCTAAACCATGTGGTTTTATATATGTATAATCAGGGCTACAAAGTTCCATTCTCACTGTACAGAGAGGTTAATTGATGCACAGAATGATGCAGGATAGTGTGCCCAGTTCTCCTCATTTTGAGGGGAAGTGGCTCTTTTGGCTCTCCACGTGTTTCACAAGCTATGACAGGCCTAGGAGTCAGCCATGGGCAAGCATGTCCCTGTCCTGCTGTTGTAGGAACACAAGCATCCATTTTATTGGTAGATTAAATGGCCCAGATTCAGACAATTCTTTGTTTTACTATGGGCTTTGTGTTGCAATGAATCCATATGCCGGAACATCCTCTGAAAGCAGCAGAGAGAGAATGTGGCTGGTGTGTATGAGATTTCTCCTCCCTGCAACAAATGCTATTCTTAGCTGGCTGGCTGGTGTGGAGTAACGCATTAACTGAGTGTGATAAGGCAGGGGAACACCGATACGGGCCCCATTTTCAGCTCTGTTTGCTCTGCCATTAGACAATGGGGTCTTGGTCCCCTAGGAGGCCCTGACATGTCAAAACAATGTCAGTTAAGTCAACAAATATCCTCGTGTTCCTCATTTCTAAATCGTGCTCTGTCCCTTTAAAAATTCTGAATAGAAAGGTTAGGGATATTGAAGAACTAAGATGATAAAATATAGGGAGACAACATGGAAACAGCTGGCTTAGAAACATGAGCTTGATTTCCATCACCAGCATTTGTTATTTATGTTGTAATGCATATGAGAAAGTTGAAAATCTGAAAGACATGACATGTATATCTCAACATCCATGTGTTGTTGGGGAGGAAGTTACTCCTGTAGCAGAGCTGCTATACCTTTGGACATACAAGGTGTGCTGCCCACATGCACATCTCAGGTTTGCCATGCACCTGCAGATGATAAGGAGTTGCAGTAGGGCCATGGTTCTCAGGAAGGTCCAAATCCTTTAGATAATTTTGGGTAACACTTCTGAGTAGGAAAGAAGTGTCATGCACTCACACTGGGTATATGGGAGCTCAATTCCCGGTGTCATTGAATTCAGCCCGATATTGTGGGTAATAGTGCTAGAATCGTTACTGCAAACTGATCACACCTGGATTTAAAAGTAAGTTGCGTGTATGAAAGCAACATTGAGATTACTGACAGGCTGCTTATGCCTATTGGTACCCTTATGGCTCCTGTCCCAGCTCATCCCTCCTTGCATGCAAAAGACACAGTAAGGCTCAGCTGAAAAGTCTGGGGAATCTTGAGGGCTGGCCCATGTTCTTGTGTGCTTAGAGTTGACAAAATTAGGTGCTTACTTCATTGGCTGAAAACAGATGAAAAGAAATACCTACTTGTGCTATGAATAATTCATCAGTGAAAGTAAGTGCTGCGGGATAGTATTTGGGATGAAAACTGCATAACAGTAGTCTCACAAGTCAATTTGCTACCTATAAAGGAAGGGATTTGTGTTGGATGTCCTCTCTTCAGGAAAAAAACCCTCTCCTCTTAACACTGTCTGCATTTGGAAACAGCCTACATTTTAAGCAATTAAAACTGATGTTCCTGACAAACATTCGCCTCCAAAGAAATAGTCTATTGTAAACGTAAACTCTCAAGATCCTTCCAGGCATACCAGCAGACTGTCTCCTAAAAATTCTTACCAAGCCATCTGGTGCCTTATCTTTGTAGCCAAGCCATACAATAACTTTAAAAGAGAATTGTTGCTCGCAGGGTTTAGTCTCAGGACTACAGATTCCCTTGGAAGTATCCCAGTTCACTCTGAACCCGTTAGACAGGCAGCTCTGGCTATGCGAATTCTCCACTACTTTCAATCAAGACCCAAAATGTGCAGCTGTGGCTCTCTCGGGAGATCCCCTCTTCCTGTGGTTTGCAAAGGGAATGAAGGAGTTACAGAGAGAAGCTGGAGATTTCCAAACAGGGATTTACACTCCATTAATTCTCTCTCCGGCATCCCAGCCAGAGTGGCATGACATGAATGTGGTTGGGAAGGCTGCAGCTTATTCACATCATTCTTGTAGCTCTCCCCACACCTGCAAGGGGAACGTATGGATTCCAGGTTTGCTCCTAGACAGCCTTTGCTATCAAAAAAAAAAAAAAAAAAAAAAAAAAA
>VWZN01001393.1:966190-1035121 GCA_013396955.1 Regulus satrapa | reverse complement strand
AAAGGGCTGACTCTTCCGTCCGTCCTGGTGCATTTCATTCCCACGGGGTGCCAATCCCAGCGGCTCCCTGAGAGTTGCTGCTCGTTTCGTTCTGTCCAGGAGTTCCTCTGGGTGCATGTGTTCTAGGCTTGGGCGCAAGTGTGTGTGGTTTCCCTCCTAGGTACTGGCCACGGATCCCGGTATGGGATGGCTACAGAAGGTTTTCTCTTGGATATTTTTTTATTTACCCGCCAAATATTTGCATTTGTAGTTGTATGCAATTAGGAGTGCTAATGTCTTCTCATAAGCAGGGATTTCACTAGCTGAGCATCTTCCTCTGGTCCTTATACGTGTGTTAAAAGTCTGTCTCTGGGAGACCCGCTGTGTGAAACCAGCACATGATGGGGTTGCACACAGCAGCACTATCACCCTGCGGGCAGGAGTGGCTTGGTCAGCGTCACTGGCATAAGGACAGGGTCTGGCAGACCTGCCCCTCTCATGCTCCCTGCCCGAGGGTTAGTAATTAGCCCTCTGTAAGCACCAGTGGGGTGGGTGCAAGCAGTGTGACTGGAGCTGGCACTCCAGACCGTGCCTTCGCAGGAGTTACCACGGAGCTAGGCACACCTCCCTCATTAAGTGCTCGCTTTGTGGGGTAGTGCTGCTATGTGGCTTGTCATCATACAAAGCTGACCTCCTGTTCCTCTCTCCGGTCCCTCTCAGCTAGGCACATTCAAGTCTGATGATGGAGACTATTTTGTAGAGCCGCTCCTATCGCTCGAGGAACAGGAGTACGAAGAAGAGCACAATAAACCACATCTTGTCTACCGACACCGGACACCTCCAACCAACTCTTCAGGGGACAGGCAGACTTGCAATACTCCAGGTACTCATTTTGTTACTGCCTTGGATGACTTGATACTTGGAAGTGCTATTTGCAATTAAAAGGCAGTAGGTTTGTGTGGGGAAAAAAGAAATGCAGAGTTGAAGGACCCCTCTAGAAACGGTCCTATGAATTCTAGGACTGGGCTTGTGCTGGTAACACTGTCCTGGAGAGATGTGGTGCACCTGTGCTTTCTAGGAACTGGTTATAAGGAAGTTGCGGTCAGAAAAAAATGTTGCAGTTTCCCTTTGATTCCTGACCTAAAGCTGGCAGGAGAGCTTTTGGTCTGTCTTGCCTTACGTATCCTATGAGCTCTTTAATGTGTTTTCTGTTCTCTGCTACATGTAATTCCCAACCATCCTAATCTGAGATACTCTCTGTCTGATAGTCTGTCCTTTAAATGAAATCCTTCTGTCTTGGTCTTGCTGTGCTTCTGGTCTTCCTTCCCCAAATCTGGCTGTGAGTTGCCACACCTTCTTT
The DNA here is from genome assembly GCA_013396955.1 of Regulus satrapa. Lineage (NCBI taxonomy): Eukaryota > Metazoa > Chordata > Aves > Passeriformes > Regulidae > Regulus > Regulus satrapa. The sequence goes on along the minus strand of VWZN01001393.1, from coordinate 1,033,782 downwards.
CTAGTGGATATGAGAAGGTCCTAACACTAACTCTGACAGTTCTTTCCTTAGTAATCACTTTTCCATGGTTCATTTTCAAAGGCGCTTTTTTTTCCCCCATGGCCCTTCCTCCACCAGCACCATCTCCCTGACCTCCTCACTCCCTCTTTCTAGTCCTTGCACATATGAAAGAGCACAAGCCTTTTTCTCTCCCCCTTCGTGTGCCTTGATGAGCAATAGCCTTGCTCCTACTGTCCCTATTATCTGCAGTGGCCTCCTGCTGCTCTCTGCTTCCTTGACTTCCTAATGTTCACGACTAATCCTCCCCTTTGGCAGCAAATACCTAAATTTTCTCTGAGGGAGCTTATTCCTTCGTTCTCCTGTTTCACCTGCTGTTTTGCCCCCCTCCTTTGGCCTGCAGCTAGATCTACAGGAACTTTAAAGCCTAAACAGAGTAGACCTTGACCGGGTTCCCTTGTGGGCTGTAAGCTGCTCGTATGCTGCAAAGTAGGTGAAGTTGCTCGGGTAAAGGTACCACTGGAGGAGAAGCATGGTGCCCAAATTAGTCTGCAATTAGCCCACGTTAACTTGTTTGGCGCCCATGACTGTGGATCGTGGCTGTGCAACTGTTGAGCTGTCAGTCTGTTCAGCTTGCACTGATCGTACTAAGTCCAAAGATGCTCTGATGCTCTGTGACCAGCCAGAGCAACATGTTTTTCTTCTAGAAGACATGTGAATCCACGTCCACACGCAAACCTATGTGCCAGGGATACAGTGGCACCTCTCACAAGGCTGTCGTTGTTTGTTCTTCCAAGGGTTGCTGCTGGAATATGCCATTCTGGTTTCTCTCTTCCAGCTGTTTCTGCTCCCTTCTTTGAGATCAGATGCAGGAGACTCAGAACAGTTGGAAAGAAACATGGAATCTGGCACATTGCATCAGTAACCCTTGGAGGAACGGAGCAGCAGATCACAGGACTCATTGAATCAAAGGTAGCTGGGAGGGCTCTGAATTTTGCTTGTGGACTTGACTCTGTGCTGCTGTAACAGACTCCTGTATTTCACCCCACTGTATCATAGTTCCCATTTAGGATAACTCTCTTCTGTATTGTAATTCAGAATATGTAAGAATAATACTCCATCTGCGATTTTACCAATGTGGTGTGTATCTCTCCTTTGTTCCAATATTCTTTGCTTCTTGCTTGTCTTTGTTTTCTTGCTCTTCTCAGTTGCTTCATGTAGTCGAAGGAGGAATTCTCACCTCTCAAACACAAGCTTGTGTTCCAGATAGGCATAAGAGTCTTATTTGTCTTCCTGTTCTCTTTCCCTCCTTCTCTCCCTCTTTACTGTCTCTTCCTTTTGTCATCATTCAAGCTTTTGAAAGGGAATGATGCTATGGCTGTATGTGTGTGGTGGACAAATCTTGGTTATTTCATTTAAGGAGCGAGTTCAGAGCACAGTTCAGGTAATGCTGAACCTTGGCATCCTACCTGAGGTTACGTCTGGTGAGAGAAGGTGTCTCACATGTCTTTGCAGCAGAGGTGGACGTGCAAAATCGAGCAGCACTCACTGTTTTAGACAAGGTGTATCTCTCACGCCTGCCAAAGAAGAATGAGAGTTTGGGAGTTAGTCATAGTTGTAGGGTGTTGTGTGAGTTCAGTTTTTTGAAAGAACAATGTGTGAAACGGTGAATTTGCTTTGCAGGCTTCTGGCAGGGGTGGAAATTTGCTCAAAGAGGAAATTCATGTGAGGGAATTCTAAGGTACCTCCCCTGGGGTAAGGGACCCTACGTTGCCAGGCAGTGGTGCTATTAAGAATGACTTTCTGATAGTCATCTTCCTGGAAATGATTAATAAGCAACATGCTGGTGTGCCCTTGTCATAATGATGTAATTTTAGACTTCTTGAGGTATTCAGGAAAGTTTCCCTTGTGAATTGACTAACAGATTGAGTAAAAGCTTTCATTTACAGCAGTCTCCCTGGTCTTACTTTAGTTTTCAGCGTCCTGAGGTCAGCTTAGGAAACCAGGTATTTGCTTTTGTTAAGTTTTAATTAGCAGTTTCTGATAACAGTTTTAGGTGCTCTGACATAAAAGATACTCTGCAGGTGTTCTGGAAAAAGATCTTTTTCCTCTGAATGCTGATGGATATCAAATGGAAGCTGTGCTCTGCAGATGAACTTTCATAGCACAGCACTGATGTCTCTGGCAATGCATTTCAGCTGTCTGGCATACAGCTCAGCCTCCACAAGAAAAACTTTGGACAGAGTTTTCCTTGGGGTAACAGGTTAATGTAGTTTCAGTCGTAGGAAATGGTGCATTTTCCTCTCCTTCTTTTCTTTTAGTTAGTGCCTTGAATCAGTTTGTCATCTGGCTGGGGATCTGGCAGAATAATTAGTTGTATTTTACTGAATAGCCCTGATGGGATGAGGACTTGGCCAGGCCTGTAGCATGATGTCACTATAGGTGCAGCACCACTACCACCCATCGCTTAAGCTCTTCTGACCTGATTATTAAATATCCGCTTTTTTGAGGTGGAGGAGGAAGAGGAAAGAAATTGAGATCCTAAAAAAAGAAAAAAAGGAAGCAGCTCATTGCGAGGCTGGGGAGCGCAGCTTTCCTGCGTCCCACGGAGGAAGAATCTGACTCCTGTGATAAAGGCGTGGAGCCTTTGTGTCCATGTGCCAGCTGCCTTCATGAGGCCAGCAGCACCTCCCCAAGCCCCCATCCAGTGGGACCTCCTGCCAGGAGCAGACCCATGAGCCCTTTCCATGTGAAACCCTCAAGGTTGGGTCTTGCAGAGGCATGGCCAGGTCCAGATGCCAATAGGACGCTGCCTTTGGTCATCGCTTAAATAAACCACTTCAGAGTCTCTTGCTCTGGGTCTTATGTCCATTGTGCTGCTTCTCCTTTCTATCGCTATTTCCCATGTTTTTATCACTGATGTATGTATATATATGTATTTTTATGTATATTTTGGTTGTTGAGTTCTTTGAAGCTTTTCTCTTCCAGTTTTGTTGGGGTCTGTGATAGCTTTAGCCTTTTACTGAACCCTTGCAATCATTCTGGCTGTTGGCCACCCCTGGTTCTGAGACAGATGTGGCCTCCACCTGCCTGGTTGCACTGAGCCACAATTCCCCTGTGTCTGTGAGTATAATTGCAAGTATTGTGCCCCATTTCTGTTTCCTGCCCAGCTCTTGCTCCAAACTTAGCAAATTCTGTGCAGGTTTTACTGTGACCCTGATGCAGGACTCCTGACTAAACTTTTTGGGGCAGCTCCTTCTTTGTACCCACCACTTTTATTTGGCTGATCTGCACTTCCAATTTCCATTCCAGCTTCGTTAGTTAAATACTACTCTGTTCTTGCCTCGTCTCTCATAATTGTTTTATATCCAAGAGCTGTCTGGTGTTGAGATGAATAAACCAACAACTGAATGTATAGTGAGTGCAAGCTGCTCCCTTACTTGCTGCTGGTCAGCTGTGCCCGTCCCAAGGCTGGTGTTGGACCTGGGCTCTGGGGCTGCATGTGAGAATCTTGCACAAAGTCCCCGCTCTTTAATGAGAGCATTTAAAGCAGGAATATCCAGCATGGGCAAAATTCCTCATGCAGAAGCAGCAATAACACTCTGATGGTGCCAAACTACTAGGAAGACGATTAGAAATCTTCCTGTGTCTGGAGGGGAGCCAAGGGGCTGTAGCCAGCAAAGAGGCCTTCCAGAAGTTTGTGCTGGGGTGGTGAGATTTTGGAAGCAGGCTCAGATGAGTGCAGGACAGAGCAGGTCTTACCTGCACCGTGATGACTGTGCCCCCACCCACTACTGGCAGAGGTGGGAAAGCCCAGTGACTCACCTGTTGAGGCTGCTTTCCAAAATCCACCAAGTATTATCAGCACAGATGGCTGTAGGACACTACCTGCGGGCTTAGCACATCCCAGTACCTGCCAGAAACAGATACAAAAGGGTCTCAGATTTGCTGGTATTTCGCTGAGTGTTACAGCAGTTTGACTACTGAAGAGTATACATGTGGCTTGGCACAGCAGGTCCACAAAGAGAATCCCCATGTGGTCCAGGTGAGGAGGATAGAAGCTCTGTGTGTAAGCTGTGCTGAGAGGGGTCCCATAAAAAGCACAGGAGAAGCCAACAGTGTGGAACCAAGTCTTGCCATTGAGCTAGCATGACACAGGCATACTCACTAATATGTCACCGATTTTTCAGTTGCATTAACGAGTAATTTGTAATAGATTACCCTTGCATAGTAACTGTAACAACCTTTCCCACTGAACGTGACACTGGGGAACCACCAGAGCAGAGGAGTGCTGCCCTGTGTCTTGAGCAAGCAGATGCCCAGTGCTGCCAGCTCAATGATTGTGATTTTGTTTCTGCATGATGAATTGCACCAGCCTGCTCTCCTAATGCCAGCCAGCTTCGTGGAGAGTCTGGTGAGCCCATGGCACAAGCAGGACATGATCCTATCACCAAGTTCCCTTGTGTTTGGAAGGGGTGGTCAGGTTGAGGCTGCCAGGATGGGGTTTGTTAGTGTGTTATCAGTGCCATGACCAGGGAGGAGACCAGGGGAAGGACGGTTAGAGATCTGGTGCTGTGGCTAAAGCCTGACTTTGCAGTGTGGTCTTCCACTGGAGCAGGGAGGGGATGACCTTTTGTTGCTGCTCAGTTGTGGTTCAAGGTGTGTCCACAATGTTACAATTGGCAGTGGAGTGGAGTGGGGCCAGTGATGGAAAATTTCCTGCCCCTTCTGCAGACCCTCTGTATGTGTTCTTACTTGATTGCAGTTTTGAGGGATAAACTTTGAATTCCTTTTCCACAGGACTCAATGTTTGAACTCTTGTGAGTGGTCTGCGGTGAGATCCCAAATCCTTGCACTTGGATTGTTGGTCTAGAGCCCTTTCTTTTTTTGCTGTTTCTTTTGGACTCCGTCTTGCTTCCAACTGTGTTCCTTTTTTTTGTTTTCAACTCATTCATCCAGCAGAATTTTGCATTCTAGTTCTGGTTTCCAGGCAGGTCTTCAGGCAAATTCTGTACTGCTGAATGTCACGTAAACTCAGATTTGCAGGAGATCTGCAGGAAGGTTTTCTTAAGCCTTTACTTCCAGGTTGAGCAATCCTTGAGCTCTTTCAAGAATCTGTTTAAGCTGTCAACTTTGCTTTTGGCCTCAGGGTAAAACACTGACTTTTTTCTTTTCTTCAGAAAAGTTTCTTATCTTAAAGAAGTGGATTGTAATTTTTAGTCAGATAGTAATTAATTCAGGTTTCCTTCCCTCCCAGAATAAAGGAGAGAATTGCATCACAACTCCCATATGCTAACGTAATTAATTCTATTTCTGCCTCCCTGTTGCGGTAACAGCACAGTAAGAGCCAACTGGTATTTGGTCAGATGGGCCTGGGGGATCAAGCACAAGCTTTTGCCATGCCCAGCTGGGAAAGGGATCAGTCTGTAATGTTTGAGGTATCTTGTGATGTTGGCAAGTGAAATAAGGTGATACACTGACTTCAGTTAAAAAACATTGATTGCAGTCAATGATACAGAACCCTAATTGTATCAGTGATACAATTAGTTTTGGTGTAAGATTCTTCAGTGTGAGTTATAAGTAAGGTGCATGCATTTTGTTGTTACTCTTAGTATTGAAAATGTATCAAGCATCCATCTGGCGCCCTAGAGGTGTAAGACCTATGAATTATTGTTGATTGGTTATTGTTCTGAAGTTTAAATATGGTAAGTGGGCAGAGTTAAATTATTCTCCTGGAATCAAAATGGATGTACTTTTACCTCATCTGTGTGGACTTCCATTGAAGGAGGACAGATGGGAGAAGCAGGGCAGCATCACTTTGGTGCTTTCTGTCTGTTCCCTATGGCATTTACTACTGAAAATAAACAGGCTGACTATTCTGTGACTTTTTTCCCCATATGCCTGTAATGTCATTATCAACATCCCTGTGGCCGATTGATGGACATTTTTTTTAATGGGATATTTTTGTCTTATCTTTTACTGACTGTCACTACAAAGTTGTGGTGTTCTGTGTTGTTTTGTTGGCATGGTACATCATAGGTGTCGCTAGACACAAGTGGGGGACACAGGTTATTGTATTTGTGACTGTTGTGCATTGGAAGTTGCCTGAAGAGCATGTGTGGCAGTTCTCTAAGAGGATCTTGAATAATTTTCTGCCACTTGTTCAGCTCGTTTGTCAGTATCTCCTTTCTTAAAGAGGCAATTTATTATTTTGTTCATTAATTCTGTCTACTGTGCAAAATTGATAGCTTTCACTTCTAACTTTTTACCTTTAGGCAGAAAAATAATGTTTTAGGCTGGAATGCATGCTGATATTCATCACCAGGAAAGAAAACATCTAGAATATGTGTGGTCTTTAGTGCTAGCATGGTATAAACCAGAGAATGTTTTATTGCTAAGGGAAGTTGATTGCTGCTCACTGCAAGTCCATGGTTCTCAGCATTCTGGTTCAGGCAGTGAGAAGAAAGGCAGGGTCACCCTGACAGACATCAGGGTTCAGCATCACCTTGAGCTTTGGCACCTCTAAGTCTCTGTCATCAGAGACACAGGATGCAATGAGTGAATTGGGGTGGAACTGTTGGGTTTTGCATCAGTGATGCTTCATACCAGTCTGAACTGCTCATGGCTTTATAGCTTGGCTCCCTGGCCTTAGTATTTTCACATATTGCAAATACAAATTCCAGGCATTGGGTTTGACACAGGGGACTGACTTCAGCAGCAGGAGCTCCTGCTTGTCTGTGGATCTGAACATTGTTCCAGTTGGACATTTAGAAAACCACTTTAGTAAAGTGTGTGTGCAAAGCTCAAAGCAGAGGAGGGCGAGAAAATTAGCAAGTAGCTGTGCCTTGGTCCTGAGGGCTTCAGATCCAGCCATGCAAGTGTTTTTCTTAGTAGCAAAGAAAAGTTCTTTGTTAGAAGCCCAACACTTTCATTCTCCTGTAACAGGTTGGGAGGAACTATCCTGAGCCCAGAATGTTTCTTAATTCAAAGGGAAGTAAAAACAACATGAGCAAATCAAAGCTTCCTTCCTTTGTATTGCTCTAAGAGTAGCATTTGTGGAAGTGCTGATATTTTACTGCATTTTCAATAGTTCCAACCATGAAAGTTTGATCTCTGCAGTTTTGTCCAGCTCATGCTGCTGAAGGTTGAAACCCCAGGTGATGTCAGTTGAGTGGGCTCAGATTAATTTGCAGTTGAACACTTTCTCATTTGCAGGTTTGAAAAATCAAGCAAACTTTTATTTCCACTGTTAGTGCAGAATATCTTTCTCTTTGGATCCTGGCTGGCCCAGATCCTTCATTTCCTTTCCAAAGTAGCTAATTGATCTCACCTCTATTAATAAAACCTCTTTTCCCTTCCTGGCTATAGCAGCAGCTCTGACTGCACAATCAAGGAGTTATCCAGAGGGAAGCAGGATTAGTCCTGCTCATAGGACTGATCGTCTCTGTGTGGTACAGGGCAAGGTAGTGGCTCATCCTTCATTATGTTTCCATCCCTGGCTCTTGTCCGAGCAGGGTGTGAAGCTGCTGGCACAGAAGGTGTGTTCAGCTCTGGGTTATGCTGACCACAGCAGCACCCCACAGTAACAGAGGTGAGAATTTGGCCTCATGCAAATCCATCTGAGATACATTTGTAGATGTATGGAAGGATAGATAGAGATACAAAGCATTTTGATATAGAATTAAGACAGACCCAGGGCTAGAAAAATTCTTTGGTCCAGCTTCGGACCTGTCTGTGCCCGAAAGAGGAGCCAGTTTCATTCCATTTCTTGGCCAGAAGAGCCTGGTCTCTGCATGAAGGCAAATCCATTTTGCCCTTTGCCTGTGTTTCCCAGGTGATGGCAGTCCCTTGGGTGGCTGCGGTTGTACCAGCGACAGGCAGCAAATCCAGCCAGGCAGCTGGAGCTGGGACTTGTACTGAAGCTTTTGGCCAGGGTTTGCTCCTGTGGAGTTGAGGGAGACAGGTCATACACTGACTGACTGCCTGATGGGAGCTCAGCTGAATTTTGCTGTGTTTTATGGAGGTGTGCAGTAAACAATTCACTTCCAAATGATAGTTTTATTATCTGTGCAACTGGGTCAGAGAAGGACTAGAAGTGATATGGGCCAACTGCTGAGTGGTGAACTTTGTTAAAAATCCTAGCTCACACATTCAGAAAAGTTATGATAATAAGTCAGTTTGAAAGGTTCCCTTTTTTTTCTAGCAGGGAGATGTTGTTAGCTCAAGCAAAAGAAAATTTTCCCCCTTCTCTTTCTCTCTCTGCATTTCACTTCTTTTTTTTTTTTTTTTGCTGCTATGTGCAGCTCTTATGAACTTGGAGCTGAACTGGAATTGCTTGAATTGTTACATGTCTCACTTAATTGTGCAAATTGCTCTCTATTCCAAGGTCTAGTTAATGTAGAAATGGGAAGGATTAGGACTGTGGGGATAAGTGATCATTCCATCTTTCAGTATTTGGGTTTAGTATAACAATAGCTACTATGTCAAAAGCAGATCCTGACTCTGCCCTGCCATCATTTTCTGCAGGCAAAGTACTCACATAGGGCCTGAGTCTTCCCTGCCCTCTTTCTTGTGATAGATCCAGAGTACATTAACCAGCAGGAAACATCCATAAATCAGCTGAATGGGTTCTGAGCTGAAGCTTCTTGCCCAAGCGAAAATAAATGTCATTAGTGGGAAGATGCCAAGATGCCATCAGGAAGTGATATCCCTTCACAGGATTTGGTCTCCTTTGTAAGTCTCACATTACAAAGAAGAAAGCAAACAGAAAAAAAAATTAGGATAAACTACCAGGTCTGTATAAAGACACTGAAAACAGCATAGATTGTCTTAGTAAACTATGCGGTAAAATGGGCATTATTCTAGCCTTTACCTGCCTTTTAAATGCATATGAACTGTTGAATCAGTGCATGGGCTTGCCTGATACTTGAATTATTGAACTGTAGTTTGCATGGTTTTAAAGCGTTTGTCTACTCACTGGAGTTTGGTTTTTCTACAAAGTAAAAAAAAAAAAAAGCTTCTTAAACCCATCCAGTTCCTACCATGGGTAAAGTAGATGTGTTTCAGGTCATTGCAAAGATTGAGGGCTTGCCAAGCAAACCATTTTTCTTCCTGATTTCTGTTACTATGTTAACACAATAGGGAAAAAAAAAAAAGAAAGGGAAAATAAGGTGGGGAAATATCACACCCTTTTCTGGCGTTATGTGTGGCAGTAGGAAGCTGGCGCTGCAAAATCACAGTTTTATGTAATGTGAGAGATTTTCCCTTCGGCCTGATGGAAGGGCAGCACGTTGCACCATCCAGTGAGAGAGCACTGCTGTTGTGGCCACTGGAATGGAACAGGATATCACCAGAATCAGGCACACAGAGTTCTAGCAGTGCCTGTGTGCAGCTCCCATTAACAAGTCCAAGGTTTTACAGATGGGTTGAGAGCAGTGCACAGCCATTAGCATTTAATTTTTACAGGTGAGTGCACACTATCTACATGCAAGAAAGATGGGTGAAGAGAACAGTTCACTACTGCCAAAGTCCAGGAGTGGCTTTCTAGGCAGTAAATCCCCATCAATGATGCCTGGTTTTCCAGTAACCAGGCTGACAAACACCCAATACATGACCTGTCCAAATAGCACACTGCAAGTGTTTGAGTGATTTTGTAGGTGGAAATAATTCAGTTGTTTTGGAAGGGATGATGTGTCTGACTTATTTTGTGTGCTGGATGGGGAAAGAGCGCTGATACTTTACCAACACTTGGCAGCATTAGGTTAATGATTGGACTTGATGATCTTAAGTATCTTTTCCAACCTGAGTGACTCTGTGACTCTGTGTCAGATCTCTGCACAAAAAGGAAAGTAGTTTTTGCTCTGTGCTGGGCATACCTGGCTGTTGAGCTCTGATTCCCCTGCATGATCATGGGCAGGTCAGGGCTCTCAGACAAGATCTGGAATTTCATATGATACTCTCTGGGTTTTGGGTGGGTTTGTGGGGTTTTTTTTTAAGCAAGGACACCAGCTGCAGGATTTCAGTGCAAGCCCAGTGAATAAATTTCTTTTATACACTTCCTGTGTGATAGGTGTAAGACATCTTTCAAGGTGTCTTGAAAGATGGGTGTTTTTGCAATTCCCTCTTTTTTTGCCATCTAACTTCCCTCTGCCTGAATGGTTGGGGGAGAAGGTACTTGAGCCTCATGGTCCCACGTGGGGCCCTGCAGAGCTTTTCCTTGGCTCCACAGCTTTGTCTTCAGCCTCGCTCGAGCTCTGTTGAGCATCTCCCTTCCCATCACACATTTTTCCTTGGGTACCTGCTCCTTTTGGAAATTATTTAAAAGGGAAGTTTGAGTGGCAGGCTGAGGGTGCAGAGAGGAGAGGAGCTGGCTGAAGGGCTGGGGTTAGCACTTTCTCCTCAGTCTGGTCCTCTCCTCACCTTTAAGTTATTTGTATGCATAGTTGGCTCCCCAAGCTGATTGGCACTGAATGAGTTGGGATAATGTCATGGTTGCCCACGAAGCCATGCCAGCATGAGAGCACAACCTTGCCAACACAAGGGCATTGATTAGAGCAGAGGAACTAGGGCAATCCAATTATAACCACAAATGCCATTGGCTTTCTCGAATTCTTACTCAAATAACTGCAGACTCTCTGCTGTATTAAGGTGGTCTGGACTATATCAGGAAAGGGGAATTTAGAGGGCTTAGGTAGTGCAGAGTAGACAGGATTTAATTCTTAACTACTGTATTGCCTATTTACACATAGGACAAAAGGATAGCATTTTTCAGAAAGTTGGAAGCTGGCTGATCCCCTTTGCCTGCCATGATACTGCAAAATGTATTTATTTTTCTGGAAATTATTACAAATATTCCTAAAAGGAAACTACACAGGAAAAATAACTAAGAAGTTTCCTATCATTTCAATCTTGTTTGAGCATTGAATACTCCTTTGTTCCCTAATATTCTGCTTCCTCTAACCTACTCAATGGGTCAGATAAGGAAATGTGATATTTTTCACCACCATGACGAAATTAAACTAAAGCTACAAAGAACATGAGGGTTGTAGCCTGGAGTCGTAGATGAGTAGTTCAGATCTGGCTTTATATTAAATGCAGAAGTGAACAGTCTTTCGTGGATGAATCACATTCAATTAGCTACTTCCTATGATGAACTGATTAAAAATTAAGTGGCATCAAATAAGGCTGATTTTGCTCTTACATTTAAATAATGCTATAATTACATACTAATCAGATGGTAAATCTTAATTGTACACGTTCCATATGTTTTATATGCCTGTTCTCCCTCTTCACTTTGTCGTCTTTGTATCAGCATGGAGTATATTTTCAGGCTGCTTTTATGTTTGGCCTAATTGAATATCAAAAGCAGTATATGTGAAACTTCCTGAATTCTATTCTTTCGCCAGTGGCAGCTGTGCTATTAGATGACCTTTACCATTCCTCTAGCACAGAATAATAAAGGGAGGGGGAGAACTGAAGCCCAGCCGTGTTATTGTTAGAGACAGAAATAAATCATATATAATTGCTTTGCTGTGAAGGCCAAATCCTGCCGTCCTTCATGCCTGAGTTAGAAATAGAGGATTTGGACCTTTGTTTCCTGTGGTTTCCTGGCCACCTTGGACGTGCCCGGAATCCTCACGCTGCTGCTGCAGTGGCTAATTACCATTGCAGGGCTCCAGCCCTCCTGTACGGGCCAGGAGCTGGCTCTGCTGCAGGGAGTGTCCACCTCTAAGTGCCACTGGCATCCCCAAGATGGCTTTGAAAATGAAGCCTCAGGTGTTGGATTACATGGTGGGCTTCCACAGAGTACTTCTGTTTCAGTTCCCTGCTTGTTAGGAGCAAGCCCACACAACTTTGTTGAGGTAATAGGTATTTTGACTTAACATACACTGGTACTATTTTTATTCACTCCAGAATGTACTGTATGTTTTTTTCTGCCTTTTAACCACAGATCATGACCACAGTCACAAGAAGAACAAGCGGAAACACTGGAGAAGGCAGTGGGCAGAGAGCAGCATATTATCTGATGTGGAGATGTTGAAACACAGCCTGGAAGTAAATTCTTTTCCTGGGGACAGCAACAAGACGGGAACCATTGGTGAAAAGAAGAGCCACAAGCGAACGAAACGGTTCCTGTCCTACCCACGTTTTGTGGAGGTGATGGTGGTGGCTGACAGCAGGATGGTCGCCTACCACGGAGCCAACCTACAGCACTATGTCTTAACCCTGATGTCAATAGTGAGTGTTCAACCAGGGCGAGTAGATTCACCCACAAATCATTTTCTGGTCATCACAGAGCCCCTCTCTGCCATATTCATATGCAATGCCATCAGTTTGCCTCCCCTAGGCATGGAGATAATGCTGGGGTTACATTAAAGAATGGTAAAACGTGGCTGGAAAATGCTGGTTGCAGTCTTCTTTCCCAGGTCCATCACACTTCCTGATCCCTCTCACACCTCTCTCTTCTAGCTTTCTGAATATCAGACACCATGAGCAATATCACTGGTTGTTCAGTCCACACGCTGTACTCTTCTTTTTATTTAAGCCCACGTGAAATAACAGCTGAATTTAAAAGGTACTTTGGGCACTGTGCCTTCCAGAGGACTGATGGAGGTAGGTTGTGCAGTTGCCTGACTTCCACTGCTGTCTCGAAGAGAAGGATCCAGTGTTCACCTTGATCCTTAGCATAGTTCTCAAGTTGGCTTTCCAGGCTGAGAACAAGCACCTTAATAGCTGCAGGTACTAAGATTCAGTAGTGCAGTTTCCAGACAGGCAGTTCTGTAGATGCAGAGTGTCTGGCAGGGAGTATCCAACATAGCTGTGTCTCTGAAGGGATGCTCATCCTGTTTGAGAGTAGAAGTCCAGTGAATATGTGGTCTAAAAGTGCCCATGTCAACATGAGGCACTTGGAAGAATAAGTTGTTTCTGACAGTCTTTGTGTCTCAGAGCAGAATGATCCTTTAATTTGGTGAAATGCGTGCTAAAGCAAAGGGAAATATTTGGTTTCTGTAGGTTTTCTTCATTCTAAAATTGTGCTTCTGCCAGGAGGTCTCTCCAAGTAGCATCAGAGCACTGAGCAAGGCAGAAGAGCAGTCCCAGGACAAAAACAATTTAAAAGGGAAAATATGTATGTTGTCTTAATTGTTTCCTTGAATGTTAACAGTAATTCCAAGTATTGCTTTTTGGAACAGGTGGCTTCTATCTACAAAGACCCAAGCATTGGAAATTTAATTAATATTGTTATTGTGAAATTGGTCGTGATACATAATGAGCAGGTAATGGAAATTATTTTCTTCACCTTCTGCTTGACAATGACATTTGTAGTGAGCATTGTCACGAATAATTAAAATACCTGCTTTCTGTGTGTTGCTTATCAGGATGGCCCTGCAATATCTTACAATGCCCAGACAACATTAAAAAACTTCTGCCAATGGCAGCAGTCCCAAAACCACCCAGAGGGAAGTCACCTTCGGCATGATACAGCCGTGCTTGTTACCAGGTGTGGTGAATATTCTCATGAAAACTGTAGCCAGTTGTGCATCAGGGGCCGTGAGCATGTAATGCATGGGAAATGTTCAGGTTTTGATGTGGATATAATGATATTTGCAGTTGTGGGAGCATGTGTCCACCATAACAAGAGATGATTTTGAGAGGTTCAAGACTGTCTAAGGTATGCCCATGGGTTTAGCGTAAGATGAAAAACTCTGACTTATGGTGGGGAGTTAGTTTGGACTCGGGATGATGTGGCAAACCAGCATGAGAAGGTCCATTGGAGGACCAAGAGTTGTTTCTGCTGTTGTTACTGTGCTTGCACCTTAACTCACTGCTGCATTGAGAATTAATGTGTCAGGTCTGTTCTGCTTTCAGACAGGATATTTGTAGAGCGCACGACAAATGTGACACTCTAGGTAAGGAAAACCTTTTCTTCTTTCTTTGTCTTTTAATAACTTTTTCTTTATAGTGACAATGTTAATTGCCTGTGCTGAACTGTGAGTCTACCATAAACCTCTGTTCTCTCCTAGGTCTGGCAGAGCTGGGCACAGTCTGTGACCCATACAGGAGCTGTTCAATTAGCGAAGATAACGGACTGAGCACTGCTTTCACAATAGCACATGAACTTGGCCATGTGTATGTTTTATGTAAATACGTTTACATTTGAATAGCCCAATATTTATCCTAACTAGGGCTTGCCAGCCAGGCTGGGAACTGGTACTGCTGAGCCTAATTATTTGAGGGGAGATCAATATACTTGGCTAGAATATGCACGCTGAGGTAGATGAAACTGTAGGGTGCTCTGGAGCCTACCTGAGAGAAGAAAAACCAGCAGGGCCATGTTTTGGGGAGGATAAATGGCAGGGTACCATAAGCAGCACCTGAGCAATGACGTCTTGACCAAGCCACTGGAACTAGCCAGGATTTTGGGCAGAGATGGGAGGTGCTGGGTGCCTTGGGGAGGACCAGGGCAAGGGATACCGGCACATCTCAGCTATCTTTTGGGACTGAAGTCAGAGGAGAGCAGGTCCTCAGCCTGCCACAGTTTGTCCCACAGCACTGTGTGGTGCTGGTAAGGACAGTACAGCAGCTGTGTGTGAAGGAGGAACTTAGCCAGGACATCTGAGAGGTGATGAGGTGTATAAATGAGCTTAACGAAGCTCTGGAACTGTATCACCATGGAAACTCTTGTGCTGCTGGACATCCCCAGAAGAGATGCTGTCATTCACCTCCTCTAGCTGAAATTTCTTTCAAACTATTTTTGCTTCTTCTCACTACTAAGCAGTCATGAGAAAAATCATCTTAGATCACCTAGTCTTTTACCGCTGGCTACAACCTCAGCCAGCTGATTCAGTCCCAAACCACTACATGCCTGCTTTGCAGTGGAGGTCTGTAGGTGTGGGATGGATGAGTACTTGGGAACAGATCTCTCATTGTTCTAAACTCTGTTTTTTCTTCATGGAGAGCTGGCTGAGACAGTCTATTTTTAACCACCGTAGTATTTGTTTAAATGAGACTTCCTGACATGAAGTCCACAAAGTTTTGGTGTTCCCCACACCTAACCTGTGGCTAATTCCTTTGCTAATGCTGCCCTGGAGCTGCTGGGGAGTTAGCAGTGCTCCCGAGCAGGAAACGCCTCTGTGCTCTTTTTTTTCAGAGAGCAGAGTGAAAAGACTGGTTTGTTGGAGGTAATGTTAATGGAATACAAACTCCCCAGCCTTGGAACACAGGATCACACCAGGTCACTTCCCCTTCCCCACTTCAAACAGCACAGCTCTTTAAGCCGCTCTGTCTCCATTAGCGAATTTACCACATTCTTCAAGGTGTCATGTGCTGCAAACTTCACGTTGGTTTCTGCTGATACCAATGCTTGCTGGCATTTTGTAAACCTGCCACGTAAAGTACAGCAGCCAAGTCTATCCCTGGTGCAACCCAACTTTAGGCAGCAGTTTGGCCCAGGGTATCCAACTGCATTAGGAAATATTTTGCATCCAACACGGTATTGCCTGTGTGCATGAGGGTCTGCAGTCAGTGGGCTCAAGTCAATCATCTCCTTCAGAAGTCCCTCAGATCAGCTCTTGGATATGTGGTCAGTTCCAGAGTATTTGTAATTTTTATGAAGGAAGGTCCAGACTCCAGCTTATCTGCAGGATACCATCAGCTGAAAAGGAAACTGCAGCTGGATTTGCCTCTTGCTCCAGGCTCCCTGGAGGACTTCTCTGGCTAAATATATGCAGTCATGGAGTGAAGAGCTGAGCAGGGTGATGCACAGCTTTTTCCAGATGAGTGCTAGGAACCCTGTTCATTAACACTTCCGAATTTATTATGAATATGTGTGTATTCATGCTTTTATTCTGTAATATCTGTCAGCAGCATATTTAGGAAAAAATTTTGGGTTTGCCTACATTTAGTTCACACCGTTGTCCTTGCTATGCTAAATACTTGATGTTCATCTCTTAACTGACTCTACTTTTTGCTCTTCTTTTCCTCTCAGATTTAACATGCCACATGATGACAATCACAAATGCAAGGAAGATGGAGGTAAAAATCAACAGCATGTCATGGCACCAACACTGAACTTCTACACCAATCCCTGGATGTGGTCAAAATGCAGTAGAAAATACATCACTGAATTTCTGGAGTAAGGCCTTGCTTATGCATGTGTTGGGCTGTTTTCACATGTCCATGTGTCCCATGGAGTTCTTCAGTTAATTTGGAGTCCTAGTGTGCAGCATTTAGAGGAAATCAGAGGGATTTGTGTGTGCATGCATCCTTTACATAGAGCAGGAATGCACCCCTAGCATCCAGTCCCTGCCAGTTCAGCCTCATGATAATCTGGCAAGGACCAGCCTCTCAATGGGGAAGAATAAGTCTTCCCCCATGGATATTGCTTTTAAGGAATGTGTGTTCTCCTCAAACCTGAAGAATAACTTTTCCAAGCCTTGTGGCCCAGATACGGAGCTGTGTTTTAGAAGGCAGATTGAATCTGCCTTTCTGCTCCACAGGTCAAGATAAAGCCCTGGCACTAATCTGTGGTGGAAACACCGTTCCAGGAGCCCACGGGTCAGTTTGATGCACAGTGATTCGCCCATTTTGCTGTGATGCCTTCCCGTGTGTTGTGGTGTGGAACAGAATGAGAGCCATGATGCTGTTCTGGCAAATCCAGGAGCTCAGTCCTTTGGGCAGTTCTGCTAATCAGTGATTTTTCTTTCTGAATTCTTTATAATGTGCCAGTGCTTGCTCAGCAACTAAATGCCCACTCAGAAATGCTTTTGCCATGATAGCTGACTGTGCTGTGGTGGATGGTTGCTGTCACAGCACAGGGGTGGTGGTGTATGGGTAACACACCCTCCTGTGCTTGAGTTTGAAATAGCTCATGTGGTGCTTTTTAAACATGGCAAATGTGGTGTGCAAATGCCCTAAGGCTAAATTCAGGCAAACACAAGAGGGTTCTGATTTCACTGCCTCCTGTTTAACACCCTTATTCTGATTTGTGTTGTAGCACTGGTTATGGGGAGTGTTTGCTTGATGAACCTTCATCAAGAACTTACACATTGCCTCAGCAGCTCCCAGGGCTGATTTATGACGTCAACAAACAATGTGAGTTAATTTTTGGACCTGGATCCCAAGTGTGCCCCTATATGGTAAGTGAAATTTCACACCTTATTTTTCCTGGTTTTGCCAGAGCAAAATAAGGTCTCCTGGGGTTGCATGAATGGCAGACTCACAATCCATCAACTTACTGTCAAGCTTGTGAGTTAATGATATGTCCTAGGGGGATAATTTCATAAAGGATCATCTGTCTGGTAAGGCATGTGGCCCATATTTAATGTTTTGGTCTCTGCAATCACTTAAGCAGATGCAGTGTCGGCGACTTTGGTGTATCAACGTCGATGGTGCTCACAAGGGATGTCGAACCCAACACACACCTTGGGCTGATGGGACAGAATGTGAGCCTGGAAAGGTCTGTAATTCCTGGTGGTTTGTGCCTCATGGCTCTTGTTTCCTTGGGCTTAGGCTGAGCATGTCAGTCAAAATCGTCCTACCCTAATGCCAGTTGTGTGGGGCACAGCTCTGATAGCAGTGCTGGAAGCCCAAAGCAGCTCAATGTGTTTTAAGCCTGGTGGTGCCTGGGACATCTCCAGCCCAGATAATATGATTAAAGTCAGCTACTTGGCATAACATTGTTTAAAGCAGGTATTCCTTCTGGAGTGCTTATCTTTTTAAATTAATGCCCTTGAATGAACTTTTTGAGCAAAACTTTTGCAAAGCTTCCCTAACCTTTTGTTAGAAATTGCCTATGTGATGTGAGCAATTAGTAATTCTGTGTAACATAAACTTGTCAGCTGGCTTTTCATCCTGACAACTTCAGAGTAAAATATAGAATTGGTTGACATTTTCTGTATGGAACATTTTTGGCAGTAATTCATAGAAACTTTCCATTTTCATATGCAATGTTAATTTCCAGCTAGCATTGTGGTTTCTAGGAGAAGTGTTTAATTTTTAGTTGTTCATATCTGTAGAGAAAGTAGTTGAGAGGATTTTTCTTTTATTGAGATACTGAAGCTTTTGAATAAAAATGCTAACTGGTTCTTACCATTTGTGTCTGCACAAAAGTGTTCTCCATCTGTGACTAGTAAAAATAGTGTGATATTATTCTACATGATATAGTTTAAAATTTTGCTTTTCTGTCTCTTTAAGATAAATATTAATAATAATAATGTTTTCTTTAGAAAGAATCAAATTTTTAAATCATAGTCGATCAAATGTACTTTAATTAAAAATCTGGATGCTCTTTTAAATATAGTCTTCCATATGGGCTGTGGAGCTCTTTGGAAATTTATCTTTTGGTGCATGTGTCTAAAAACTCTATTGTTCAGTGATGCTTCATTGATTTTCTTCGGGACAATGAGCATCATGTATCCATTTGCCTTCCTTTCTTAGGGAAAAGTGCAATTGCAGATTTGTTTTTATGGTTGAGAATGTGCATTAGAGATGTAATTGGAATGTCTAAAGTTTTTGTGTAAAATACTTGTTTTGAGTGTAGGTATCTGCAGAGTCCCTGTGACTTGAGACCTTGTGCCCTCAACTTTTCTGTTGGTGAGCTTGGAATCTGCTCACTGCTAAAAGATCAGCAATAACTTTGACATTTTCTTGAAATTCCAAAAACCTGGGCTGCAGTGAACCTGCATTTAGCCCTGGATATGAGCAGAGTGATATGCAAACAGCAACAGCTGAGCAGATCAGCCCCATGTCATGCAGTGTCCAGCTGCAGGGCTCTTACTAAAGACTGCATGAGCAAAAACATTCCAGGCCACAAATTTAGACAATCTGATAAGTTTAGACAAACTAGACAAGTGTGATGTGAATGTCTCAGCTGAGAGCAGATGGGCTTTTAAGAAAAGCTAATGCAGCCCACTTGGGCATTTAAATGTGTTCTCACAAAAGGGCTTTATGGAGTAATTTTTCTGTCTCTGTGTTCATCTAATTCAAACTTAAAGTTTGGATCATCATAAACTCTGTCCTGCTTGGTATTTGTTGGGCTTTTAAAGTGCTGAGGTGCGAGTCTGAAGTGCTTTTTCTTGGAATAAATTGCTATTTTGGTACTCTGCTGTGGCCAGGAGCCCTGTTGAACTGCTACTTGCTGACTAATGCCTCAAGTCTGCATGTTTAAAGCCTGTGCTGTATGAGTTGGCAGATGGAGAAAATACCATACCATTTTTTATGGAGATATGTTTGGAAATAAGAGACCCTTTTTTTAGCTTAAAAAAAAGATAGAGCTAAAACTACAGGAATGTAGATTTCACTGGGCTCTAAATTTACACTTAAATGAAGGACATTAAAAAACATGGGAGTATTAACTTAAGCATATTTTGCATGCGAGGACGCTAAATCTGATACTACTAAATCAAGCCATAAGGCCAGCCCAGAGTCTGGCTTTGCTGGGTGATGGTTTTACCATGTTCCACAGAACCAGCTCATTGTTGGGTGGAGATAAATCTCTGAAAGATGATAAAGGGGGTGATAAAATTGGGCCACTCTCCGTTGCGGTTTTCAGGGCTGTTTGAAGGATGGTAACAGAAGGGCAGATGAGCAGTAGTGATTTGTGTCTGCTCCCCTGTGGCAGCAGGTAGTGTGTCTGTTATGCATGCATGGAGCTGCACAGCCCCTTCTGCCCCCTGCTGCTCCATTCAGCCAGCCAGCCCAAGGATGGGAGCTGGATTTGGGGAATTAGCTGGAGCTCCAGTGGCAAGACAAAGGAAAGGAAAGTCTGCTGTAATGTCTTCCATCCCTGCCAGTGGTCTCCAGCTCCACTGTGTGTCTAAGATACTTTGAATTTGCTCCAGACAATCTGCCTTTTATTCTCTTATTCTGGAAGCTGTAAGCTTTATAGGAAAGAGGACCCTGGCAGGCTTTTTAGTCTTTCTGCTGTATCTCAACATAAAAATTATTTTTAAAATACGAAAGGCACAAAGGTTGCACAGCCAGACTGTTCACAGTGTGGTTCCAAGAAGCACCATTGTGTTTATATAAGATAATCTTGCCATTTATTTAAAACAGCTGCTCTTTTCCCCTGCTTTGCTTTCCATCAACTCCATACCCCAAATTTTTAATAAAATCAATGGATGTAGATGACTTCCTGGTTAATACTCAACCATAGGATGGGAGACATATAGGTCATGTCACGGTCTGTTAGCTGTGTTCATTCACTAGTTAGCTATTCAGTCATCTTCCCTGGGTCAGTGGTGCCAGGCATGACTCTGGTTAGATATTTAGCTGTGAGCATCAACATTGCTGCAAGAAGTTCTCTATTGGGACAGCACTGTTGGATTAGTGTCATGTATTTCTGTTATTTTATGATAGCAGTCAGACCTCCTTGAACCTGTTTAGGGACCCCAGCCTCCAGGTTTTCAGCATCTGAATGCCAGGAGGAGTTGTGCATCGTAAGGGTTTGTCCTGCAGCAAAGAAACAGGAATTTCAACTGATTTTATTACTGTCCTTAACTGTAGCAGATGGGTTTTAGTCAGTTTTATCTGGGGAATCAGATCTTCAGATGAAAGCAAATCTAGGCCATTTTGTAGCCTAGAGACCAGGCTTGTCTCTCAGCAAACACCACATGCAGGACTCAAATTATGAGTTCTTCAGCTATCCTGCAAACCATGTCCATGGGCAAATGCACCTGAAATCAGCTTTCTTCATCAGGAAAGCTATGTAACAAGTCAGCCTTCGTGGGCAAAAGTTGTCCCATGTGCTGCAGGTCTGGTGGGATGCACAGCCCCATGACAGCTTGATTCTGCTGTTTTCCTAGCTAGCTTTATCCAAGGTGGTTCATAAGGGAGTCTAAAAAAGCAGGATGAGCTTGTGGTGTGTCTTGACACTACCTTGTTGTGCTGTTAGTGGAAGGGCTGGAAAAACACGGTGCATCAGCACATTTGACCCTGTTCCCATAAAGATCATCAGATCTGGACAGCACCTTGTACACAGAAATACTGCAAGGGAATATTTTAGTGATGCTCTCTACCTGTCTTCTGTAGTCTTGTAGCCTCTTCTAATCTGTGAGCAATCAGCAATGTTTGAGCTTCCCATAATTACAAAGATTTAGGCATCTGTCTATCTCTGGGTTTAAATCAATTGTAGCAAGCACTGTTCCCTGAGAGAGGGCATTTTTCTGTCTACTCTGGTGAGGCCAGAAGGTGACTCTTCCGTAGACCTCACTTTCTGCAGAAGTCTGTGTAGTCTGTCGAGTAAACATACCCCAAAGGATACAATTTATACCATGAAAATAGGGATGGGGGCTTGCCAAGGTAATTTAATCCAGTTTTCCAAACAAAAGAAAACAAAAGTCATTGCTGGAAAACAGAAATGTAGACCAGGTCTTGGCAAGTCCCATGTTATGTCTGAATGTAAAAAAAAACCAAAAAAAAACCAAAAACCACTTGGGGTTGAGGAATTAATTTTTCTATTTTATTTGCCTTTTGGATTTGGAAGTTTTCCACTTTGGGTAGCTGTGGGGAGGTTTGAGGTTTGCCCTGGTGTTTTTCCTCATTGCCTTTCTGCTCCCCTGACGTGGCACAGTTTCTACAGCTCTCCAGGAAATCAGATAGAGCAGCTTTTTGAAAAGCCAGTGCCGTGAGCTTGCTGTGCTGCTTAGCACCAGGAAACAGGGAATATTCAGTGGTTGCTGTTGTCCTCAGTCTTCATCCCATAAATCGTTCCATGGACTCAGCCTTCACTTTGCCACTTAAGGGTATGGAGAAAGAAAAATACAGGGATGACAGATAAAATATAAAGTAGTTCAGTTTTATTTGATTGCAGAATCATTGCGTGTGGCTGAAAAATAAGCGAGGCCGAGTCCTGCTACCCAGGCAGGTCGCTCGTAATGCAGCGCAGCACAACCCCACCTTTGCCATGTCTCTCCTTCACGTGCAGCACTGCAGGTTTGGGATGTGTGTGCCCAAGGAGCGAGAGGCGCCGGTGACGGACGGAGCCTGGGGCACCTGGAGCCCCTTCGGGACCTGCTCCAGGACCTGCGGCGGCGGCATAAAGACGGCGATTCGAGAGTGCAACCGGCCCGAGTGAGTGCACACGGGGGAAGTGCCGCAGGGTCACACGGGGAAGAGCAGTTTGGGTTGCCCAAATGGGCTGAAAGCTGCTTTGGCTGTCCCCAGTCCTTGTGGGTGCCATGGTAGCTGTGCCGTGGGGATGGGTGGCTTTGCCCAGCGTGGGTGAGGCAGGAACTGGACATTGGTGTGTGGGTGAAGTGCTCTAAAAAGTGATCCGTTCAACAATTAGAGATAAAAAGCTGATAGTTCCATGGGTTTATTACCTTCTGTTTTCCTGTGGAGGCACAGCTGGGGTCCCACTTCCAGAGGTGTTTTTCTTTCTCCAAAGCTGTGATTCAGGAAGGAGCTTTCCTCTTTCACCATTTTACTCCTGCTTCGGTTGCTTTTGCAGCTGTTCCTACAGGCCTTTATAATAAAGTTTTCTACCGTTTTATTCCTGCTTTGTCTGGTTTTTCAGCTTTTGGCTGCTTTTGCAGCTGATCCTTTATACAGTTACGTTTCAGCTGGTGCAGACTAGCCAAACCTCAGCAGAAATCTGTGCCCCATTAAAAAGTGGCACTCAGAAATGTTTGCTATCAGCCTGGAATGCAAAATCCTGCACCCTTTGAAACAGCGGGGAATTTTGCTGTGGGCTTCAAGGAGACAAATATGTAGCTGCTGCAATAGTGATAGCTTGAGCAACTGGTATGAGAGCAGCCTGTTTACGTAAATTGGGAATGTGCTGATTTCTGTTTAACTGCCTTCTTGCAGAAGAAGGGGTGGGCAGGAGGCTTTCTGGGCTTTTATTTAGGACTGAGATACAGAGAGGAGAGGGATCTGTGGGGCTGCTTGTACTGAGGGGTCTTAAAAAGATTCTTATATCTCATCACTGGTGTTGGATGGTTTATTGCCAAGGAAATTGCCACTAGGCATGTGCCAGTGATAGTTTCATCACTGCTAATGGGAGAAGGGAGAGCTTATACCTATGACACTGGTGGTGTAGTAACAGGAGAGGCTGCTCAGCACAGCTGGGCAAGTCTCAGAAGCTGAGGCTGAAAGAGTAGGACACCAGCACGTTAATTAAAACAATGCTAAGAAAAACACAAGTGTGAAGAGCTTTCATCTGACTATGCTGAGTCAGGACACTCCATATGGTCTTTGGTAGCCATGGAAAGAAAAAAACAAAGCATCTTTCCAGCTCTGCTGCTGAAACTTTAGATGCTATCAGCGAGATGTATTCTTGTCTTCTGAGAAGCATCTATTCAGACTGATAGCTTTTTGTGATAGAAAATCTCCTTTATGCTAAAGGCTAGCCAAGGGACTTGAAATTCCATCTTCTCTGATAGCATGGGGTTTGTGTCCTGCTGCTTCAGTCAGTGTATTGCTGTGGCTGGGATTTGCAAAACCATCTAAACACACTCAGCACCCAGCTGCCCGAAAAATCCTTATGATTGACTGTGGTTATTTTCCAGCCCCCTTTTGCTGAGCCTTGTGCTGCCACTGGCCTCTCTTCTCCAGCCCCTCACAAGGTCTCTGTGAGGAGTTAGTCTGTCCTGGCACCATCCACAGAGCTTTGCACCGATTGCTGGTTTGTGCCTGTAGTTTGACACCACAGTGTCAGAGCTCTCAGCACCTGTGTCCCCATTACCACGGGGCTGCTAAAACAATGCAAATGGATGATGAGACCCCACTGGATACTCTCTCTTGCCTTTTCCCCTTCTCAAAATACTTCAAAGAGAGAGTTTCTCCTCTCTTGTAGAAGGCAGCAAACCCAACCCAGATACCTCGAGTAAGGTCTGAAATAATTCGCAATAAATCTTTTGTATTCAAAGATGGTTGAGCTTTTATAAGTTTTTTCTGTGCATAAAGGATCTGGGGTGGGATCTTGCATCCAATTAAAAATTGTGTTAAAACTGGCATTGAAAATTATATCCATTCCCTCCATGGTACAGAAAGTAAGGCTGCAGCTCCTGCCTCTCTTTGCAGAGTGCTCTGACACCTACAGGGATGAGTATCCTGCAGGGATGCAGGAAGAGCTGTAAGCCTCTTCAATGGCAACAGACTGTTTTGACATACCCTGAAGGAATGTTTGCTAACCCAGCCAGACCTTTCCCACTGAGATTGCCCACATGGGAATTTGAGCCTGGCTGGTGGACAAAGCCCACTCTGCAGTGCATCATCAGAGGGTCTGTGGTGCAAGCTGGCTTTCAAAGAAAGACATGTTGCAGAATTATGGAAAAGGCATGTTTGATAAGATGTCAATACCAGAAGCCCTGTTTTCAGGAATGGCTTTTTGGATGGGGGACTGTTATCTCTGGATGTAAGTCAGATCACATTTGCAATTTAGTCCATCGCAGAAGTACCCACCTATCCTGAAAACTGTCTGAGCCTGACATGTAAATACGTGTATAGATAACTGTGCTAGCCACCAACCAATTCCCAGTCCTAGGGCTTCCTGGAATGCAGGGAAGGATATCTCAGACTGATCTGTGCACACTGGAACTCACAGATTTTTCTGCAGTCACACATGAGCACAGGTACGTGGGCAAATGTGCCCATTTGTGCCCTGCAGTTAATTCTCCTGGGACTTTTCCTTGTGACAGCCTCGCTGCTCCCAGGCAGAGCTGCTGCCCATGGGAAGGGTGCAAAGCATCCCTAAAACAGCACTTCTTGGCAGGGTGTGTGTGCCTGGTGCCCCTGGGCTGCTGGGAGCTGGGTGCTGTCTCAAAACCTGCAAGTGGAAATGCTCGAGGTGATGGATTAAGCACCGTGTATTTCAGACCTGTTGGGGTGGGAATGGGGATAAGACCCCATCATTCCCTGAGCCTGAGAGTTTCTGGGCTGCTGGGAGGAGTGCAGTGGGTCTGAGGTGTGTGCAGGAGCTTGTCAGGGCAATGATACTGGATTGAAAGTGGGTCCAGGCTGGCTAATTGGTCTAATAGATGGTTCAGAGAGAAGGGAAATGGAAGCAAAACAAGGAGGTTTTCTATGCATTTACTTCTTACCCTTCTGTTTCTATGGTGCATTGTTGATGATCCATAAAAATATTACACAGAATGAAATATGCTGTATTTATTCATGACATTGAAAATTGATGTTATATGAGGGTGACTTATTTTTCAGGGTCAGCTCTTTCTGTGTCTCAGATACTGTGAGAAGCAATGCTGGTTAAAAAAACTCTGAAATTGTCAGGAGAGTTTGGACCTGTTTTTAAGTGTCAGAAGTGTGAGTGTGCTTCAGCCCCCAGCACTGTCTGCGAGGGGATTTACCACCAGGGTTACAAAGCTGACAGTTTGCAACGTGGTGGCAAGCTTTAGCATCCTTCAGTTTGTGGTGTGTCCATGTGTCAATGTTATCTCTCTCAGGGGTCATGTCTAGAGAAGAAAAAACTAAATAGTAGCTTGGGATTTTTTTTTATTTTATCAGACCTACCTTTTAAAAAAAGGCTCCTGCATGTTCTCCTTAACTAAATAGTTAAGAGTTTCATTTTAGTTAAATTGATTTCTATTGCAAGCAATGTGGTTGCCATAAAAATGTAGTAATTGTAATTTTTTTTAAAGAAATGCCCTCTTAAAGGTTTGTTGAACTCAGAGGCTTTGTCAAACTGCAAGTCCTGCAGAGGTTTAAATGCTTTTGAAGTGAAAATGGTGAATGCTGTTATTTCCCCCACTAATGACTCAGACTCACCCAGGTCTGGAGTGTGCTGCTGCTATGATTAAGAAGTTTCCAGTATGCTGTGTAGTAAGAGGGTTGAGATGTTCCTTTGTAGCTCGAGGTAACTCATGTGCCTGCATGGGAATAGCCATGGGATGGGCTCTGGTATTGGGAAACCCCCAGCAATTACCATTGTGCCTGCAAGGCAAGGAGGAGTGTGGGCTGTGTCTGCAGGGGCTGCTGTGCTGGGATAGCCCTGGAGCTCTCCCAAGTGTAATCAAGTAAGTTCTTTGAAGTTGTTTGTCACAAGGTGGACAACAGACCAAAGGAGTAAAAATCAGGTTTAGACTTACTCCTCCACTAGGAACTGTAAAGATGTAAAATCAGTCTGTAATTGGGAGTCTGCAATGGCCACTGTGCAGTTGCTTGGGTTTTTTATCACTGGTATTTCCTTAATTGCAAGCACCAGAAACCTTTGTAAGTTAAGTGACAGGCATTTCCCTTCCAGATGGCATGTGAGAACTACCCTGAGAGCAGGTAGAGCTGGTGTTAAAGCTTTGCTCAGAGCTGTGCCTGAGGACAAATCATATCCCTGTGGCATTTAGGATAGGACTAGAGAGGTCTGCACCACAGCAGTGAGGATCTCAGTGACCGGAGGATGCGAGCAGAAAAACTCCCATGTGTGTAACTGATGACAGCATCTCACCTGCAGCTGCTCAAGGTGGCAACTCCTGCCAAGCCTGTGAGCATCCCTAGTGTGGTGCTGATGGGATGGTGGGAAGTCTGCCTGCCTTTCCCGGTTTTGTAGGCAATCTTTTGGCAAGGGCAAGCTGTTCTGTGCTTCTGTCTCTCATTTGTTTCGCAGGAACTCTGCTACTTGAGTCACAACAAATTTTCGAGTGTAAGAGTGAGGAACTGTTATTTGTGAGAGAAAAAGCACTGCTGGGCTTCCTGGGTGGTGGAAATGCAGAGAAGCTAAAAAATTCTGTTCAGCTGCAGGAACTTGTTGACTCACTATGTGTAGAGAGCATTGTGCATGTGCAGGGTGTGCTGTCCCTTTTGTTAGAGGTGCTGGCTGCATGCAGCGTGGAGATCTCATGGTGAGCATCTCTGTTCTGAGGGCAGGAGTGGTTCCCATTTATCACTCATTCAACTGCACCTTGAAGGGTTCTTCAAGTGTGCAAGCCTTGTGTGTGTTCCTTCCCAACTGAGCTCCAAGGGAAGGAGCATTCTGCCAGCATCCGTGGGGCACTGATGGGATGGTCCCCAGGCAAGGCAGAGCTGATCCTGAAGACCAGCCTGGAAGGCAGGAGTTATGGGTGCCACGATCTTGGAGCTGGGCAAATCACTCTTCTGATTGCACTTCTTGCTAGTGCAGGCACTCATTTTTCAGGGGGTAGGTAGTGGTGTCATTTTGATGAGCAGCTCATTCTTGCACCACTGCTGGTAACAGATGGAATGGGAAAGGCTCTTTCAGTCTCCAGAGTGATGTTCTCTGCCAAAGGTTTCATCTACATATGAGGAAAATAGTTTTATGATTACAGCCCTGAATCTCTGAGTCAAGAAATTTAAAATTACAGCTTCTGCTAGGCTTATCCACTGGGTTTCATGTGGCTTGGATGGGATCTCTCTTCCCAGTTTATACCAGTGTCATCCTGCTATAAAATGGGGGTTAGTTGTTTATTGGCCATCTTTGGTGCTTTCTCAAATATATGGAGGTAAAGTTGTTTCAAAGTGCTTGACACTACCATTTCTAACATTTGAGGCTAGGAATCCTGAAGGACTAACTGCTGCCTGACCTTTCAGGCTCTGCAGGGAAGGAAGCCTTTTCTCCTGTAATGTTTAGTTACTTACAACCCACTAGATCAAAAGCAAATGGTCAGCCACAAAATCCATAGGACAGATTGTATGGGGTTGTAAGGAGATATGGGCTTGAGTGGGATCCCTCCGTGTGAATATAAGTCCTCAGGTGAGGAAGAAGATGTTGCTCTTCCTTTATGGTTCCTCTCACTACCATGGCATCCATCAGAAAGCAAATATTCTCTTTTTCATTCAATTTTATTGTATATACGGGATTTTTTTGTTAGATGCCAGCATAACATTTCCTGCTTGTCCACCTGGGATATTAATTAAAGATATGCACAAAGACAGAGCCCACAGAATGCTGTTGCAAATCCTGACTGTACCGAACAGGTCACAGAATTGCAATTCCACCTCATTTCTAGCCTGCTGTTGTCTCTGCAGACCCAAAAACGGTGGGAAATACTGTGTGGGTCGTCGCATGAAGTTTAAATCCTGCAACACAGAGCCGTGCTCAAAGCTGAAGAAGGATTTCCGGGATGAGCAGTGTGCAGACTTCGATGGGAAGCACTTCAACATCAACGGGCTGCCCACGAACGTGCGCTGGGTTCCCAAATACAGCGGCAGTAAGTGGCTGGGGGGAGGCAGATCCTGCCTCCTGGATTGCTGCCTGGGGGTGAGGGTGTTTGGATAACGTGCTCCTGGTGTCCCTCCCTCCCCCGCAGTCCTGATGAAGGATCGGTGCAAGCTCTTCTGCCGGGTGGCGGGGAACACGGCCTACTACCAGCTGCGCGACCGCGTCATCGACGGGACGCCCTGCGGCCCCGACACCAACGACATCTGCGTGCAGGGCCTCTGCCGGGTAATCCTCGCCCCTCCTCTTCACCCAAGGGCCACGGCAGTTTTGTAGGGCCGGCTGCGCCGTGCTCCAGGCAGCTGTTGGCATGTCCTCTTCGCTCTGAGAGTGCCAGCAGCATCTGCAGACTCCGTAAGCCCCAAATGGTCTGAAGCTTGTGCCAGTCTCCAGATTTGCCCAAGAGCCACATGTGGAATCGTAGGATCATTAGGGTTGGAAAAGACCTTTGAGATCAAGTCCAGCCATTAACCCAGCACTGCCAAGTCCACCACTAAAGCATGTCCCCAAGTGTCATATCTACATGTCTTCGAATACCACCAGGGAGGGTGACTCCCACCACTGCCTTGAGCAGCCTGTTCTAGTGTTTGACAACCTTTTTGGTGAAGAATTATTTCCTAATATCAAATCCAAACCTCCCCTGCTGAACGCGAGGCTGTTTTCTCTTGTCTTATTGCTTGGTACCTGTGAAAAGAGCCTTCCTTTCAGGTAGTTGTAGAGAGTGAGAAAGTCTCTCCTGATCCTTTTTCTCCAGGTAGAGTCCCCAGCCCCCTCAGCCACTCCTCATCTTACTCTAGACGATTCACTAGCTCTTCTTGGTAAACACTCAAGTGGAAGATATTTGCATATCTACCCTAAGTTACTTAGGGCTGTGGAGTCTCAACCTAAATCCCAGTGTTGCTTCCTTCTGTGCTTTGCCCCAGTTTGTCCTGATCAGAACCCAGAGCTCTTCATTTCCGTTCACAATTGTTCTTTGCACTTTTCCCTATGGAAACTATTTTTTTTTCTAGTGAAGGCATTACCTGGTGCAAACAGTCTTGCTTTGTAAAACAGCCTTTTGTTGTAAAACCTTGCAGGACGGCCACACTTTAAATCAGTGGAAAAATGTGGGGAAGCAAGCTAGTTTATCTCACGGCAGCCTTTTGCATACACAGCTTTTGTGCACCTTAATTAGGAGATTTGTCAATGCTGTTCTAGTCTGTATTTGCTCAATCTATTTTTTTCAATTTTTCTCTTAAAGCAAGCTGGATGTGATCATGTGCTGAATTCAAAAGCAAGAAGAGATAAATGTGGTGTTTGTGGTGGGGATAATTCTTCATGCAAAACTGTTGCAGGCACATTTAACACAGTGCATTATGGTAAGAATCTGTTGCTAAAAACTTTATAGTGAAAAATGTGGGTCTATAAAAGCCATTATGACACGTAATCTACAAAAACACTGATATAAAATACAAAATCCTTCTAGCTATAGTATATTCCATTCTATAAGTATTTATGCCATCCGTAAATGAAAAGTATCAGCTTGTGTAATGTAAGGTAGCTCAGCTCATTTCCCCTCCCCTGTAGAAAACAAATCAAATGCCTGAGTAGTAGCCTTGACTTTCTGTTAAATCTTTCCTAGGTTATAACATTGTGGTTCGCATCCCAGCTGGTGCCACTAATATTGATGTGCGTCAGCACAGTTACTCAGGGAAACCAGAGGATGACAACTACCTGGGTGAGTTGTACTCCTTATTTCACTCCAGAAATCTGCTTGGTTGTGGTGATATATCTACTGGCAGCTCTCCACAAGGGAGGTTGAAGGATTCATTTAAGGGAGATGTTTTCTTGGTGAGGATTTTTCAATGTCTGCCAAACATTCAGCCATATCTTCTTTTATTTTGTTCATGCCATCCTAGATGCAAAGTTTGGGAGGTTCACCAGTTATAAGAAATATTCCCTTAGGGTGTGTTTAGGGCTGTGAAGGAGTGTTGATCCTGGGTGGGAGCTGAAGGACAAAGCTGGGAACCAAACAGTATTCTGAGCTCTGCTGGAGTCTCCTCACTGCAACTCTATCTCTGCTGTCACCATGCTTTGGCTGAAAGATGTTTGTGCAAACACATACAAAGAGAAATTATTTTCTATTCTTTTGAGAATAATCTTATTTCCCTTAGAGCGAGTCCTTCTTATCCCTGCCTGATAGTGACATGTAACTGTAAAGAAATACCCTGCACCAAAGATGTTGGTTTGAATTAAACCTAACAGTACTTGGCCTTTGGCTGTTGGACTTCCACAGTCACTGTACTCTCTAATCTGTGGTTGTGTCTTTAGAGGCAGATGAAAATGCTTGTGGTGCTGTGTTAGACCACTCTGCTACATGCACATATGTACTGTTAGCATGGCCATGATTGTCTTTTCCACCATGATCACTAACTCACCCCACAGATAGTTCTGTTTGGGTTTAATAGCAGAGATAATACAAATGAACAGCCTGACTGATGTTACATTTGCTGGTTGAAGGCTGATTTTGCCAATAAGTCCTGTTTGGGGCCTCTCAGAGTCTCTGGTCCTCTTTTGCACACCCTGTGGCTTGCACCACCAGCTGTGTTCCAGTAGCACAAGGGTTCTCTACTTATATCTTTGAACAGGGCACTTCATCTTGTTCTATCAAATCAAATTCCTGTAACTAATTATGTTAAAAAGGGGAGTTGGCTGGTGGCTCCTAGCCCATAAAAGGTAAAGGGGCTCATCTGAGAAACAAGTACCAGAGACTGCCATGCACCAAAGGGAGGCAATGCTGACAGCCTTGGCTGTTGTTCTGAAATGCCATCCATGTGGCTGGACCCTTCATTGAAGTAAAAAGTTGAGGTGCTGCAACACGAATGCACATCAGCACCAAAAAAACATTACTGAGGTCTCAGACTTTTCTGTCTTTGAGGAGGGAGCCAAATTTTATTTTTCCTCTTTCCTGGGAAAAACAGTCCTCCCTATGCTGTGCCTATTCAAACTGGTTCTCCCCAGAAGGAGCCCCAAACTTCTCAGCTCTTCTTGGAGGGCCTTTAATCTTCTTGGGAAACAATGAAGTCAAATCTTCTTTAATGTTGCTTTAATATTGCTGGGAAAGCATCTCTTCACATTAGGCCTGACTGGAAGCAAATGAGAAGTGTGCATGTGTCCACTTACTTTGCAGCTCACTGAGTGTGAAATCTTGGGCCCTCAGTTACTGTGAACCCTGTAGTTGCTTAACAATTTAGGAGGAATTTGATGTTGTCATCAAGTCCAAGATGTACCTCCTGTTATAGGAGATATAGTAAAAGAGAAGGAATCCTTTAATGAGTTTTACTACTGCATAGTAACGTTAAAACCTCCAAAGTGTGAAACTTGGTTGCGTGTAGCCTCTGCTTTGTGAGGTTTTCTCCATCTATGTCTGTTTGCTACTGAGCAGTGTTTTGCTTAATTATCTCTCCTCATTCAATGGAAAAACCTTCCCTTTGGTGTTTTGGTGTTTAGATTTTTCAGTACAGGGGCTTTTTAGTAACATAGCTGTGATGGGTGAAATGGTGGGGAAACTAACTTAGGAAATTAGCTACATAATCGCATTAGTGTGAAGCTGTGCAGCAGACTGCTGTTTTCAGGAAACTGTTCCTTTTATAAAGCATTTAGGCTTTAAGCCTCCAGTGCTCTCACATACCTTAAGATTTGGAATAATAAAAAGTATGGGGGGAGCAGGTAGAAGAATACAAATGGGGAAATACTGACCAAACTCCCTGCAATTATATACTAGAAAATTACGTTTAGTTAATTAGGTTGCATACGTTTACCCTCAGAACACACCTGGCAACACCAGGGAAGCCACCCTATCCATATAGCTAATGAAAAGTTTTGGGCAGGATTATTTCTGTGGTGTTTGTGGGGATCCAGCCTATTTGGTCTTCTTGCAGCAGCCAGCCCAGAATGCCTTTTGGATATCTCTGCATTGGGTTACGGGTGAACTGTTTAGCAACAGCTTCAGGAATTCAGCCTTCATTTTTAAGAGGTTTTCCAGTGGAAACAGGAGAAGGCAAAATGACTGCAAGAGCTCTGCTGCTCACTTTACATCCTTTCTGTTTGAGAGTGCCAGAGGGCTCTTCCCCTCACCCCCAAGGGAGAGGAGCACTGAGAGCCCATGACCCATGTTGTTATGTACGTATGAGTTAATTCTGCCTCTTTAGTTCTTGTTTTTTGCACCTATGCAGCCTTATCTAACAGTCAAGGAGACTTTATATTAAATGGAGACTTTGTCGTCAGTATGTTTAAAAGGGAAATCAAAGTTGGGAATGCTGTGATCGAATACAGCGGCTCCGATAATACTATTGAAAGGATTAATTCTACAGATCCAATTGAGCAAGAAATAACACTTCAGGTGAAGTATATGTTGTGTGTATGGACAAGTCTGCCCAGCATTGTTGGACTGAAAACAGAGGACAGTAATATCTGTTGGTTTACTCTGCTTCATTTTCCTTCCTCTCAGGTTTTATCAGTGGGCAATTTGTACAATCCTGACGTTCGTTACACATTCAACATCCCTATAGAGGACAAGCCTCAGCAGTTTTACTGGAATGAGCATGGCCCATGGCAGGCCTGTAGTAAGCTCTGCCAAGGTAGGTGCTTGGGAAGGCTTTGTTTTGTCCTGGATTCATTTGGGGTCTGGGCATTGCTTTCAGATCCCCTCTGTTTGATTTCTTCGAGATTGTCACCCTGTGGGTACGATTGTTTCCCTGGTCTGCACTGGAGGGTAACATCCTACAAGGTGCTTCTGGATTTCAGAGCAGGGCACCTTACAGCCCCTCCCAGCCAGGTGAGCCTCACAACCTGGTTTGCAGGTGAGGAAGCTGAAGCACAGAAAAGGTCATGAGGCATTTCTTAATGCTGCAGAATGGACCAGTGTCTGGTTTTGGGTCTGACTTCCAATCATTGCCAGTGCCCACCCTGCTAAGTTCTCACTCAGAGCCTATCCTTGTGGGGGTACTGCAGCTCTCTGCCTGTGTCCATCCCATCTGCAATAAACCCCTTCTGCTCTGCTTAGTCTTAAACCCCCTCCCCGTTTCTGACAGAGCACACTTAAGCATCTCTTATCCCCTACTGTGAAAGATGTAAGAGAAATAACTGAATTGATCACTTTGCTGCATGACTCAAAACAAGTGCTGGTTTTCTCTGTGCAGGAGAACGGAAAAGGAAGCCTGTCTGTAAGAGAGAGTCAGATCAGCTCACGGTATCAGACCAGCGATGCGATCGAATTCCCCAGCCTGACCCCACCACTGAGCCTTGTAACACAGAATGTGAATTAAGGTGCACTGTGCTCAGCCATGTATATAAACAGCATTGTGTACTTGTTCTTTACTCCTGTTTCCTTTCGCTTCTCACCATAATTCCCTTTCTCACCAGCCTGTGTCAGATTTTGGAAAAGAAAAAGATTGGTAGTTCCCTCTTTGTCAACCAAGAGGGATTGTCATCTATCAGTGGTGTTTTGAAAGGCACTTTTGAATGTTTTACATTTCTCTTGCTGGATTCAATTAGGGCTAACTATAACAAAAATTCTCTAATGCTGAAAAATCTCCCTGTGCAATACAGGGTCTGAAACTTGCACCTGCCTGGATCAGAAATGCTCAGTGCCATTCTACATACAGCCTGCAAAGAGGGGAAAACATATACTTAAAGCATACAAAAACATAGCTAAGATTTGGATCTATCACTGTTTATTTAAAGCAAAGAATAGGCTTAAGTGTAGAATGGGTTCAGGGCTATCCTCAGACAATTCCTGGCAAGCTGGAATTGATGGAGCACAGCCTAAATCATCATAACCCGTTTTCCTTTAAAAAGCAATCTGTTTTCCTTTCTGGGGCTTAAATATGGTGGCATTAAGAAGCCGCTGGTGAAGCAATTCAGATGGCTGTGTTTCCCCAGGGGTCTCTGCAGCCCTGTTAAACCGGGGCTGTGCCGGGCAGGGTTGTCGCGGTAACAGCTGTTGCCATTGCAACAGGTTGGAAACTTGAGAAGGGCAAACGCAGAAGTCTGAAAAGCATGCAGGGATGTGAGGCTCCCACCAGTCAGGAGCTATTGATTCCAAATCCCCTTGATCTTATTCTTCTCTGGGCTGTGATAGAGGTTTGCTCTCTTGGCTTGGGAGTGGGGCTCTGTGCTCCCTGTACAGGCACAGGCAGCAGCCCGAGGGTCTCCAGGACCCCCCAGAGGATGTCACTGCTTCCTCCCCCAGAAGCCACCCCTGCCAGGTGTGAGGAGCAATGGGCTCCTGTTGGCTTCATGGTCTCCAGCACCTCCCTGGATCACGCCTCATGTCCAGCATCTCTTTCCAGAGCTAGGCTGATGTGAAACAGGGGTGCATCCTCAGGTGGGTCCTTGTTGTCCATCTCACAGAAGAGGCAGCAGGGTGGAAATCTGTCTGTCAAGAGAGAACACTTCTAATCCCTGCTGACACAGCTAGAGCTTGAGTGTCCTGTAGCAAGTCATTTGCTTGTTCTTTGGAGAGCTGAAACTGCTTTGTGGGTGTCCTGCAATGTGGAACACACCTCTCAAGCTTGTGCAGATCATTGTCTGTTGCTGTATTTTCCAGCTTTTAGTTTTCATTGACTGAGGTGGCAGGTGCAGGGAGCATGGGGTGGAAAGCTTTCAGAAGCTTTCACAGCACTGTTCCTTGATTGGCCATGAACTCCCCTTGCCACCTTGGCTGGTCTCACAGGGTTACATGTGGCTTTGCTGTCTCTGTGTTGCTTAAGAGGGACGTGCTGACACTTCCCTTCAAGCAGCAATGCCAGGGTAATTGGATGTCCCAAAGCACTGGGAAGTGGGACACAGGGACAAAACTTGCTGTCCAAGAGCATATATCCCTTATTTCTGTCAAACACCCTTGAGCACGTTCCCTAGAGAGCCCGAGGCTGATGTTTGCTGTCCTCGGCGCAGGTGGCACATCGCGAGGAAGAGTGAGTGCACGGCGCAGTGCGGGCTGGGCTACCGCACCCTGGAGATCTACTGCTCCAAGTACAGCCAGCTGGAGGGCAAGATAGAGAAGGTGGACGACCGCTTCTGCAACAGCCAGGCCAAGCCCAGCACGAGGGAGAAGTGCACTGGAGACTGTAACGTGGGAGGATGGCGGTACTCAGCCTGGACTGAGGTAAGGGGTGCTCCGTGGCACATAGAATGCTGCTCCTTGCACAGGAGTTCATCGGGCTGTGCAGCTTGCTAACAGAATATATGTAAATATGGCCACAGTGGTTCTGTTTTCATGGGTTCCTCTGGAGGAAACTGTAGTCTGAATCAGCCTGGTACTCCTTACCTTCCGCTGTAATTAATCTATACTTTAAGTATCTGTCTTCATTACATGAAGCTCTGTTAGCTGTCTTCTGTTATCAAAGCTGTCCCCATGGCCAGGAGCTGTGGAGAACATGTTGCCATTATCAGAGGACTTCTGAAATTTGTTTCTTTTACACATCTTAGTTTTTGCGTGAACAAGGAAATTCCTGAGTGCGGGCACCAAGAGACTGACGAGCCTGGGGATTTCCAGGGAGGGCACAGTGAAAGGGGGTGGCTGGTCAGAGAGAGTTAATCTCTCCTAAAATGAGAGCAGGCAACAGCCATTTAGGAGAACTGAAAGGCAACACTTGTAAAAGTAATAACGGGGGTTATAACCTGAAATGAATTTGTGAAACACATTTTCACGACATTTTATTAAGCTTAGCAAGATTAGCTTTTTAAAGGAATACATAAAGTAAAAACCTGTTACTTGAAGAATAAATTGTCACTCCGGAGCTTTCCTGCAGTCGCTCCACAGTGACTGCAAAGAGGGAGGAGGCAGTAGCAGTAGAGTGGCAGGAAATATTGCCTGGGTGTGTGTGTGTCCCTCGCAGTGCTCCAAGAGCTGCGGCGGGGGCACGCGGCGGCGGCGAGCCATGTGTGTGAACACCTACAACGACGTCCTGGACGACAGCAAGTGCAGCCAGCAGGAGAAGCTGACAGTGCAGCGATGCAGTGACTTCTCGTGCCCACAGTGGAAAACCGGCGACTGGTCCGAGGTGGGTGCTGCTCTCCAGGGTGGGCTCCTGCTGGTCTGCCACCCTGAGGGGCTGGTATCTGCAAAGGGGTGTCTTCATCCCCGCTCCTCTGTCAGGATTTCTTTGTGCCTCCTGCACAAGGTGGCGAGCCTGTGCACTGGGAGGCTTCAGACAGGCAGCAAAGTCATTGGCCTTGTTACCACTGGTCAAGTGGCCACTGTCCTCCCTGCAAAGCCACAGGGGGTTAATGTCTCTCCAATCCTGCAGTAATTTCTCCCCAGCTTTTCTGTAGCTGTGCTGTACATTTGGGAAGAAAAAATACTTTCTGCCCTCATTTTCCCTTGAGATTGTCCTCAAGAGCCCTGGCAGCTCTGGCTGTCACTGGAGGGCAGGATTGCACCCTGCTGATGTTTTGCTCAGCCTCTCTCTGCTGTTTATTACCTCTTCCACTGCTGCTGGTGTTTTTTGCAATGCAACAAAACTGTCTTGATAGGTTTGTCTCTGCAGCAAGATTGGGGGTGCTGAAGAACAGTCTTCAAAGGGTGCTCATCATCACTGTGCCCAAATTTTTCTTGTTTCTGTGAGTCATATTCTTCTGGGTCATAATGAAAGCAATTAAATGGAAAGAGGGATTGTTCTCTACCAGACGTGTCTTCTGATTCGAGCTGGTGGCAATCCAAGCCAGGCCGGGGCAGTGGAAGAGGCACTCACAGCCTGCAGAAGCCAAGACCCTTAAAATGCACACTCAGAAAGAACAAGTTTTTTAGAAACACCCTGTTGTGCACAGCTCAGACCCCACATGGGCCTTTGCCGCATGTCTCACACCTGCTGGAAGTCAAGAGCCTTTGTGATCTCACTTTACCCATGCTGAAGGATTCTGGCCCAGCTGTGCTCTCCATGCTCCAGCCCCTGCAGCTAGACCAGCTAGTGTATTGTTGACATGACACTCCCCTGTCTTCCAGGACACGTTGATGTTAGCTAAAGAGCTGCACTTCAGCACAAGGTTTTTTTTAAGCAGTGGTTGCAGTAGGTCTCCAGGTTTATTTTCAGGGGCCAGGGCGGGTGCTGAGCTGGCAGTGCATCCCCAGCACCACCTGAGCTGGCACTTTTCTCCTCGCAGTGCTTGGTCACCTGTGGAAAAGGGCACAAGCACCGCCAGACGTGGTGCCAGTTTGGAGAAGATCGACTGAACGACAGATTTTGTGACCCCAAGACAAAGCCGGAGTCGGTGCAGATGTGCCAGCAGCAGGAGTGTGCCTCGTGGCAAGTGGGGCCGTGGGGCCAGGTACCACACATCCCCACAGGGCTCCTGGCTGGGGGGACCTGGATAGGGGTGGCTGGGACTGGGCACTGCCCTTTCATCCAAATTCAGCAGCATAACTGTGTTAATTGATTTGCACACCAAAGCAGCCCTCTGTTTGCTTGGGTTCAGCGGCTAGGCAGCAATAACAGTACCTGCCCTTTGTGCTAAATTTAATCTCTGTCATACTAAATTGGCCGTGATTTTCAAAAAAAAGGGTTTCCAAGGTTACGCTCCTAAATCCATATTTAGGCACACAAATACATGGCCTAATTTTCACAGAAAAGCTGCTCTTGTTGAATAACTTTTGTTGCTTTTAATGTTTTCCAGTTTCTGGGTTAGTGAGGGGCTTTTTCTGTTAAAATACAAGTTACTCATTCCTCCCAGAGTGTTCTGGCATCTGCTTTTTCACTAAGCTCTTGACTTAAAAAACAGCAACCAACCCAGACCAGTTGTCCCAGTCAGACATATTTCCTACCAGTAAAATTATTCATTAGCTGTGTGCAGTACCGTGGGGCTGAACAACCAGTTTTAAAGAAGGATATCATGCAGGTTTTACCAGACTCTGTTTCTAATGTGTGCAGCAAAGTAAATCATTTCAGTGCTCACACCTTCCTTCCAGAAGAGCAAGTGAAGCGTGCAAGGCACACTGGTGGCTGCAACGAGTTAAAACTTTGACCTAATTTAAAGCTGAAATGCATGAAGTGGAGAGAAACCAGAAGGGAGACTGTCTTTTATTTTTGCTGCTCTTGCTACATGCCTAAACAGAGGGTGGGCTGATTAATACTTTCTAACCAAAACACCTACTCAGACCCAGTGCTCTTTTCTGCCATCTGTCTTCTCCCAGTGCACTGTGACTTGTGGCCAAGGCTACCAGATGAGAGCTGTGAAGTGTGTTGTGGGCAGCTACGTGTCAGTGGTGGATGATAATGAGTGTAACGCTGCAACCAGGCCTACAGACACCCAGGTAAATCCTGCTGCCTTGTCTCCATCTTTCCCAGTGTGTGTATAGAGGCATCCAAGCTACAGGTTCAGGGTTACATCTTGCTGCAGCAAAGCTTTGCCCTGAAAGCCTGCAGAGCAGTGCCTTGGGCTGCTTATGGTTGTAGGAATGATGCAGCACATCACCCTGCTTTGGTAGAAATGGGACACGTAAACTGTGTTCAGGGTGTTCCCATCCAGACCTTCCCCATATGGTTCACCTTGCATTCTGAAGCACCAGATTGCCAGAAAGGCAAAAGACAACCTATGAAGGTATCAGGACTTTGTGGGTGAAGATTCATAGCCTTTGCTTATGGTTTATATCCATGGAGCACTAGTCATACAATGGGATTTGAGGGTGTGTTCAGATGCAGCACTAAAGACTCTTTAAGAGCTCATGAGCTAAAGAAGCTGCAGTGGCTGAATATGAGATAACAACAAGGGACCACAAGGTTGATGCAGTATTTAGGGGCCTCAGAGGTTCTGGTCTTCACACAGCAGACACCTCCTTTAGCTTGTACCAAATCGAGGATGCCTGGCTGCAGGACTGCTGCTGTTGCCCCTCACCACAAATGTTTGTGAGAGGCCATGATTTCTTGTCTGCTGCATGTGACAGTGTAATATTTGTGACTGCAATATCTATCTGTCATCTAGGAGACTTGTAGTGCTCATGCCCTGCCCAGCTTCAGTCTTGCATGAACTCACAGAATTTAACTAAGGCCACAATATTTGTGAAAGAGCTGTTTTCCCACGTATGGAGACCAGTTGCACGACAGTCAAGGAGTAACAAACCCACCTGTCATCAGCCATCATTTGACAGGCATACCTCCATCATAAGCCAAATCACAGCAGAATGTAAATCAGATTTGCCATTTGTCAGAAGCTGCTCTCCCCCTCATAGGGACAATCACTGTTAATTTCCTTTTTGGCAAGGACTACTCAGTGGAGTAAAGTCATGGATGTTCATCGTTTCTGGCACCAGACCTCCTGGGAAGTCCAGGCAGTACCAGAGCCCTCCTGTGAGGCACCATACAGAGTCTGAGCAGAATGACATGCCTGTCCCCAAAACCTCACACTGCTTGGTGTGTGGTGGAGATCAGCACGTGGATATAGGTGGTCTGGTGTGCTGCAAGGAATCAAAGGGCTGCAATCAGCAGCATAACCTTTATTGTATGGGCTGCAGGTCTCACACTGAAGGAAGGGAGCTTTGAAGGGAGATAAAATTGCTGTTTTGCAGATGTGTGTTCATTCCAGAACCCTTAATGAACTTTCATCTTTTGCCTCCAAAACATCTGGTTTTAATGCATGGAGATGGCACATGGTTATGGGAATCTCTGTTGCAGAGTTCCTAATAAGTCAAAAGTCCACACAGGGTACTGCATATGAAGGGCCAGGATATTGATACCGAGTTTTTCTTGGTTTTGCTGATTCACCAAGAGGATGCAGGGAGAAAGCCTGCCTGCACAATGCAGGCAGGTCACAGAGTTTCGAGATGTTGCGTGTTCTTCATAATTACATTGACGAAGAGGTGGTTTAATCCAAACATCTGCAAATTCTTCATTTCTTGCTTTTCCCCCCATATATTTCCTGTACAGGACTGTGAAATAGCTGTATGTCCTTCCCATCCAAATAGTCCCGAAGCCAAGAGAGCCATATCAGGCATTCACAGGACACAGTGGAGATTTGGATCCTGGACACCGGTAAGCACACATCAGGATTATTTTACAGTAGACAATGTGATATTTTTAAGTGCATATGCCTAACTTTTCGTTACAAAGTCCTTGCAACGCATGTCAGGAACTTCCTAGTGGAGTGCTCTTTGTTCTTCCCTAGTGCTCCGCCACGTGTGGGAAGGGAACGCGGATGAGATATGTCAGCTGCCGGGATGACCAGGGCTCCGTGGCCGATGAGTCAGCTTGTTTCCACCTTCCAAAGCCATCAGCCACAGAAATGTGCACCGTGACACCGTGCGGGCAGTGGAAAGCCTTGGAGTGGAGCTCTGTAAGCATCACACTGTCTCTTGCAAGAGACCTCATTGCTGGAAACGTGCTTCATTAATCTGTCGCGCTTGGCCTTTTATAAGTGAGGTTATTTGGGTTTTTTGCTGGTCATTATTAGCAAGAGCTGGTTTTCAAAACTGGAAATGTGACTGTGTCTCCTTTTCCCACTGTAACGCAGTGCTCGGTGACTTGTGGTCAAGGTAAGGCAACGCGACAAGTGATCTGCATCAATTACAGTGACCAGCTGGTGGATAGGAGCGAGTGTGACCCAGACGACCTCCCTGCCACCGAGCAAGACTGCTCCATGTCTCCTTGTCATCCAAACAGCCATGACTACGGCAGGCCCATCCCCCCTTTCCTCTATCCGGATCATCGCCTCAAACCACACCCTGGGGGCAGCCCGAACAGAAACCGTGCACATACACCAGGAGGCAATCAGTGGAGGATTGGCCCCTGGGGCGCTGTAAGTGCCTTTTCATTCTCTTATTCCTGAGTTGTGTTTCTTTCCCAAGCTAATCCAGTCTTTTTCTTAAAGTCAGCACAAAGGGAAAAGAGAGAGGCGCCTTTCTCCCCACTGTCTGCTCTCTGCTCAGGCAAGCAAGTGTTGCAGAAGGGCTCAGGCATCACCTGTCAGCCTCTCATACCTTATATCTCCAAGGTAGTCTAGGCAGAAAGCTGACAGCATCAATTGCCATGAGGCAAAGGCCAGCCTCTGCTTCTTGTCTGTCTCCTGGGACATACACAGCTGTGCAGAGTTGTTGCCAAAGCACAGCAGAGCTGTCAATGCCAGCTCCTCTCTCTACAAACCGTATGCGATGCTTTATCATGGAATTCTCTAAAGGGAATTAAGCACAAATGGGATGTCAAACACTGCAGCAGGGATTGCTCACCTGCTTAAAACTAGGCTGGCATTTACTTTCTTTGCTTAGTCAGCACCCAAGTCGTTGCACTGCTATTAGCAATAGCTGGATTTTGAAGTCAAATAATGCCTGTTAGCTTTATTAAACTTGCAGTGGCGCATTCCCACGGTGTGAGCCACTGGGAAGGGACTGGGAATGCAGAGTTATTCCTGGACTCAGTGAAGCCTTGGGCAATTGTGTCTTCCAGTGCTCTAGCACATGCGCGGGGGGGTTCCAGCGGCGGGTCGTGGTGTGCCAGGATGAAAACGGATACACGGCGAATAACTGCGATGAGAAAAGCAAACCCGTGGAGCAGAGATCCTGCGAGTCCGGGCCCTGCCCTCAGTGGGCCTATGGCAACTGGGGAGAGGTGAGTGCACCATCCATCTGGGCTCCCTGCCCAGGGCAAGGCTTTCATTAGCACGTGGCTGAAAAATGGGAGAACAGAGGGGGTATCGTGGTGACATTGATTAGAAAGATTGGAACTTGAAGGGCAGCCTCTGATAAATGAGTGAGTCTGAGCAATTGCTGGGTGGCGTTTTCATTTCCATTTGTCATGGGAAAAACTTTCTTCCCAGGCAAAAGTAAGTTTTACAAAAATGAAGATTTTTTTTTTCTTTTAAGAGAAGCATAGTTTAACTGAACACCTAATTTTTTTTAATAAAAGCACTGCTCCCTTTAGAAAATTAATCTGAGATGAGCAATTGGAGATGTAAACATTCACTGTCACATTGAGTAGGGCAATATCATGGTGGAGCAGCATGAACAGCTTTAGGGGGAGAGAAGTCAAAGCGTCTGAATGTCCATTTGAGGCTCACAAGGGGAATTTGGCTGGAGTGAGTTAGTTGGGAACAGAAACTACCACTAGGTTAGTTACTACTAGTGCTTCGGGCAGCAAGTGAGCAGTATTTTGGCTGTCCCAACAGTGATTGCTCTGTCCTCTGCTGACTTGCAGTGCACAAAGCCATGCGGAGCAGGGACAAGGACACGGCTGGTGGTGTGCCAGCGCCCCAATGGAGAAAGGTTTACGGATCTGAGCTGTGAAATCCTTGACAAGCCACCAGACAGAGAGCAGTGCAATGTGCAGGACTGTCCTAGAGATGCTGCCTGGAGTGCTGGTCCTTGGAGCTCGGTACGACCATAAACTCTTTCTCTTTGTGACCTGTTTTGTAGATACCCCCTAACAACATTTAATTTGCTTCAAACCAAGGTGCTAATGCTTCATGTCTTAAAACTGCACTTACAGAGGATTATTTACAATATATTCAGAATAACACCTGTTCAGGAAGAGCTTACATTAGGGGTGCTCGAGCCCTTTAATTTAAAAGGCACTTTCTGCTAAGTAGCCACCTTTGTCCATTTTATTACACTGTGCAAGTGCTGTGCATTATCAATCTTGGTTCTGACTAAGTTGGTTTTTTTTTATTTTTAATATGGATTTAAACCTGGAATTTAAGCAGTACATTTCCATTGAAGTTAAATTGTTCTGCTCTTTAATGGTAATACTGCACTGGGCACCTACTGGTTTAGCAGTTGTGTATTCTCTGCCAAAAGCAAGATAAGTGGGGAGGATGTGCTAAATGGCACCAATTCCCAGGCATGTGTAAGTGTTTATAGATGTGTGTGCATGTCCCTACCTGCCCAAAGACAGACCTACATAGAAACGTGTGCATTCACATCTGTGCTCTATTTCTGTTCCTGTGTATATAATAAGACTGTGATGTACAGTGCAAAGGCACCTGTAAGCTATTCTCGTGCATCTCTCTTGTTCTGGAGAGTGATTGTCTAGCTTGATCTCCAGCTGCTGCTCTATCACTAAGCCAACAAATGATCAGCAAGGTGCTGGAAGGCTTAAAACCCTGGGAGTTTCCCAATAACGAAATAGTATTTGGAGCAGAGGTGTCTTACATTGCTCCTTTGCTTCTGGAGGAGTCTGCTACAGAGATGCTCTTGTGAGGGCAGAGCATCCCTGAATCACAGGTTTGGGGTGCTATTTTGGGTGCCACACCTTTGCAATTCTGCCTGCCCAGAGCAGCAGCCTCTGCTCTGATCCTGCACCAAAGCGAGTGCCACCTGAGGCACTTCTGGAGCCCTGGAAAACCACGGACCTGTCCATTTTGGAGTGGCCTTCAAACAGATGTCAACCTTTATTGTGTATTTTGTTATAAAAGCATTTGAAGACTCTTTAAAAAAAAAAAAAATCTGATTCACAAGCACTTTATAGGAAAAGGAAAAATAGGCCTGTTCTTTAATATTTTGGACTTCCTTAATTGTCATAGTTTGGAAAGTCATCTTGCCAAAACCCGCTCTCCTTCGGTGTGTGCTTTCAGTAACACTCAGTAACATGCTTCAATATTTTTATCATACCTCAGTGAGTTCTGCAATAGCCATAAAACTGCTGAACTGGTGTGTATCCGGTGCTTCACCAGTACAAGAGGCAGTGCTATGAAATATTTCATTTGAGGTGCTAATGTACCCCTTGTCCATCAACCTGCTAAGGACGAGCGAGGTGAGGTAAGCAGAGGTAGTGATGCATGTGCTGGCCACCCCGCAGGATTTGCCAGCTGGGAGGTGCTGCCAACCTTGGTTTACCTGTGCTGGACCAAGAGCCAAAGGTGTGGACAGAGTTGTGTTTCATTCTGGTGTCACTCAGCCTCTTCATGGCTGTTTGGGAGCAATCTCCAGGGCTGCACCTGCTTCTCAGTGTTGGAAACGCAGGGGTGCAGTCCCTGAGTCTGATGGTTTTCTTTTCACCCAGGAAACGTTCCCTTGGCTCCACTCTCCTGTAGTAGTCTCAGTGGGTTGTCCTTTCTTTCCTGGGAGCAGGTGGGATATCAGGCAGACAGGTGGAGGGCAGGGACACCTCGTCCTGCCTGCAGTGTCTCCTCCCAGCTGGCGCAGGGTCACAGCCCTGGGGAAGGGGCTGCAGGGCTGAGCCCCCGGCATTGCCATGAACTGATTCGAATGTTCAGTCTCATTTACCGAGGTGTCCTTGGCTCTGACATAGGGGACCCAGAGCTGTTTGAAGACTGAGAATTATCTGTGGGGCCCCCAGGGCTTTCGTGTCCCCCCAGCAGAACACTCCACGTGTATGTCTACCTCGTGCTACTACTGTAGGTAGTAATGGCCAAATTTTTCTCCTTTAGTGTGGTATCACCTGTATTTGCTTTAGCTCTGTCATCGGTTGCAAACATCATTCTGTAGCTGTACATACTTCATCTGTTGGGATGGAGTGTCACTACCATATTTTTTTTGGTCACTTTT
Organism: Regulus satrapa; assembly: GCA_013396955.1. Taxonomy (NCBI): domain Eukaryota; kingdom Metazoa; phylum Chordata; class Aves; order Passeriformes; family Regulidae; genus Regulus; species Regulus satrapa. The sequence continues at coordinate 989,194 of VWZN01001393.1, read as the reverse complement.
GAAACAAGAGTATAGTATTAGCTGAAACTTTTCAGCAGTATGGATTTATGTATTTATGTAAAAATGTATTTATTTTTCCAATACTGTTATTTAATTTTATATAAATATTACATACAATTACAATGTTTAATGTTAATGTTGAACAGTGAAAATTAAAGACAAGTAGAATGTAATCATAAATGGATTTGTATAATGATTTCTTGAGTCTTTTGCTAAATTCAGATCATATACTTAGTTTTGGTAATTTTTGCTAAATTTTCTGAAACGGTTCTGCAATGTTCCATCTTTTTTCTGGCTTTTCTTTTACTTGCTTTGTTCTCCAACATAAATTGTCATTCTCAATGTTTAAACAAACACAGTTAAAACTGTATGAATTACAAAGTTTGGATAAGTAATTTCTTGCAATCATCTGACTGACTTAGCATTACTAAAGTTTCAGCGAAATTGGTTCTATAAAATGCATACAAATTAAAGCAGAGAGAGTCTGAAGCATCCAACCCACAGTCCTTGGGCAAAATTCCACTGGGATTTTATACAGTAAACAAGTGATCTTTATCTGGCTGGTGAAATCCAGGTTTGGAAGAGATAATTAAATGGATAAACAGATTGTATATGTAAATGATAATTTTACAACAGGGGACGGGTGAGATGTCTTGTCATTATAATGTATGTTCAAAGAGGACTAAGAGGAGGTGATGCTTTTATTCCCTTGCTTATTTAAGTACATGTATTTACCCATTGCAGAATTGTACACCATGTGATAGACCTGATCTTCTTATTAAAACTATGCTTTAGAAAACGTGCACTGACTGTCACTAGAACACAGAGAGTGTTTTTTCTCCTCTGAATACTTTATGGTATGAATGCAGATCTCCATACACACTCTCAAATCCCAAGAGGAAATCTTGTCATGTTCTCCAGAACGAGGGAGATGTTCACAACAAGAATTACCCATTGTTTCACTTAAAACTTGAGGTTTGGTTTTAATAAATATACCCATAAATATACTACATATATAAAATATGTGCATAAACTCCCTTAAAGCACCTGTCTTGGAGCAGATTTGCTCCATGCAATAATCTCTGATATTTTGAGTTTACCTGTATCCTGATGCAATTTATGAATAATGCTGAATTGACTTGTTGTGAGCTTCTTATTCTTTCTGAGTTAGGAAACGGTCACAGATAAGGTAAAACAGCAGCCTGGTTCAGTTAGGTGAGTCATTTGGGCTTCACTGCACAGGGCAGTGATCATTTGACTTTGAACTTTGGAAAATGGGTGAGTGAGGTTTGGACTTATTTGGGGTTTGTTTGGTGTTTTTTTTTCCCAAAAAAGTATTATAATTTTAGAAGTAGTCTGCCTTGCCAAGTACTTGTCAGTCTTTGGTATCTGAAGTTCAAGCTGCTGGTGCAGTGGTTGTGTAGCTCTCAGTGCTTCCTAGCTCTGTATCCTGTAGGCAGAGGTGCTGGTATCAGAGTATTTGAGGGCCTTTTGCTCTAATGAAGAATCAGAAGCTTACTGTCAAGTAATTAGAACAGTAATTAGCTAAGTTCTAAACTCTTGTTATTGTGGATGTGATTTCAGGTTTGGGCTAGGACAGCATTTGGCAGGAAGCTGGTGGCAGTGATGGCTTTGCAGGGCTCTTTGGCTGCACACAGGGCTAGAGCAGCAAAGGGGCTCTGAACTGGGTGGGAAGTGGAAGAACTGCCTGGCCAACATCCGTGTCAGACAGTTGGCACTCTGGAATTTTAATATTAAAGTTAGTGTCAGTGGAAACTTTGGGTTATTTGTATTTAATTCTGTCAAAGCCCCAGCATGTTGTTTGCAAAATGCCTTCCCCATGCAACTGGCTGAAAATAGGCTGCTCAACAGCAATATTCTCTGTGTCATTGTTCTGATAATGTTCATAGCAGGCAGGATGTCAGGTCTTGCTAAGGCAGAAGGGATAACCAGGGACAGATTTGGTTGCAAGTGTATATAACTCTGCTGTTCCTTTCTTCTCCTCTGCAGAAAATGAATTTGCTGTGACAGCAGCATTGCTGAAGTGCTGTTGGGGTTTTGTTTGGAGAGTTTCAGCCTGTTGCTCCTCTGAGGCAGGGGTGATGGATGCTCATGCATCTCTCTCCTCACCTCAGTGCCCACAGCTGCCCAAGGTAATCACAGGTGGACAAAGCCAGTGGTACCCAGCTGCCCAGTAGAGGAACATCTATCTCTTTTTACCCTAAAATCTCAGATTTTTGTTTTCAATTTTTATTTTTTGCCTATTATCACCATCTTTCATTGCTCCTTCTCTTTCTACTTAAATAAGTAGAACTATATATGTATACTTTTGTTATCAGTTCTGTATCTCCTCTCTGCTGGTGTTGATGCTCCATTAGCAGGAAAAGAGCCATGGAAACCCATCAGCTACACCCTGCAGGTGAGGGACCACCCTGAGGCAATGTGTGGGGCTTAACACTGAGCCAGCACCTTTGTGATTCCTGGATCAACTCCTCACAGGACTGATTTCTTGCAACTTCAAGCTCAGCTGTTGCAGTCCACTCTCCCTCTTGCAGGCCCCCATTGGTCTTTACACCCCTCATGACCCCCCCGTGAGTCTGATGGAGAAAGTTAAAGGACTGCTCAGCAATGTCCCTTCTGACCTCCCTAGTCTGGTGACTAAATGCAGGGGAGGTACCAGGGAAAGGAGCTGCAGAGAATCTCATCTGCTGTCCTTCAACAACCTCTCCTGTTGCCACTGCCAGGACAGACAGGAGCTGGGCCGGTGGTTAGGCTCACAAAGGTTGTTTCCAGCTATCTTTAAAATCTTCCCATCCCCTTGCCCCCAGACAGTGCATCTTCTCCCCAAGCTCCTCAGTGCACATTCCCACTCGGGGCAGTCTCTTTCCTCCCATAAGTGCAGTGGCTGTTTGGCTGCATTTAGCCTCTGTGGTTGCCTTTTTACACCTCCTCCTCTCTTACACATTTTCTCAATGAAATAGTCATTTCCTAGGCCTAAACTCAAAAAGAACTGGTGAGGCTGCTGTTCAGGGATGATTGGCTGCAGTCCTTATGTTATGGGTGGCCCATCCCTGGCTGCAGATCTCCTGCACATGCCAACACAGCAGAAATAAAGCAATAAATAAAAGCGCAATTGCTGGGAATATTTGTCTCCCAAAGCACTGGCTCTGAGTACAGGAATGCATTAGGCTTCAAGGGACGCATTGAAGCAGCAACAGACTTGCAGGGATGAGCTGTGAAATGCAGCATCTTCAGGCAGATCCCTGAGCTGGATTTTGGGAGGTCTGCCTGTGGTTTTGCCCATTTCCCATAGTTATACTATACTCCACACTGCAGTCATTGCTGTTGTTCAGATCCTAGGGATTTAGAAACAAGGATGTATAACAATGAGGGATACTAAGTACAAAGAGATTCATGTGCTTCTAACTTTCCCAGTGACAGATTTGTGCAGTTATTAAGAAAAAAATTGTGTAGTCAGTTCTGTTCCAAAGGCACTTGAAGCTCTATTCATATTTTAATTTTACTAGCTCACAGGGGAGGTGAGTGAGCCAGCAGCGTGGATGAAAATCTGTCTGATGCCCAAGACCATATGCAGGTTGACAATATTTATCCCTAGTGCATTAAGCCAAGATTTTTTATTTAATGGGGGAGCAGGCAGCAGCCCCGTGCTCCTACAACCCCCCAGTGTGATGCACACCTGTGAAACAGGGCTGACATTTCTTGGAGAGCTCTTTACTTTATGCTTTACTCAGTTCAACACAGAGAAATCCTATTCTGGAACAGAACATCTAAATGGCACTGTTCACTAAAAATATGAAGTGCCAGTTAGCTGAGGCACCTTGCTGCTTCAATTGGTACTCTCTTAAAAGTGCTACAACATTGAAAATAGGCTTCATCATCCCACCTTCCTCATCCCACTGTATTGGTGTCCTTCAGAAACTCACACATCTCCTCCTAATTTGAGGAAATGCCATCTAATGCCTCCCTCCCTGAAGAGACCTGCAGTGGCTTTATGGGACTTTTGTCTGGTTGTTGTTCAAGGTAAATAGTGTGGAGCAGGGCAGGGACACAGCTTTGGGGAGAGCTTTACGTGCTCACAGCCCTGCTTATTTCTGTGCCTGGTGAAGTCTTTTGTAGTGCAACAACAGGACAGGGAAAAGATGGGGAGAAGGTGCTGCTTTACGGGGTGGATGCTGCAGAAGAGGAGATGCATGGCTTCTCCTGCTGCAGTTACCTCTTTACTCCCATATATCATGTGAGGTTTCCCAGCTTGGGGAAATTACTGTATTGACTTTGGCCATTTGACAAGGCCTTAAATCGTACAGGAGTTAAAAAACCCAAGAGCATCCTTTCCTCTGGGCAATTTGTGCTGGAGCAATGAGCTCTAGAGACACACCAGCTCTTTCTTCCACTGCAGCAACACATCAAGTTAGTCCCTTTTCTCTGAGAGATTTTCCTCCTTTTTTCTGGGGTTTTTTTTTTTTTGAGGGGTGGGGTTTGTTTGTTTTGTTTTTTGGGGAGTTGTGTTGGCTTTTTTCTTAATATGTTATAAGACATCATCTGAGGCCACTCAGATGTCCCTGCAGCTGAGTTCGGTGGTGGGAAGGTGAAGATTTAGTGGATTGTTTCATTTCTCCCTTCTGCAGTAAGGACTTGGGAAGCTCTGTGCCTCTGCTCCAAGCCGAGACCAGAGCCTCTGGAGGATGGAGACCCTGTGGACACTGCAGAGACAGGGCAGCCAGCATGGAAGTTCCCTCTTGCCCATGCCCAGGGCAGTGAGGGCTCCTTGGGAATACTGGGGCAAAGCCTGCTCTCATTCAGACGGGGGCTGTCCTCCAGCTCTAAGAGGGCTCCTCAGAACACTTCCACAGGGGCTCTGGACAATGCTCACTATACATTCCAATATCCCTAATGTCGGTGCCTTTTTTTTGTTCAATAACCCCATTTCTCTGAGGAGTCCATTTGGATTAAACATTTCTAAAGCCTCTTTCAAAACTGCAGTGCTTTGGTGTGATTTGTTCAGGTCTCTGGTCCATTTGCCTCCCTTGAATGTAGAGACCCCTGTTCCCTTTTAAATGTACACTACATGTATTTTCTAGCCATGCAGCACTTAGAATTACCTTGACCGTACACAGTCAGCACCCATGTGCCTTAAGTCATGGCTCCTTAGTTTGTCAGGAAAGGAAGGCAGCTGCATAACTCCTCCCCTGCATGTATCCCCTCCCAATTTTATGGATTTCTCACCATGCCAGTGCAGATGGGCACAAGACCGTGCTATAACACATTGGTGGGAGAAACAAGGCTTCAGAGCAGCAATAACTATTTCCTAAAGATCTCCTAAAGTGCTGCAGCTTTGATTTCAAGCCTGTCTCACTGAAGCTAAGGGAATTACCTGCTGAAATACCTTGCTGTTGTGAAGCCAATTTGGTTTGGGTACCACAGAGCCCCTGTTGCAGGACAGCACACAAATGTTCCAGCATTTTCAGATTCCTGGTGAAGGCTCAGCTGGTGAGGAAGGATCCAGACTTTCCTTGGTGATGTGTCTGTTGATGTCCTTTGTGCTCAAGAGACTTCAGAGGTACAGAAGTCACCGGGATATGGTTTCAGTATCTGACAGCAGCAGTGGTAGTGGTAGTAAAAGGTGATACAGACTAATAGGCTGCTGAAAGGTAGCTGTGAGGGTACATTGTTGGGTTTACTTGTAGTTGGAGAAGTTTGCTGGCATCCAGGAACACAGCCCTCCTGGAAAATGGGTGTAAAGCATTGGAGGGCTCTGTTGCTCTTCTGCTTTATTTCATCCAACACGTTCTGTCTCAGATTGTTGGAAAGGATGAACCAGGGCTTACTTACAGCTGGTGACTTTCCATAAAATCCTTAATGTGGGGAAGTCTAAATCTACAAGGATTGATTTTAATTTCCTCCAAAATGTTGCTCCTGGCAGAATCTGATAAAGCCATTTTTAGTCTAATCCTTCTCAGGCCTGTCCTTGCTGAGCTATTGGAGCATACCTATCTTTGGGAATTCACTTGGTGATCAACACAGCTTGCATTCATTGTCTTAAATACCTCCCAAATCGTTGGCTGATGCACGGTGGGTCTGAAAAGTGGTCTGACAGCATTTTCTGCAACTTTTCCTTTCTGGGGGAGAGTGTTCCCAGGCTCTTGCTTGAGAGATGTCCTTCTGCTCTTTGGGGAACTGCCCCTTCAGAGCACAAAGTTTACAAGGAGCAGTCATATTCCATCTCTTCTTGACTGCTCTGTGGTGCCTTTTTCTTCTTGCAAAGATTTGTTCATTTGTGCCCAGGGTCTTGAGTCCTCTTGGTGCTGGACTGACCCCGCTCCCAGAAATTCACCAGAAATTTTGTACAAATTTTCAAGAGATTTCGAACATATTCTGGTTTGGTTTTTTAGGTTTTTTTTCCCTGCTGTCAGCCCTGTGCATCAAGTAGCAGCCTTTCTATTTCAAGAAGGTCTTAATGAACAAGATGTACCCTCATCTTCCAAACGATCTGATCAGGGAATGCAGAAAGGGTTATTTTAAAGCAATTTGCACACACTTGGTAAAACAGAAGGATCCTCTCCTAAACTCTGAAACAGAAAACAATTTTTTTTTTTTTTTGTGGAAACAAAAAACACAACCAGAGCAGAGCAAGGCTTTGCAGGAGATGTTTAGCATCATGTTCTGCCCTTTATAGAAATATTTCGGCTGTACTTATTTAAACTTTTTTCCTTGCATTTATTTAAACTAGGCAGTATATTTATTTTAAAATATCAGCATCGTACCAATCTAGTTCTTGGTATGTTAGCAACACTAATCATGCAATAAACATAAAGCCCTCAAATCTGTGCTAAGTGCTTTGATCCCAGTGTTCTGAGGAAAGTCCTTTTGTTTTTGCTCTCCATGTTAAGTGCCAGGTGAAACTGTGGTGTGTTTAGGAGATAATAAAGATAATAACGAGGGAAAGGTTTGCTAAAGTTTTAGAATTATGGCTGATTTTTCAAAATACTGTTTCTCTGTTACTTTATGTGCCACAAACTTTTTGGTGGTTTTTTTTTTTTTTTTTACAGAAACATCACAATTTGTTGTTTTCACACCCTCCTCTATGCCTGGCTGTCCTCCCAGCTTCATCCAGGGATGCTGTTTGCTGTTGTGCCTCAATCACAGGCTGTAAACAGCCTTTCAGAGCAATGTTTTCCCATACTTAAGTGGAGGCAGGAGCAAGTTGACTACAGGCTGTGCCCAAATGCATGTGACCCTTGACTCTAGGAAGCTGGTGGTTGGAAAAAATTCCATGCAATACCTGGCTATACCTTCAGGGCTTGCTCCAAGGTGTGAGATGCTTAAAACCTGTAGAGGCTTTTCTGTTGACTCAGAGAGCTTTGGATAAGGTGAGGCTGTTATTCCAGAGAGCCACCATCTGCCCCCAGTACTTGGAAGCATTTTCTGTGAGAGGTTTGGGAAAGAAACCAAGAAAAAGAGGAATGTGAAGACAGTGGTTTTGCCAAATGTTTTGATGAAGGCAAGGTCAAAGCTTACCTCATTGTGGTACTGTTATTGGTAGGTATCATAAGCAGGCATTTGCAACGACGAAGAATCCTGTTAATGAAATACAAAGTTTCTCCAGGGTCCAAAATAAATGATGAGGCTGATGGTGGTAGTTGGATATGTAGCCTGACTCACACGGTGTTGAGATGCAGCCCACTATTAAATTATATTTTGCATGTGGTTCACATATGCTTAAAATCTATGTGCCATATAAAAGTTTAATACCTGAGATGAATTAGATGGCAGTTATTAAGTAGACTCTTTGCAAAGGAATTTTCAGTCTCTGATACTTGGTTAAATTAGATTATTCAACCTTTCTTTTCTGTCAGTGCAAATGAGATCATAATTCAAATGTGCATGAAAGCAAACGGGTGGTTTAGATCTGAAAATACACAGCTGCCTAAATTTGATTTATATTAAAGGCAGACATAGAAATGATTAATTCCAGCATCTTGGGAATTACATTTAAGTATTAACAAAATTAAGCAAATTATGCCTCAACCTCTGAGTGCACTGAGGTTTGTATGCAGACTTGTTTGATCATGGGATCATGAGATAAATGTCAGAATCAGGTTCCATGCCAAAGTCAAGCATTTTGTAGAATGTGAGTAATAATTTTGGAAATAACTAGTGCCAAATTGTTTGTGAGATCAAGTATTTATCAATCAGCTTCAGGTCTCCAGAAAGGTGCTTGCATTGTTGCACAGTGTGGTTAGTCTTACTTTATGATAAGTAGTGGGATCCCATGTATTTTTTAAATTAAGGATGCTCTGGGCTGTACCAGCTCAGGATGTGGGACATGAGGGAGATCAATGCTGTAAAATTACTCTTTAACTTTGGCTGTCACAGTAAGGTGGCATAACCTGCATGAAGGCTGCTTACAAGGAGCACTTGAAGTTTTGTTAAAGCATCAGTGCTGGTGTTTAATCCAAAGACAGTAAATATGAAAATATTAGAAGTTTAGAACTGAGTTTTAGGATGTGACATTTCTGTCTTGCTGCTGACTTTCGTTGCCTGGGGAGAGAAGTAGAGAGAATGAAAAAATTAACTTCTGATGGAATTTGAAGGCTTATAAAAATGGTAAGCTTAGCTTGATCTTTCTTCTGTTGATGCTTAAGAAAAGAAGTGAAGTTTACGGATCTGGGTAACTCGTGGAAGTTTTATTTTATTGCAAGCAACAGCATATTGCATGACACATGTTTTTCAGTGCAAGGTTAGATGTTGCTTGTTGGGTTTTTTGGCCTATCTTCAAATTGGATCTGGGCTCAGGAAAATTCAGAGGCAGCAATTGCTGCTCAGCCTCTCAGAGGAGCATCAATAGCTGCTCTTAAACCTGTTGATCAACAGGATCTCAGTGATCTTTTGTCGATCTGTAACACTCTTGCAGGAGGAAAACAGCCTTTTTCAGGGCATTGTTTACACAAGCTTTTAAGCATCAATGTCTGGTTTTAGGAGCTACATCCATTTCTCTCCACATTGCTCTGAACTTTTCAATTTACAAACTGCTCTCTCACTGGTTCTTTGTGGGCTGAATGAGCTGTAAGTAGGGCTGTAATATAAAATATTCACAGGTGTCAATGTATGTGCCAGTTTCTATTCTAGTGGATCTTCCAGGGCTGTTATATATATAAATTTTTTAGATTTCAAATGGATTTATAGTCTGGGAAGAGCTTGAGCATGTAATATGTTTCTTGGGAAATATACTGATGGAGTGACTCCAAAATGAAGGTCGAAGCCTCATTTCTGCGTGTTTTCTCCATTCTGAAAAGAAAGCAGAACAATTTATATGGAGAGATGGTTAAAACAGTGTGTTTGCCCTCAAGGATTAAACCAGTATGCTTGTGACGTAGGATGTAATGAAGAAATGGAAGCTGAGTCTCTGGGTGCATCATGCTGAGTAAGAGGCTTGTTCTACATGCAACTGTCATATTAAATTCGTGTCGTGATTCCAGACCCCTTTGATTCCTAAACCTTTGGAGGAGACTAATCTGAAATCAAAGTGAAGTTGCTTGGGGTTTGCATGCCAGAAGTGGTCACATTTGAAAAAGTTCAGTGAACCTGCAGAGGGAGGTTGAAATTAGTTGCTTCACTACAAAGCTTGCAGCTAACATACCTGCTGGTTTGCTTTTTGCTTTGATTCTCCAGGCTCTGCCTTCTTGCCACCTTCTGAGTTGTTTTCAAAATGCATAAATCTTAGGGATGAACATGTCCTGGTTTCAGTCTGTTTAGTGAAGAAACAAAGAAAAGTCAGACTACACTGATAAAACAAACACAAGCTTTTGTACCGAGGACAAGAAAATGCTGCACTTTTCTGCCTTGTCCTTTGTGCAGTTGTTTCCCTCTGTGAAGGTGCAGAGCACACTTTATCCTCCTGATTTACCAATATTTGACATCCCTTTGTACCAAGGTAAATGGAAATGGTTCCTTTCAAGTTCTTCTAAGTAGATACTGAGGGCTCCTGCCTTGATCCCTGAAAGATGACTCTGCTCCTTTGAAACAGCTGGAGCCATGCCAGGAATCCAGCCTGTTATCCCTGCTGAATGTCAGCTGTTTTCTCTATTTTGATACTGGCATTTTTTGGGGCTTTGACCAAAAATATCACACGATATTAAACGTCTGCACTCGCCTCAAGCTTTATGTAGCCTGCCAGGAACCTGGGGAAGTGCTTTTTGGTCCAGCTAAAAGAAAATGTCCTGGGTAGCCACAGCCCCTGTATGAGTGTGAAAGCTGATCTGTTGTTACTTTATATTTACAGTGTTCTGTCTCCTGTGGAAGGGGCCAAAAGCACCGCAGTGTGTACTGTTTGTCAAAGGAAGGGAGGCATGTAGAAGAAGAGAATTGTAAACACCTTGCTAAGCCCAACGTGCAAAAGAAATGCAGAGGGGGCAGATGTCCGAAGTGGAAAGCAGGAGATTGGGGCCAGGTGAGACATGTTGTGTACCCTTTTGCACCTTCTGGTATTCTTCCTCCATCAAATTGGTTGGAGCCTGGTTTTCCAGTCGCTTCTGTCCTCATGAATTACTCAGGGCTAAAGGTTTTGGGCCAGATCCTGGTGTAAAACAGTGTAGCTTCATGGACAGCAGTGGAGCGACAGATTTGCGTTTGATTTGTGCACAGATTTGTACCAACTGAAAACTAGGCAGCTTGCTTTGAGTTCTATCTGAAAGCAAATTCCTTGCTGCATATTTTAGGTTTTGCTTGAAACATTATTAGTATATAATATTAAAGAGAATCTACTATTAATTCCTAATTTTAATGATATCATATCTCAAGTAAAATCTTCCTTAGTTTTGAGAAATAAACTCATTGCTTGATTTTCTCTCATTAAAAAGTGAGACAGTGATGCACAGAGTAGAGGCTGCTGAAAATGAAACAGTATTTTGAGTTATTAAACATCTTGCTTGCTGAAGGCATACCTTGAATCCTTGCTTTCCTGAAAATAATGTCTTTGTCATCACCTTGAATCTGCTGCATCACATTTTTTATCTTGGAACCTTGCTTTTCCCTTTACCTCATTAGCGTGCTAATCAGAGGAATTACTGAGAAACCCAGACTAAATGAACTGTTAACTTGTAAAACATCGTGTTCCCTTGCCTTCTGTCTTCCAAATTTAGGTACAAACCCTGCATTCTTGCTCTATTCCCTGCCTGAGTTCCCTGAGAGAGAAACCATTAACATTGCTAAAGACACACATGCAAATGTTAAGATTAGGACAGCAAGCCGTTGATTAATGTCCACTAATAAAAAGGACAATAAACCCATTAATGATCTATGATTGTTTTCAGACTTGTATTAGGTTGTTGGGGTTTTTTTATCCTTACCTTTGGATTCACAGGATAGGAGTATTTGCCACTATGTGGGTAAAGGACTAAGTGCTCACTCATGGAGGTTCAGTTCCTGAGGTCTGGGCTCTTTACCCAAGGACAGGAGCATCCAGCCTGTGAAATCCACAGTACTGCTCCCATACTGGAAATTAAGTCAATATTATTACCTTTATTACCTTCAGGAATGAAGCCTCAATTTTATACAGGAGCCAGACTGAAATGAAATGCAAGGCCATTAGATAGTCTTGTGGTATCCAATTTGCACCTTATTTAAAGTGACTGCTTCTGAAAGCAGTTTTTTTACAGCTAATAATTGTAAACATAATAATGTAATGGTCTGTAAATTGCATTTAAATGCGCTAATATTAATTGATAAAAGTAAGTGATTTAAAATTCCCAGCTTTACTCTGCATCATGGATGGTAATTTTATGCAACTAGAGAAAAGAACCCAAGTTAATAGGAGGATGAGGTGATTTGTGGTCTGAGGTAATCTCTTATGACTGGGCAATTAAGGAATATTTGTATGCTAATGATAAGGCTGAGAACAGACTTTTCCAGGAGATCCAGGAGCTCCTCAGCCCAGGTTCCTGATGTAGGATGTGCTCAGCCAGCCAGCATCTTGCTTAGGGAAAAAGTAAAGGGGTAGAAACACTTATCCTACAGTGTCAAATTGGGCGTTTTAAAGCCCCGTGAAATGCTGTGACATGAATCTCTGATCTTCACTGGTGCTGGCAGCATTTTTTTTAACCTGAGACAGATGGAGAGCTGGGGCTGTCACAGGGTGGGAGTGCTGGCCCTGGGTCCCTTGTAAGGGGTGTTCAGGGCTTTGCCAGAGATTTAATGCCTTGGAGCCAAGCTGGATTTAGGTGCTGAACTTCTCATTAAGAGCATGAAACAGACACGAGTTTGGTGCCCTGAAGACACAGCAGATCAGGGTATAAATTGGGCATGAAAACTCCATGTGACTTTTCCCCATCACCAGTGCCACTGTTGCAAATAGTAGCCATGATCAGTTTCCACTTAGATATTATCCAAAAAAACCTTTCTGAAGGTTTAATTGTCTCAGAAAGCGAATCCTGAAGCTGAGTGCTGTGCTCTTTCTCTTGAATAAACCAGCAAAAGTCTGCATGAGAAATAAGGCAAGGTTTTCCCATAAAAGTGCATGCTTGTGTTACTGTATACACACAGGACCCATTGCATGTACCTTTAGGTGTTGGGGGGTTTTGCCTTCTGGAAAAAGAATTGTGAGAAAATGAAGATCAAAAAATACAGGAATGGTTAAAAATCAGTCTCAGTTGGATACTGGCTGTGCTGGTGCTCCAATCCTAGGGTTTTTTTCTCTTTGGATGTTTTGTATTCAGAGGGTGGTTTGTTCTTTTCTAGATTGTTAAGAAGCCACTTCCCTGGAGCAAAGCATTTTTAATACATCTCTAAAAAGGTTTTTTCTCCAAGTTTTAAGTGTGTTTATGTCTGCACTGAAATGTCACATTTAATGTGTTTGTTTCTTCTAAGTGGTGTAAATTATGGTCATTTGCCTTTCATTTAACAAAAATACCAATATTTATTCTGCTCTCTGATTTTTGCATACTTCAGCTAGAGGCTGAAATGCAGCCCTCTCTAAAAACACAGGCAGAGCATCAGGTAAAGCTGGCACAGCCCAGGGACCATCCTCTTCCCAAGCCCAGGTGTCACACACAGTGCAGCCCCCCCCATGAAAAAGTCACTTGTGCTCTTTTATCTGCACCTGGGCTTTTTATGTTGGTGATAAATGCAACTCAAAATATATCTTAGAGAAAAAGGCAATTCAAAAGATGATAGCTCAGAACATGGTAGGCATCCTGGTGTCTGTGTTCCTCCAAGTTTGTGTCTTTATTCAGTTTAAGAGTCCCCTATGGAATGTGTAGGATAAAGAGCACTGTTAGTCTCAGGGAAGCAGCAGCATATGGGAAGCGTTTGCATCACTAGTGACAGAAACCTCACTGCTGCTTTCAAAACCTACACAAAAACACTCCCACCCTCTTATCAATATCTGAAGCCAGACAAATAGCCACAGTCAGCTTTTCTCTGGCTCTCTTGGCTTTGTGGAACATTTGGATAATAAAGCAAAGTGCATTATGGAGCACAGAAGAGGGAATTGCTTCCCCCTTAGACACCACTTAATTCCCTGCCATAAGAAAGCTCATTTTAGTGGGCATTGCAATAACAGGCTGTGAACTTATTTCCTTAGTTCCTGATATATTAATAAGTAATTCTCGTTCTTATAAATAATTAATATTAATTGTTAATTCAGCTCTGTTTCTAATACAAACCTTCAATTTTTATGCACTTTCTTCTATAAATGCAAATTCTCTTTACTCCAAATCTGTATAGTACACTTTAAGGTCTAGCCAGGAAGAATCTGTTCCAGAGGAATATTAAGTATTGCTAAACATATTTGTGTGCAGTCACAACACTAAGAAATGTTGCGTGAAAGGAAAAATAAGCTGTTAATAGTACTGCAGTATAGATAATAATTTAAAGATGTCTGAGAAACAGAAAAATTCAGGCATTTGTTGCTGTGCCTTGAAGCTGGGAGAAATGTGCCCACAGTGTAATGAAGGAAATGTGAAATGCAGTTGATTTCAAAAAGACATTTGTTTTCAAAAACTAATTGTGTTCCCTGCCTTGGTGCATGTGCATGTTTAGATGCATGCTGAAAGAAATCCCAGCTGTATCACACCTTTTCCTCTCTACAGCTACACACTTTCTTCTATACAAATCCAAGTTTGCTTTTCATTAAAGCCCACCTTATTTGTGGCATTTGATGTATTTTGAACTATTACTTTTTTGAACCAGTGCCTGAGAAGCAATAGTCAGAGCAATGCTCACAGAGCCTGGCCGCCTCTGGCACGTCGGGGTGGTTTAGCACCGCCGCTATTTTGCAATAAAAACAGATTTCTCAATAAAAATCCCATCCAGGAAGCCCTGACCCCAGTGAAGCCAACAGCAAATATTCCCACTGGCTTCAGATTCACACCTTTCCCCCGCACAATGAAAAGCCTCAATTGGAAGTTCTGTCGAGCGTCGCTACCTGGAGCCCCTGAGCCCCCTGAAGTTGCCACGGCGGGTGCGACGGGGAGCTCCACTCACCTCGTGTCCCTTCCCGCAGTGCTCCGTGTCCTGCGGCCGCGGCGTCCAGCGCCGCTCGGTGCAGTGCCACGGCGGCGCCCCGAAGGCGGCCGAGGAGGCCGAGTGTGACCCGGCCAGCCGGCCATCTCCGCAGAGGGACTGTCACCTGCCCGCGTGCCCCGCGCTCCGCTGGGCGGCCGGAGAATGGCAGGCGGTAAGCGGGGACCCCCCCTTCACCCGCCCTGGGCTCGCGGCTCCTGTGCTCTCAGGCGTGGGATGATGCCGGAGGCCGAGGCTGAGGGAGCGCTGCCGGACGGGTCGGGGCGTTCGGGTTGCAACCTGGGATTGCCAAAAAAAAAAAAAAGAGGTGGAGGGAAGGGTTTTCATGCATGCTGGCTGAAAGGGAGAGCGGAGAAATGCCTCTGTAGGGTTAATTTGTTGCTTCGTGCTGCCCTGTGTTTGGCTGGGGCCTATGCAAATACTGAGCAGGTTTTGGGTAGGGTGGATTTGGGTCTCTTCCAGGAGACAGAGCCCTGCTGCGCTGCTCCAGCCTGAGCTCAGTGCCTGGAGGAATTAGGGAGAGCAGTGGTAATTCCCTCTTTCCTTCCCCATTACCCCAGCTCCACCTGACATCCCTGCCTATCCTTCCACTGAGCTCCCGGTCTTTGCTCTTTTGTCAAGCCACAAGAAGTGCTGAGATAAGTCTTCTGTGGGAGATGATGCTTTTCTGTATGACCAGGATCAGTTCCCATCAAAAACAACTCCTGAGACTGGACCTGGGGATAAAGCTGCTACTCCAGTGGTTTAGGGAGTGACTCCAACTCTTCTGCAGTGTGGGCAATGAGTGGTTTAAGTCTGGTAGGAGGACAAGGGGATTCTGAGCGGGAGGAGCCCTCCCATACACTGCCAAGAGGGTGCTGTCAGCCTTCACATGCACAGAAGGTTTTGGCAGAGGCAGTTCAGACCAGACACCAAAATTACTCTTTTCATTCTGGCTTTTTGCCCATTTTTTGCCCCTGCATGTGGTGCCTCAGCGTGACAGGAACAGGACACACAAGTTTAGCTTCATTTCCCCAATCTCAGCAGTGCTGGGAAGTTGGGTTTATAATCCTGTTGTAACCCGGCCATGAGTGCAGGAGGTCAGAGGGGGCTGTGCCCTTTCTCAGCTGCTTCCCAATACTCAGGGAAGTGTGATGGGAAGCAGCAGGAGGCAAAGGCAGGCTGGTCACACAGTGGTACCCGATGGAAACATCCCAGCCAGAAAAGGAAATGTAGGAAGGGCTGAGGGGGCTCCAGCAGCTTCCTTGCAACAAACTTTTTTGGTTTTACAGAGCCCATTAACTTCTTCAGCTAATAAATTTAAAAGCAGCAGAGAGGTCACCAATCAGCATGTGGTGCCAGTGGTTACCCTAGTGGTGTAATCAGCCCTGAAAAGAAAAAGCTCTTGCCCCATCTTTTCATAGAATCTCAGAATCATTAAGCTGGAAAAGATACAAAGTCATCAAGTCCAACTTTCAATCAAATTTTGCTGTCTCTTCCCTTATTTTTGCAACTTCTCAAAACAGTTTGGAGAAGCGCCTGCCTCCCCCCTTCTGAGCCCTTGGTAGGATGCAAATACTGATGTTTTCTGAAGTTTTCCAAGACTCCTCATTGCACTGGGGAAATTTTGAACATATTATGGAGGGGTTTTTTTCCTCCAAGGGAGATTTACTGGGAGGATGGGCAGGAAGTTTCCTCACTCCCATAAGTATTCATAAGTAACCATGAACAGGAAAATGCAGGAGCTGCCCAATGTAAGCTTGCCCCTTTGGCTGATTCCAAGCATTTCTTCCAAGCACTTCTTATTTTGTTTTGGTGTACACAGTGAAAAAAAGGAAGATCACCTCCCCCCCAGCCATAGGCACTGTCCATGAGGAGACAGATTGCATTGGTATTCTCTGAGCAGGGAGCAGCAATGAACCCTAAGCGACACGAAAGGCAGGATATAAATAACATCTTGGTGCTGTCTTGTTCTTGATTTCTTATCTTTAAAGGGAATCTGTCAAGAGGGTTTGGGGTTTTTTAACCCTTTTTGTTGTTGTTGTTTAGAAAAAAAAGCGTTGGTCTTGACAATGAGAAGGAATATGAAACTTAACTTACGAAACCATGCACTGCTCTGTTGGTGCATCTGTTCTCAGTGCCCTCACCAGGGAGAAGAAAGTCAACAGAAAGAGCCTTGCTAATGTCAAAATAAAACTCAGACTGGAGTCATAAAGAAAAAGGGAAAATTGGGAGAAAAAGAGGGTTTTTTCTTTAATATGAGCTTCTGTGGAAGGACAGTGCACAGCTCTGAAAGCTGCCATGCAACTCCTGAATCTTTGACATTTGTCTTTTGGGGGGAAATTGTGCCATCCTTGCCTGACTTGAATTACAGAGGTACCCAAGGCATGTTTCAAGCGTTCATGGCATGGGGAGGGAGTACATTTCATCTCTGTGTCAGATTGTTACTTAAAAAAAAAAGCAGAAAACAATCAATGCTTTTGCAAAGGAATGCCTTTGGGGTTGTTTTAATTATTGTTATTGCTCTTCTAAAACAGTTTCCAAAGTGCTTGAAATTATTCTTAATTTGAACTGCCAGGAAAATAGTTCAGGATTTGGGAAATGAGGCAAAAGAGACAAATATTGTCAAATGCCTGACCTGTTTTTCAGATTTTGTTATCAATAGCTGTTATAGCCTGGCCCCACTGTTTGTGTGAGATTTAAATCAGTCTTGAACATGAGATTTCAAACAAAATCTGTCACTGCATTAAAAGGAAAAATAGCCTTTCCATGCTAGCTGAACTGTCTGCTTTCTACATGATTCATGTTTTATAACTTTGGGGTGGCTGATTAGAACCTCTGCAGTATTTCTCTTTGGCTTAGTTTATGATGGTCTCATGTCTTTGAGCCTCATTTAATATTTTAGTGGGATTATTTTAATTGCCAGTTAGCCTGAAAAATACAAATAACCAAACGTTCAATTTCTGATGATGACAGAGCTGGCTCAGGTTTGTTTGGCCACACAACTGTTATTTGAAGACAAACCCAAATCAGGCTGGCCTGTGCTTGGAGTGTCAGTCTCTCGTTAGCAAGTAATGATTTTAAACAAGGATGGGCTTTTGATGTGATAGCTCTTCACTGCCAGTGTTAGAAGATGCCTTGATGGCATTTGGATGGTTCACCTTTTTAAAGCGAAGCATGAGCCAATGTACTTCACAAATTTAGTCTGAAATATACATTAAGGAGAGGAAACAAAATCAGGCTTGGTTCTTTCTACTTCTTTCAAGGTGCGTCCTTTGGCTGGGAGGGACCATGGAACAATTCACTCTGCCCTTGTTGGGCTGAAAAATGCCAAACCAGAGAAGGAGGAAAGCTTTGATCATCCTGTGACCCCACTCCCGCTGTGCTGGAGAGTCCCTCCTTAGGGAGGAGCGGGAAGGTTGGGGTTCAGGGTGCCCCAAAAGGTGCCTGGAGAGCTGTCAAGGAGCTGATGCTGGAGCTGTAGTGGTGCCATATTCACACACAATGACCCCCTTTCCGTTTTTACTTATGTAATAGGGAGATAATCAGAGATGGGCAAATATAGCTCGCTTTGTTTGCTTACTGGGGAAGTCACACTCCAGCAAATTTCTCCAGCCCCTGTAGGATTGCCATGTTTCAGCACAGACCTAGAAGGAGCTTCCACTCCAAGGACTCAAAGCAAGAGAGTAAATAAGGTTGAAAGCACACAAAGCCCTTGGGGTCTTCTGGCAGACTGCAGATTTTGCAATGTTGACTGTTGCCTAAGAGCTCCTAAGTTATTCCTTTGGAATAAATGCTGCTTTGGGGAGCTGCCTTTCCTTCCCCATCCCTTTCCACTTTGCCCCAGTTTCAAATATTTACACCCAACATGATGTTGTGCTCACTGCTGCTCTCCTGGTTTGCTGCTGCTGCCACAGACTGATCTGATTTTTCAGTATTTTCAAATAATTTACAATCCTGGTTCTGACAGCTAATTAGAGAAGCAGGGACATGACAGTGCCTGCATTTTGCAATTAGCTGAACCCACTAAGATCTTCCTAATTGTTGGCCAGCCAGGAGAGCAGGAGCTGCTTCAGGGAGGCTAGAAATTATGTTTGGAGGGTAGACTCTAACTAGATTAAACTGGCACAGTGTTCCAAGCCTAGGTAGCTTCAAACGGTGTTTCTGTACAGATAGGGATGGTCTGATTGGATGTTTTATCCTTTTCCTTAGGGGGAAGACATTTCCTACATGTTCCATAAAATGGTTATTTTCATGCATTTTTCTCCTTGTTAATCCAGTTAGTTGAAAGTGTTAGAAGTCCATTACAGGCAATAACTAAAATAAAATAGGGTTTTATCTAGACAGCTGCCCTTACACTGATTTATTTTGTTTTATGTGTTTTTCTAAGATGCTCTCCAAGCACAGCCTCACTCCCAGGAACACAGCCTCACAATCAGGCTCGTTTTTCCAAGACAAGCAGAGAAAGCACTGAGTCCTTGAAGTCTCCAGAAGGACCTGGGGAGCAGTTGAACATGGCTGGCATGGGTTGCTCTAAATATCAGGCAGGGCGGAGTGTAAGAGAACAAACTTGCAGGGCTGCCTCCACTGCAGTGGTTGCAGGGTTGTGTTCGAGGCCAGGCTGGGTGAAGCTCTGAGCAACCTGCTCTAGTGGAAGCTGTCCCTGCCCATGGCAGTGGGTTGGAATGAGATGAACTCTAAGGTCTTTTTCACCCAAACTATTCTATGATGATTTTATGATTCTGTGTCATAGAATCCATGGCATTCCATACCAAGGCAGAGAGCTGGGGAAGGGGCTCCCCCCACACCAGCCAAAGGTGCAGCACTGTGATTTTTGCAAGGGGGATGGCTGAGTTGTCATTCTCCAAACACCTGTATTTACTAGGGGTGAAATAATGGGGGTTGGCCCCTTTCTTCTCCCCTTGCCCTATCTCCCGGCCCAGCATGCCCAGTCCTGCATCTTCTGATCCTATCACAGCTGGACCCCACATCTGTCCCATCCCAATACCTGCTACCTTGGTCTCTCCTCTCTCCTGTGGATTTGGGTTAGTACCCCCAGAGGTCAGGAGCACTTTGTGCTTCACAGGCAGCAGCAGGTGGCACAGCTGGGTCCTGGTTGGAAATTTTCCCCCAGTTGATAGCAGTGGCAGCTTACAGGGGTTGCTGGGAGGAGTTCGTTCGCTGGATCCCTCCGGGGGTGCCTGAGCTGCTGTTTCTTGCACACAGTGCACGAAGACGTGCGGGGAGGCGTCGCGGTTCCGCAAGGTGTTCTGTGTGGATGAGAAGGAGCAGCTGCACAGCAGCAACTACTGCGACGCCAGCAAACGCCCCGCCGAGGTGGAGAGCTGCGGGCTGCCCCCCTGCGAGTACATCTGGATCACGGGAGAGTGGTCAGAGGTGAGTCCCCGTCCCCACACCTGGCCGTGCTCTCCTCCTCTCTACACAGCCCTTGCTGAGATACTGCAGCCCAAATCAACAGTGGCGAGGCAGCGCTGTGGGTTTTAATTGTTATTTTTTGGTTTATTTCGGTGTGCGGTCTCCCTGTTGGATAGAGAGGAGAAGTGCTGTGGGAGACAGTTGGGATATTAAAGACTAAAAGCAGCGTGCTCAGGGTCCTAGCTAATATTGTCTGGAGGCAATTTTCTTCCAAAGCACAGTGCATTCAGCAGGCACCCTCTCTGGTTTTCTGCTGGCTTATTTCATTATTTAATTAATTGGTTTTATTCCCATCCACTCCCTGGGGGCTCTGGGGCCCTGTGGGTTGTGTGAGGGTCCAGGTGTGCATCATGGGCAAGCCTGGAGGTGACTGCGGGGGCACATCCTTCCTCAGTGCTGTCTTTGCAGGGGCAAGGACCCAGAGTGAGGGAAGGCAGGACATTCACCCTCACAGCTGGGAGGCAAGGAAAGTAGATGAGTTTTCCTTGTGGCGGGCGCCGCATGCGGGAGGACCCAGGCTAATCTCAGCCTGTTTCCTTCTGAAGCCAGTGAAGGATTACTTTCCAGTTGGAGAAACAGCAGAGGGAAATGACAAGGCAGCTGCTGACACAGCACTGATTAAAAAAGAAAGAACAAGAAAAGAGAAAAAAGAAAACATGCCAGGACTGAGGGGGAGGAGAGACAAGCCACCTGAGATAGTGCACGGAGGGAGAAATGTGGAGATATGAGAATATCTCAGAGCAGCCTAGTCTCCTGAGTGGCTTCTTAAGAGAAATATTGTGGTGCCTGTAAGGCTGGAGCTCTGGCTGCTCCTTGCCCAGGCACCCTTTACCCACTCCCAATGCCTGGGAGACCACCTGGGATCACTCAGGCCCATGAAGACAGAGAGGGGAAGAGGGCTTGCAGAGCCAGAGTTTGGCTCTCCCCAGGTCCCATTCAGCCCTTTGATGAGGAGGGCAGAAGTGCTGTTTATCCTCTAATTACAATGAAAAATTTCTCATTCTTCTAACTGCTGACAAGTACAATTCTGGGTCAACCTTGACCGTTTTCTATCTCTGTGTATCCCATGGCAACAAAACACCACCAAACCAAAACAACTGATAGAGGCATTTCTGAATTCCCAAGGATCTTCTGCTCCTTTCTTTCTTCTTAGGAAGAAGTAACACTTGCCCAGGAGCCAGCTTGGAATAGGGAGTCTGGGAGCAGCTGCAGATCCAGCCCAGAGAGGAACTGGGTGCTCAAAGATAGTGTCAGGCACCAGCCCACTTGTAGTAGCCACTTTACAATATTCACGACTGCCTTAAATAGATACCAGTGAACCCTTGAAGCAGTTTCCCCGTGTTAAGAGCTGACAGGCCTGGTTTCCTCCTCTGCCCGCAGTGCTCCGTCACCTGTGGGAAGGGCTACAGGCAGCGCCTCGTGTCCTGCAGCGAGATTTACACCGGGAAGGACCACTACGAGTACGGCTACCAGAACATGGTCAACTGTCCTGGCACGCAGCCCCCCAACATCCAGCCCTGCTACCTCGGAGAGTGCCCCATCTCGGCCTCGTGGCGCGTCGGCAACTGGTGAAGCGTGAGTTGGGCCAGCTTCTTTTTTTTTTTTTTTTTTGGCCAAAAAAGACTGGAGCAACCTAGGGTTGTTTAGACTGAAGGTTTGGCAGGGAATTGTTTTAGAGCTGCTTAAATTGATGCATTGGATTCTCCAGAGCAGCAGCAGCTCTGGTGTGTGTAGGGCTCCACGTTTCAGACTGAACCCCTTCCTGTGGGGGAGTCCCAGCTACAGGTAGAGTCATTAATGAAAATTGGGATGTAGCAAATATTTATGGCTGTGTTGATGGCCATGCTGAATGCTTAGTCAGAGAGTGGGGTCATTGCAGAAAACAAGGGTTTGAAAGCCTTTTGCTAGAAGGATTGGTGGGTCACTGGTAGCTGCAGTTGGTCCCACTTGGCCATGAGAAAGACTTGGGAGCCAGAATTAGGCTGGAGCACTGGTCATTTGAGCCTTAAAAGGTTTTTGGTTTTTTTTTTTTCCTTCTTTTTCACTCCCTTCTCACAAATGCTGGGACAGGTCAGGAGAAAGAACTTGGCCTTTCTGCTAAAGTTATTTGTGTTGAGCCTCTTCTGGGACCTGAACTACAAGATCAAATTTTAGTTAAGGTGATAACATTTCACTTCTTAGGGCTTCTGACATTCTTTGAAATGCGATGTTTCTCCCATAAACTTGATTTATTAACCCAGCTCAGGCATTTATAGGAATTTGTCAAACCTTTACAAGGTGATGAGTGTCAAGCCAAGTAAAACATAATAGAAGTTGTCACGGTAACTGGCAAAGCCATTTGAAACCTAAGTTCCTCCTGCCCCATAGGAAGCTTCAGATCCTCCCTGTGAGTCAGCACAGAGGAGTTACGGCAAAGACCTCAGCCTCAATTAATTGCTATTTTCACTCAGAATTCAAGTGCAAAATACCCAACTCATTAATCCAACTTTACTGCAAAGAGCATTCATTTCAGAGAGCAAGACCTCTCTCCTCACTTTGGGCTGCTGAACATCCCAGTGACCACCAAGTGCCATGACCCTTGTCAGCTGTGATTTTGAAAGGGATTTAATGTAAAATGTCAACCACTTTGATGGACTAAGAGTCCTACTCAGAGCTTTAGCTAAGTTTTGTGGAACTGGACTTGATAAAGAGTAAATGCCCAAGCTGTGAATACCATGAGACATTGAAGACCATCTTCTTCATGGTGCATTCCTTTAAAATAATAATTTCTAAATGGATGAGCAACTTCATTTTCTTTATAGCCTAATCTGGTAGCTGTAGAAAGAGCTGATTTTCACTTCTGAAGTACCTGAAAGAAGTTGTGGACGGGGAGCTAGATGCTCCCACCTCCCATACTCAGTAGCTGATGCTCTGCTGCTTGGTAGCTCCAGTAACTTGTGCAGTTATCAGCCTTAGGATTGCCCTTGCTCTGGGTAGTTTGAGGGTGACCCGGTGTTTGCACAGATGTAGCCATTTCCCAGCAGGTGAGAGGAGAGAAGATTTCAAGGCTCC
>VWZN01001393.1:947076-966114 GCA_013396955.1 Regulus satrapa | reverse complement strand
TTTTTTTTTTTGTGCAATTAGCATAGAAAACAAGAATCTTCCTAATGTGAAAAATAAGCAATTTCACTTGAGCACATGGTTCGCTTTAACCAACTGCCTCATCCAGCAAAGTGTGCAAACACTGAGGAAAGTATGGTAGTCTTGAAGTAATCAATGATAATAAGGAAGGAATTAATTTCCAAAGGGACTACTCATTTGATTAAAATTAAGCTTGTGTTTGAACACTTCACAGGATTGGAGTCTTTGCTGCTGTCTCTTGATACAAGGGAAACCATCTGTCTCTGTTCTTTCTTCTGGAGCCCATAAACCCTTGAGATAAACCAGGAATCTCTATCTTGTGTCCCACAGTGCTCTGTCACCTGTGGAGTTGGGGTCATGCACCGCTCAGTGCAGTGTTTGACCAACGACGACCAGGTCAGCAGCTTGTGCCATGTGGACCTGAAACCTGAAGAGAGGAGGACATGCCACAATGTCCATGACTGTAAGTCTGCAGATTTGCACCTTGTTTTGCCTTTCTTATGGCTTCAGCATCTTTTCCTATCAAACTCCTAGAGATCTGTATTATTTCCAAGCATTGGGAGCCATCCAAGTAAGCACTAAGACACTTCAGGGAAACCTGTTAAAAATAAAAAAGATGTTTTGATGCTTTGGAAGCCTCAGAGTGTTCCAAAGAAATTTTGATGTGTAGTTGTTCAGTGACTACAAGTATTTCTGTTTTGTTTCAGGTGAATTACCAAGGAGTTGCAAAGACGTTAAAAATCTCAAAGGTGTCACTGAAGATGGTGAATATTTCCTGCAAGTCAAAGGAAAGACATTAAAGGTGCATTTCAGCAGCAGAGTGATAGTTAATGGGTTTTCTAAGGGTCAAGAGGACCCTGCGTGTGATCTTTACTTTCACTCTTGGATTTTCTGCCTTTGCTTGTCTCTGTGATGCCTTTGCACATGACACAATTCTGGCTTCTCTCTCTCAGGTGTATTGCTCTGGGATGCAGACTGACAGCCCCAAGGAATATGTGACCCTTGTAAACGGGGATGCAGAGAACTTTTCAGAGGTGTATGGATACAGGTAAGAAAGCCTGTAATCATGGACCTCACAGTGTTTTTGTTTTGCATGGCAATATTTCCTGGTCATGAGTAGAAAGGGTTTTCTTTTGATTTAGATTGCATAACCCGACCGAGTGTCCGTATAACGGGAGCAGACGAGAAGACTGCCAATGTAGGAAAGATTACACAGCAGCTGGGTTTTCCACCTTCAGCAAAGTAAGGCTGGACCTGAACACTATGCAAATAATAAGTGAGTAAAAACAGGGCCTTGCCATTAAAAAAAAAATGTTTATTTTACACAAATATAGCTGTTACTACAAGCAAGCAGTAATACTCTAGTGAGCAGTATTCCTGAGAATTCCTGTTAAAAGCCGCTTTTAGATTTGGTTACCTCTTTGCTGCTTTACACTTGGACACTGAAACTTGAGTTCATCAAGAGACACTAGTGTTATTTCTCTGTAAAACAGGAAAATTCTAGGGCAGTTGCTGGTGTATGCGCTCTGCAGAATGAGTATTTGCATGCTCCCAGCAGCCCAGTGTGTTTTGTGAAGGTTTTTATTTTATTTCATTTGGGCCCCTCTTTGCAGGCTGGACTTGGACACAAAGCCCAACCAGGGAGGAGCTGCCCCCCTCCCCACGCCCCTCCATTTTACTCAGGGTGCTGTCAGGAGATCCAGTGCAGGGGTCTCCACCGGGGTGGGGATGCTGTTCCCAGTGCCCAGGACAGAGAAGTCTCTTGGCAGAGTGAGACCATGGGGAAATAACTTGTGTTGAGGGCTAGGGACATGGATTTGCAGTGGAGAAAAAGAGGATAGCTGTGCAATATGAGTAACACACTGTCTCTTTTGTCATTCCTGTGAGCTGGGAGCCCATCCCATCACCAGAGACCCTGTAGCATTCCATGGGGTTATGGTTTCAGTCCCCCTGACTCCACTGCTATCAGTCTCCGGCAAATGTTTTAAAAATACAGCATATTGTTGGGAGTTCATTCAGTAAATAGTTAAGTGGTTTTTTTAGCAAATCAAAATCCTTCCCTGTAAAATGACTCTTTATCTGATAAGTGGGTTTTATCACTTAATTTTCAAGACCTCCCAGTCTATCAATCTGTAAAAAGCAGCTAATAATCTGTAAAAGCTCCTAGGTAAAGATCTCAAAGGAACAACCCTCTGGGAATTTGATACCAGCTCCCTTTCAATTTCAAAAGGAGCTGGGCACCTACCTCTGTCAGACAGGAGCTATCTCACATCCCCATCTAAATGAGTCTCAGTTACTTCAGATCCCTCCAGAGCAAAATACTCCAATTCCCTTTGAAAACCCGACCCCTGGGCTGAAGCAGCCAGGAGAGCAGAGATGTTGTTTGCTTTTGTTTAAAAGAAAGATTTGGAAGGTGCTGTTGCCTTCTTGAAAGTGGGGAATTTTTTGATGGCTAAATAAACCCCAAGTCAAGGGTTCGAGTTTTGTTGTTATTTGTACCTTATTCCTAAATCACCAACAGATTTAAACTGAGCGTAAATACTGAGTGGATGTGTCCTGTCAAATTCAGTGCTCATGTGCTGGGAACTACATGTGGGATGAATCAGGATATTTAATATGAAAAAATATAGTAGTCTTGATTTCATAAAAATATAGTACTCTGCTTCATACATCAATGTGGGAAGCCAGCTTTGGTGAATTTAAGCATTAGCAAAGAGCATGTTTACATTTATTTTGTCTCTCTTCCTGTATCTTTCTTTCCACGTTATTCACCAACTCTTCTCCACAGCAACTGATTTACAGTTTGCACAGACACATGATGGACGACCTGTTCCTTATGCCACTGCTGGGGACTGCTACAGTGCTGCCAAATGCCCGCAGGTATTTGACAAGAGCATTTAACAGGAATTGGTGCCATTTGTTACATTTAGGCCCTCTATTAATTACTGCTGATTGCAGCAGCCCGGCTTCAGTGAGTGGCACGTTCTTATCTCAGCGATCTGAAACTTTTCCCTTTGTGAAGATGGAGAAAGTGATGGAGAAAGTTCCCTTTGTGAACGTGAAGAAAGTAGTTTCCATTTCCCATGTTAACAGGCCAGTGGCTGGCTAAGAGACAATCCCTAGGGCCCCGGGTAAAGGAGAAAAGGAAGAAGAAAGAGGCTGTGGGGGGACAACTGAGTTTTGCCTGCATAGTTGAAGACAGGGGGATCAGTCCCTGACAAGACTTGGTGGAAGTTCTGGGCAGAGAGAGCAGTAGGGAGTAGTAGATGCTTTTCGGAAGTCTGTAGGAGACAACTAACACTGTGTTAGGGATGGCTTGCTGCATGTTCCCAGCACACCTATTTTTTGTGGGGCTGGGGATGATAAGTGATCTGTTTGGATAGTCCAGGGTATTGGGTGGGCATTATTGGCAGAGGGCATTTACAGGGAGCAGCAGAGGGCAAACCTCTCCATCTCCTTCCCTCCCTGCTTTCAGAGCTGACACTTTCCTGCACAGCTCAGCAGCTTAAGGATTGATTCCTTACCTCAGGAATGCTCATAAATGTTAATATCCATCCACCTGACCCAGACAGTTTGCTCCTCACAGAAAATCAGCATTCCCAAGGCAGCAAGTGCAAGGAGCAAAGCTAACAGCCATCTGGTACTGCGTGGCCGAGCTGGGCTGTGGGTCAGCCTGGGGATGTGTCCAAAGGATCCCTCCTGTTAAAAATAAATCACCAGGAATGGAGTCTGCCACAGGGCTGAGGGGAGGACTGGCAGGCTGAGCACTGGATGCTGGCATAGTCTTTAATTTTCCATCCATCTTTTTCATTTTGAGAAAGGGTGGAATTAAGTGTTTTAAAGAAATAAGCAAATGGAAGAGTTTTTATTTTGCTAGTCTGAAAAAAAAAAAAACCACTGGAAAATAAGGGAAACAAGGACAAGTGTGCCCTCTCCAGTTGAGGAGGGAGAAGTGACAGCGGCTGCAGCACATCCCTGAGGTTCCCTTCAGCTGCTGGAGCACGTCAGGCTCCGCAGTTTGTCATGGGAAAGCCAACAGTGCCCTCAGCCGGCAGAGAACAAACAGTGCAAAACCAGGAAAAAACGGTGCAAAACCGGGGTAAAGCAGTGAAAACCTGGGGGGAAAAGGCAGTTCAACAACAGTCTAAAGCCCGTCATTCTCTGCAGCCAACAAGGAGTAAAAAGTTCCTAATGTGAGCCATGCTGTGCTTTGTTCAGTAATCATGGCCAGAGCAATGAAAAACAAGGAAAACACTGCTGTCAGGATCCTGTTAGAAAGGCGACACTGTGGCACGCCGGGAGTCTGGAGCGTGGCATTTTGGGATAACCAGGCTCTTCTTGTTTTTTAGGGTCGCTTCAGCATAGACCTGTACGGGACAGGCCTGTCCCTAATGGGAACAGCCAAGTGGCTCTCACAAGGGAATTATGCGGTGTCGGAAATTCAGAAATCCCCAGTAAGTTGTAACTTTAATTATGGCTATACCTGCTCGTCAAAAGCTTTTAATCACCACATTGTCATTCATAACAACATCTTCCAACAGAGACTAACGAAAAATGAACATCTGACATTAAAGTGTTGCACGTAATTGTAGTGAGGCGAGGCCCTCGCGGGTTGAACTTGATCAGAGTTATTGCAATTAATTATGAGCCTGATTAACGGTGAAGTTGAAAGCACTGAGTGCTGTGGGGCAGACACATAATCAGTTGCCTGAGATGTCATGGAGTCTGCCTGCATCCCAGGGCAGGGCAGCAGGACAGGGTCAGGGCTGCAGAGCAGAGATGGACCTGCAGGTAGGGTCTGGTGCCAGGCAAGTGCCCTGAGTAGGCATTGTTCCCAGCACATCTCTGATCAAGCGTGGAGGATGTGGACCTTCCTGCTGCTCTGGTCTGGGTTTAGCTCCTTGGGAAAGTCTCAAGTCACCCGAGTGTTGGATAGGCACCAGCCCCTGCCACTGCCTGTGGCTCTGCTGGCTGGAGCCTCAGGGTAAGCCAGGCAGCCCTTCACAATCACTCACAGCCAAATTTGAACTTGTACTGCTTAATTTGCCTGCCTGTTAACACCTCCTGCAGTCACTGTGTGCCTTCACTCTGTTGCTTCTGTGTCATATTCTGAAATGGTAGAAACCCAGGATTGCTTTTTTGGCTGTTACTTCATGTGAGTCATCCCAATTGTCCCTGTTAAAACTCTTCCTAGGGAGGTCACCATCATTTAACAAACAACAATTTGCAAAATACCCTCTCGCTGTACTGCTTTCTGTCTCCCCCCTGGCTCTGGGGAGCATGAGTCTCCTCTGTGCTGGTGCTCTTAGAGGAGAATTAATGCTACAGATCTGACCATGCTACAGGTGGAAGAGGTCCAACACAGGCCCTGTCTGTCAGTTCCAGCAGGTGCTTTTCTGTTCTCCCCTTCTAAAAGGAGAGAAGTCAGCTTTAGGGTTGCAGAAAACATCATGGCTGGCAGAATTAAAACAAGCTTTAAGGAACAGGGGTGCTCAAAAATCCTCCATCACCTGGTGGCATCTGTCAAGTGCTGTTCCAAGGGCGTAATTGCCTGCAGAAGCAGAAAAAAGAACCGTGTAGTGAGAAGAGATGATAGCAGCCTGCTGCAGTCACAAATCAATAACATCAAGGGCAGGGTGGAGCTCGTTTAAAAATGAATGCTTTGTGCAAGCTTGTTGTGTGCTTAAGTCCAATTTTCTGGTAATTGAGGGTTGAATTCCCCTCAAGGACTGTCTGTCCATTGTAATGACCAAGAGGAGAAAGACTCTGCAGAGATGAGATAAGGAAGGCCAGATGGAGGTATTAATCTCCTGAGTCAAGCCCAGAGCTGCACCCTGCTTGCTGGGCTCACCTGGAGACCAGGTCAACCTCAGGACCCCTCCATACTTACCCATTCTGGCTGTGGGAAGGGCAGGAGGGCTGGCAGCACAGCAAGTGACGTCACCTCACCCCATCACTTTCCCCCCTCTCTTGTCTCTGGAGCCACTCCAGGACTTTCCCTTCCAAGTGGACATTTCCTGGTATTGTCTGCAAATGCCCTTTCCATGTCCTTCCCAGGCTCAGACAGAGCTGAGCAGTTGTAACTGACCCAGAGTGGTTTTGCTCTTGCATGAGCCAAGTTTTCTACTCATTACTGTTATTCACTGTGGGGCAAATTGGAGAAAGCAGATGCTCTTGAGATACCCTCCAAATGGCCTTCTCCTTGGGCAGCTTTCAATTTATTAAATCAAAACTACCCTTTCCTATTTCTGTCCCCCAGCTGACCTGCTAGCACTGAAGAGAATTACATTTGTGTACATTTGAATACAGTGGTGATTTCATAGATTGATTTCGGCGTCATTTGCTTTCTCATGCACCCTAAAAACTGTGCCTTGAGTAACCCAGATCTGGCTCTTTTACAGCAAAGAATTCCTGAGCTCTTACTGAGCTGTTATGTCTGATTTTGCCTGCAGGATGGTACCAAAGTAGTAGGAAGATGTGGTGGTTACTGTGGGAAGTGCACTCCATCATCTGGAACAGGTCTCGACATTCAGGTGTTATAGCAGTGGTGAGTTCTCAGCCGCTTCTGCATGAAGGAAAACCTTCCCCAAAATGCCCTGAAGGAGCAGATCAGGCCATGCTTGCAAAAAAGACATCGAGTGCATTGGTGACAGCCACCCACCCCACTCACACAGCATGCCAGTGGGATGCCCTGCTCCCCCAGCAGCCCTCGTGGATACAGCACTGTCACCTGGAAACACCTCCCCACCTTACTGGCCCCACTTCTGCTCTGCTCTTGTGCCAGTTTCTCCAGTGACATGCTCCAGAGGCCGGGATGATTCTAAATGTGCACCTTTTCTGTGTTTTCCAGGTTCTCTGGGAGCAGCCAACAGAGATGAGAGATGGATGAAGGATAGTGATGCAATACCTCTGCCTTCCACTTTTATATCTGTGTATATGTGTATATAGATCTCATATTCCTAATGTACAGTATAATATTTATGTTTGGGATTATTTATTTTGATTTAATATTTTTGTACGTAAAATCATTATATTAAGGCTGCTTTTACTATTTTTATTTTTTATTGTTAAATCCTGCAGTCAAACCACTGCATTTTGCATACTCTACATTATATGTAGCATTATGACAAGTGATACTTTATTGTCACTGTATTCAGTTGTTTACTTTCAGTCAGTAATTTTCCTTCAGTTATGGGCTGCTTGGGCCCTCCACGGTGCTACACAATCTGCATAGGGGTATTTTTGGCATTTCAATCTGTCTTTATGCAAGGAAATTAGACAAGATGTGCTTAAATTTTTATTTTTAGGGATTAGGCTGACAGCGCTCAAGGAAAACATGACAATGAATACTGTGCTAGTTGCATTAGCAATCTTTATCTTTTAGGTATGTTTTGAATTTCACATGACCTCTGTGGCCAGTGCTGAAAGCACTGGTTTGGTGCTAACATGATATTTATTAATGCTCTATAGTTTTAGTTAATCCAGTGCCTTTATCATTGAAGAAGGGGATAAAGCAGAAAAATTGTCAGGCAATTCAAATCAATCAAGATCTACCCCAGGTTCAGGAAAATTCCTGCAGATGGATCTTCAGCTCAAGCTTCTTTTTTTTTTTAGGGTTCTGAAGTGAACTCACTTTTTAAAAAAACATATCTTTGTCTCCTAATTGCATGTGCCACCGTGCTTCCTGACTCCATCTGGAAGCGGGGTATTAACTCATCCCAGACAGGCTGATCAGGCCATATGTTTCCCTGGGCTGTGTGCTCAGAAGAGATGTAGTTTCTTACAGACTTTGTTACAAAATCCTAGCGTGAAGCCGAAAGCATCCCTGTGGTGTTCCCTCCCCACGGGGCTGGTGAGGACCGTGGGGACAGCACACCCAGGGGATGGGGACAGCATGCCCAGCCAAGACACCCCTTCTCTTGGCCAGGGTACTCCCCTGTAGGCACTTGCAGCATTTCCCCAGCTTCCTACTCACTCCCAGACCATCTGCAAAGGGAGGCTTCTCTGCCTCCTTTCAACAAGATCACTCTGTACCTACAGATGATTCTGCCCCCCCTTCAAAAGCAAGCTGCTTTACGCCTACTCTTGTGTTGCTTCGGATCTTCCTGGTAAGGCATCTGTGCTCCTTGCCTCTCCTCATTCCCATCCACAGCCAGACATTTGCTGTTGGCTTTTTTATTAATCAAACTGAGGAGCCGTGTCCCTTAGGTGTGGTGGCTCCTGCCTGTACATAGCCCTCTGCCTGTGGCACGCCACGCTTTCACAGAGCTTCATAGCACGTTGAGCGGGGGTGATGTGACCAGGTTGTTGTTGGAGTCTACCACTAGGTCCCTTATCTCTTTCTCCACAACTTTACTTAGTGATAGGAAGATGCTGCCCTTTCACCTCATACGTCGAGGCAGCCAGGAGCACAAAGTACAAGGAAAGGAAGCTTTTCAGCACAAAATTACCAGCAGTTTGGAAAACCAAAGAGGCTTATCTGCTACTCTGGGTAACTCTTTCCATTTTGGATGCAAGCAGTTACCAAACAAAACCTTGGGATCTTGTGTGAGTCTTTTACAGAGCTCCCCAAAGGATGTGTAATCAGCGTGTTACAAAACAGTCGGATGATGGTGATAAGAGATCCCTGGATTCATAACCTGTGTGTGCTGGGCTGTGTTCAGCCTTTGGAGTGAAACCTGTCAGCCTGACAATCAGGGATTGACACATTCCTGTCAGCTGAGAGACATCTCACAGGCGAGCAGGGCCGTGGTACAGCCCGGCAGCTGAAGAACTGGTGAAGGAAAGAGGAAAAAGGGAAAGAGAAAGAGAAAAAAGGGGAAAGGGGAAAAGAGTAATAATGGAATAGTGATTTTCTAATGATAATTGCTTATGTATAAATTCTGTAGGGGAAAAGGGAAAATTGCACTATGAACTTTAGAAAGAGATAGTGGTGCTTTACCACTGTAAGCAAAGTGAAGTGAATGGCTATTTATAAAAAGAAATACTATTTTGACCCATACACATTGATTTCTACCATATAGTTTCAGAGCAGCTATTAACAGAGCTAACAGAACCTAAAAAATACAAAATAAACTACAAGGGAAAAAAATTACAGAGCACTGATCCTAACATTCCTTAATGATCACATTAAATAGAGCAGATTTTGAGGATCAGAGACAATAGACATTTCTTGTTCAGGAAAGAACTCTGGGGTTTGTATATCAATGCCATTATTTTTCTACAAACTGGGGTATTTTTTTGCAAGCACTTTCCTGTACAACGATTCTTTTCTCTCTGCTTATACTCAAAAGGAAATGAGAATACCTGTATGACATGTCTGTATGGTCTTGCTGCATTTGCCAACGTATTTCAATACCTGTGTTCTACTATAGAGGCAAAATACTTTGTACACAAGGGAATAATACATTGAATGGTAAACATTCCTTCCTGTGCTGGTGTTTATTTCCAAGGTTTGGGTTTGATTGTCCCATGCAAAAGGAATGAGGGGATGTGAAGAATGTTGTTTATATGGAGCCCTGCCCCAAACCTGTGGGCTTGAGGTTGGAGTCTGTGGACCAGGGACCACCTTGGAGAATGCCCATATCCACCCACGCATGTCCTGCTGCTTGGAGACACTGATGCTCCCAGTTTTCTGTCCAGAGAGGACTGCTCCAAGGTGCATAATATGCACAAGCACATTTTCTCAGAGATGTCCCACAGGTTGTTCAGAAGTGTCTGGTGACTGGCTAGTGCTGCCTTCAGTGACCAGGGACATCCTTTGACATGGCATATAAGGGAGACAAGGAGTTATTTTGCAAATGGTTTTGAAGGATGACCTGGGATAATGGGCCTGGTCCTCACCACTTACCGTGTTATGGAAAGGAATTTGAAAGAAACAAAAAAACCCAAAAAAACCAAGAAAATTCAGGCAGGAGAAATTTGATTTAAAAGGAAGCAGATGTAGGGACTGCCTCTCGGGATGGCAATCAAGTGTTGAAGTGAAACCAGTCTTACATCACCACTGCTCCAGATACTGCAGGTAAGAAGTTGCAATTTCTGTCTTTCCTTAGATGTTCCTCATGCTTTGTCTCAGAAAATGCTGTAGATTTCTTAGTGCTGGCAGCTTAGCCTTTTCCAGCTTCTCTATTTCCAGAGGAGAGAGGATTCCTCCCTTGTTCTGTCTGGAGCACTGTCAGATGCAGAAAGCAGAACATGCAGTGTTTCAAAAGTTCAATTCTTATTTTAAATAACCAATCTCATAGAAGTGTCTTTTCTATCATTTATCCATTAAATATGAGCTGCTGTGGAATTAATACACAGACCCTGAATCGTATTTAACCTTCCACCCCTGTATGATGAAAGGTCATTTTAACACTTTCAGTGCTTAGGTTCTGAGAGCTTAGTGCTGTGGTTCTATGACAATTGCAGCACTCTTCTTCAGTCTCTTTGTGCAGCTTCAGAGACAGGTGATTGTTTGATCACTTTGGCCTTCTGCCCCAGTGCTGGGCATTTTTCTTCTACAGAAAAATAAAACGCCTTTTGTTGAAGGCTGTTGGAAAGGCAAGTCTCAAGGAATTAGTGCTAAATCAGGACATTTGATTCCTTCTTTTCCTCATAGCCACACTTGGAAAATCAGATTGAAGAGTGCCTGTTCCGTGTCTTTCCAACACAACTCCTCAAACAGATGATTGAGGGCTGACTCAGAAGAAAGCATTCTGTCAGGGGAAGAGCACTGCGGTGAGACACCTCCCATTCCCAGGCAAAGGCACAGGAATTCAACCCAACCCAGGAGTCATTAGCAGCTCAAGGCTCAGCCCGTGCCTTAAGTTCTGCCATCACTTGAACTCTTCAAATGGAGAACTCTTTCAACCAGGTCGTTGTAAGAGGCGTGTTTGAGTTCATCCAGGAGTCAGAGCCCTTTGTAGTGTTGGTCACAGAGTGGGAGGAGATGAGTCCCTCTGCAGTACAGATTCCTGGAGGCAGCTCTCCTGTTTGTGTTCAGCAGGAGGAAGAAGCTGAGGACCAAAAGTGGTGCCTGACAGTCTAGCTCCTGTATTTTCCAAGTATTTTCGCCTGTGAAGTGATCCAGGCAATTGGAATTGTAGCCTTCCAGAAGCAGATTTAGTTGACAAGTTTCTGACCTCTCTTTGCAACAGTGAGATGAAGAATGCTAAGTTATTTTCAGCCTTCACAGAAGAGTCAGAATTTCCGCTTCAAAGTTGGCTTCATTTTTCAGCTATTTAATATGAGCAAATATAAGGCACAGATTTTGGAGGGGGAATGGTATGTTGACCTAACCCAAATGCCTTTTATACTATATTTCCTGGGGAAATTTCTTTTGTTTGTTTGTTCCAATTGCAAAACCAACCAACCAAAAAAAAAACCTGTGAAATTTTCCATGAAATTACTTCTGCCTCTCTGTAGTTATAAATATTGGTTCTGGAGTGTTTGGACGTGTGATCTGTTGGCTGTAAGTACACGAAGATCCGATGTAGGTACTGTTTTAAGCAAGGGGAGGTAGAAATGCATCTCCTTTGTAATGCTAATCCAGGTCCTTCAAGGCAGGATGTGAAGTGCACAAGCTGAGGCCGTGCCCATCAATCCATTTCCACCAGGAAAACCTCAGTTCTGCTGGGAACAGAATGGTTTCCACATTACATCTCCTCACAGGCTTTGGCACATGCCTGGCTCTAATGATCAGCCTGAGCCGTCAGCAGCAAGATCAAGCTGCAGCTAATTAAACATGTGTTGGTAGTCAGTCCCTCCATTTCTGAAGAGATAGTGTGAGGAGAAGAGCCAGGAGTCTGGAGTAATCTCTGAATACAAAACCCTTTGTAAGTGGGGCAGAGGGTGCAGGGGGAGGCAGGGCTCTGATATTCTCTCTTAAAATCATTACTTGGCTCCATTCATATGCTTATAATTTCTTCATCCTTCTTTAGTCTGCCACTACATTTCAGATGAGCAATTAAATTAATCAGGTCTTTTCTGCATTGTCCTTTTCTAATCCATCCTGGCTGGCTGGCTGACCTTCCTCTTTGAAGCTATTCACTGCTCGCCGCCTGCCGTCCCCAGCCCCAGACAGAAAGGAGCAGCCACTGTGAAACGCTTTCACTGCTCCCACCCCCGGGAGCAGGAAAGTGGGAATGGCTCCCTGCAAACTCCCTGGCAAGAACAGACGTGTCCAGGTGAGCTGTTACTGGCAAATACAAGCCCCAGTAAGTACAAGTGGTGCCTCCAGAGCTCCCCCCGGCAGGTGGGAGCGAGGCCGCCTGCAGCAGAGGATGCAAGCAGGTACCAGGTGCTGCCAGAGGCTGGAGCTCTGGCCTCATGCATGGCTTGGACTTCCCAGATGAAGTTTCTCAGCTTGGTCCCAGGTTGGAGTAGCCCTTTGGAGCAGGATCCACCTGTGTAGTGGTGGGAGCAGGCAGCTCTGCACTTCCCACTGAGGCTGACATCTTGCCACAGCTTAGAACAAGCAGGTACACACCAGTGGCAATCTTTCCCTGCTTCAGAAAACACAGCATAGCTGAACTGGCAAACAACTGAGACCTGGAATAACAATCCACGAGCTGCTGAAAGGTGTGGAGGGCAGCAGTGGCCATGGAGTTTTTGTTTCCTGGTAGAACAGAAGCAGCACGGTGAGTCTGAGCCTTGTCTGTGGGAGCTGGAGATAATGGCCTTCCTTCTTACCTGTGCTGGGGCTCAGCTGCTGAAACACCTTGCTGTCTGTCTCTCCGTCACTGGTCTCCTCCCAGGATATCCCTGAGCATGCCATGTCTCCTCAAATCCACGAGTCTCAGGGGGACAGTCCACCCAGATGCGTGGTGATCTAAGGAAACCCCAGCAGTTCACTCTGCTGACTCTCACTTGAGCTGCTGCTCCATTCAGGTAGGGCAAATGGAGATGTGATACCCTTCAGATCCACTTTTTAGAGATATTTCTAAATTCTGCTGACTGAATTGCATAAAGTGGGGTGTCCTCAAGACATTTCAACAGCTCTTGTCAACACCGACAGCTTCATCCTGCTCTGTGTGGAAAAATGCAGTGGGTGTGCCTTGTGCTGGTGCAGAGCTCACCTGGAATAACCCCTGAGAGCTGCCTGCCTGCCCTAGAGAGGCTGTTGCCCAAGATAACCTGACTGTATCCTCCTCTTCAGCTTTCCTCCACATTGTGCAAGTGGTATGTGAAGCTTTCCAGGTACGACTGGCATTCAGATTCCACTAATGGCATTTTCCCATCTGATCATTCCCAATGGCTTGGGCCTTTCAAGAACTTAAATGTATGGCAGCATTTAACTTAGGAGAAGCAGAAACTTTTGACAGCAGGTCCTGGGCTGTCCTACCTGGTGGCTCCAGCGGGCAAAAATATCACCAATATAAAACCTGATAACATGGATATCCAGAAAACAAGCAATTTCTGGCATCTCAGGGCCACAAAGTTTTCTGATTTTTCCCTTTGGCCAGCTACCTAATTTCTGATCTGAGCTACCACCAGCAGCCTAGTTTTGCTAGGCATTTCTCTCCCCTACTTACCTGTAAAACGGTAAGTAAAAGACTCTTTTTCTCTCAATCAAGACAGAGACAATAAAACAGCTTCAAAAACATGAGTAAAAGGACCTTTCCATCTGCAGGGTGGCAAATGAATGATTAATGTGAGGGGTTGCAGGACATCTGTGACACTTCCAGCGCTGTGGCAAGGGAAGGGCAGGATGGCTTCACTGCTGCCAGCTCACCTCCTGCCGTGCCTGCTGACACCTGCCTCTCTGCCAGTTACCCTAAATCAGTTTGTTTTTTCCTTATCTTCATAAACGGTCCTGAAAAGTCAAAGCAGCATGGCAGAAGTGTGAATTTACAGCGTAAAGCAAATAATTCTACTGCACCAAAGAGAGCTCCAGGGAGTGAGGGGGGGATAGTAGAAAATTACTTGTTGCTATAGCACAAGGATGTTGTGTGCAAATTGGCAGAGTCCCACCTGACTGCTTCGTTTAGGCTCAAATTGAAAGGCATTAAGCAACCACGTGGACCGGGGCCAGCTCCCACCCCTCTTTGTCAGAGAGGCTGGGAGAGCTGTGCTGAGGGATCCTGAGCTGGACAGCAGAGAATTACAGCTCTGGGAAAAGTACTGTCATTTCATTTCGGGGAGCAACAGCCTGACGGATGAGGAGAGGGGTTGGAAAGGAGCAGGAGGGAGGGAAGGGGGCCTGTGACACTGCCACGATGGCATCAGAGGCCAGGGAGTCCCTGCAGCACCTCAGCAGTGCCCAGCCTGCCCAGTCTGAGAGGGGCAGGTCCCTTCCTGAGAGGGAAGTTTATGTATCCACTTGGCTCTGCATTTCATAGCAGGTGCTCCTCTCCACAGAGTGGGACTGAGCTCCAAGTTTTTATTGGTGTGGACTCCAACTCCCAAAAGCTATTTACAGGGAAATTGAAGACCGCCTGCAAAATTAACAATAGATGGCCATAAATCTTACTCAGTTACCTAGCAACTAACACAATAAAATCCTAAGGTTAAAAGG
The DNA here is from genome assembly GCA_013396955.1 of Regulus satrapa. Lineage (NCBI taxonomy): Eukaryota > Metazoa > Chordata > Aves > Passeriformes > Regulidae > Regulus > Regulus satrapa. The sequence continues at coordinate 951,599 of VWZN01001393.1, read as the reverse complement.
AGAAGGGTTATTTGGAGATACCTTGGGGAGGACATAATGGCCATTTGCATTCCTGGGTGGGAGGACACAAAAAAAATTCCTGGGATATTTACAAATGAGTCTATTGATGAAAGGGAAAAGGTGAAAATACTCAGTACCGTTTTAATCAAAATTCCTCAGAAAAGAGAAATCTAACTAAAAAAGTAGTAGTCAAATGGCTGTGATAAAGAGCACTCAGAAAATGTATGGTGATTTACAGAATTTGTAGAAGGGTTTGTTAAGTTGCTAAGCCCACTTTGTTGCCATTGTGACATTTGAAGTGTGTGTACTGCAAAGTAACCGTGTAAGAAACGTTCAGAGTGAATCTGACCATTACGTGCCTGATGGAATATGCCCCAGAAAATCCTACGCAGTGCAAAAAAAATTTAAAACCAAAGTAACATAGCATGATTCATCCCGGCCTGGGTTCCTGTTATGCACAGCACAGATTGAAATTCCATATCCCCACCTCAAACTGGGGTTTATGCAGAGCCTTTTCTGCCTGCAGTAATTGCAAATCTTGGAGCTGAAATGAGTGGAAACACTGAGAACTCCTATAAGACCCTCATGGGGGCACATTTACCCAGGAAGAAGGAGGCTTGGTGGAGGAATGATGCAGCAAATTAGATGCCTGGTCCCTAGCGCACTCCTTCAGCAGCTGTGGCACTTAAAGGTATTTTTAAGCCCCCCCCTTTTGCTGTTTGAAAGGCTTCAGACAATAACTTCCTAATAACAGTCAGACATTTATTACCTTCAGGGTACTAGATGGAGACAGGATTCATGTTGAGCTGTAATTCACCTGCACAGGCTGCTGGCAGGAGGAACCACGAGGGGACTGACTCAGTATGTAACAGCCAAATTCACCTTGACATCACAGAGGGGAGAAATGGATGGGTCCAGCATCAAAATGAGAGCTGCTTTCTGCCTGGCTCTGGTGCTTTCTGTGGGTGCTACCCCTGCCTCGCTGCTGATGGTCAGGGCTGGACTGCAAGAGGCACAGGGGTGTCAGAGCTGATGGAGGGATGCTGAGAGCTTCCTGCATGTGAGTATTTTGGAGGTGATTTCTTGACACGAGGCATGGTTTGCAGGATAGAAAAGCCAGGGGCACTTTCCTGGAAAGACTAGCAAATTTTCCTGGCTTCACACACAAAACTGTTTTGTCTGCCAGCTAACTCCCATCCAGAATTGCTGGACCAGAGCTGGAGGCAGACTTTCCATGGTCTTTGGTGGCACAAGTTGTCCCCATATTTCCCATCCCCTGGCTGCAGCCACTGCTGTAGACCTGCAGCTCCTCTTCCCGGGTGGTAAGGACTGCCCACTGGGCTGGGACACAATCACTGCTGCTATTGCACTGCTGGTGTCCCACATGGGATGGAAGTCACCAGGAGAAGAGAGCCCTAATGACAGCTCTGCCCTGCATCCCGAGCTGCTCCTCTGCACAGATCTATCCCATGCCAGTCCCTGTTCCACCTACCTTGTGACCAAAAGCTAACACAGGAGCTGCATTTTAGCTTTCCCCGAGCTCTCTGATTTTCATCATAGTTATTTCTGTGGTATCAGGTACAACAGGGAGCAGGAAGCAAAGAGCATCCCTGTCATTTCCCTCCTCTTGGCCATCCACAATTTCAAAAGGGAAATGGGTTCAACTCACAGTGCACGAATGGAGCAAACTTGGTTTTAAACTGGTTTAGTCATGAGAAGGGCTGGAAGGACAGTCATCCCTAGGCAGGTTTGATTGAAACAGAAAAGGGAGGGGAAGATGACGTATGAAACAATTTAAGTGACAGCAGAAACAATAATTTGTCAGACAAACTGTCTAGCATGTATTATACATGTGTGTCTGTTTCTGAGCCTATTTGACAGCAGTATCTGACACCCCCCACCTCCAAGCTGAGTCTGCCTCCACTCAAGAGGAAGATTTTCATGTCTATAAAAACAATAATGCAAAATCCCCTTTTGAAAGCAGCTCTCACAGTAGCTCAGGTAGGGCTGGAGCTGTGTTGCTGTCCCCTGCCCACCCAGCCATGCCAGGATGGTGCATCATCCCCTTTGCACATGGTGAGAACAAGGGAGTGGGAGTTTATTTCCTGAGAGATCTTTACTCTTGGCAGCTTTTCTGGGGGAGGAAAGAGAAGAGGAGCATTCAGGCCAATGAGATAATGTATCCCCTCCCTTTCCCAAATGCCTCCCAGAGATAATGTCCTGGCCTGGCTGTTTCCTTATGGAGATGGAGCATCTGAGCATCCCTCTAAATGTGGATGGAGTCCTCCTGAATAGCCCTTCATTTACCCTGGATGTCTCAAACCAGAGAGAAATTGTTCCCATGAGATATTTGGGCAACCAGGAGTCCCTAAGGACCTGACTTCACTGGGGTCTGCACTACCCGAATATTTTTATGGCTCTGCCTGGACCTGATTTCCCCAGATCCCCCTGCAGGCACAGCAGAGCAGAAGCAGGGAGCTCCCCTCTCCCCTCGTGTCTGCATCTTCCGCACTCCCAGGCTGAGCCCTCATCTTCCCTCTTCTGAACACGCTGATGCAAGTCTCGATGCTCAGAGCCTCCCCTGCCTTTTGCTTGTGTCACCCCCTGTGCCTGCAGCATCTGCTGGCATGAGCCTGGAGGATACAAGCGTGCAGGGTGACAGGGACATTTGGCAGCTTCAGGAACAGCCTGGGATGGAGGGAGGGCACCAGCCAGCCTTGTTTTAGGCAGCAATTTAGGACCCGCATCCTCACCAGAAGGCTGGAGCTGTGATTCAGTACAGCCACACCTCCAAGGAATTTATCCTCCAACTTTGACTTACATTTGCTGTTTTAAACTCATAGCAGATGTCCTCACCAGCCCTGTTATTGAGGGCGCACAGCATCTCTTGCAACAGCAGAGCAATTAAAGAGGATTTGCAGGTCACCTTTAAAGCATTTCCCACAGCACGTTGAATCTTGTATAAGTCCTGTATCCCATACTGCTTTTATTTCAGCAGTTTTAATTGGAGTTTTAAATATTCGGAATCTTATGCAGGACACCCAAAGTGCTGGAGATTTTCAGGCCCTCTCTTGCATGACCCCCTTCCCTGAAATCCCATTGTCCTTCTGCAGAGACAGCAGTAACTCAGCACCCTGATAACGTATTCGACATTGGATACAGGCTGCAGGTAGAGATGTTTTGACATGAGGTCAAACCCCAGTCTGCAACCAGTTGCCCACTGTGTGATGAAATGTATACTTGGAGAGATCGCCTCTTCCCTTGAGAGTTTATAATATATTCATGCACCACTGCATGAGTTGGAAACCGGGAGAGAAACCAAGAAGGAAAATGATGAGGAAATTTAGCAGAAGGGAGCAATAGAGGGAAGCTTGGAGGGTTTTGGAAAGGTAAAAATAGCAACTGCAGAAAAACAGAGCAGGGAGCATTCAATATTTTCCCATTGCCAGGTGAAAAAGAAAATTTTCTCCATGATAAAATTCTCCATGTGGAGTTTTTTTTCTTAGGTTGGGCTTATTTGTTTTATTTTATTGGATGGTATTTTTTTGTTTTGGTTTGGGTTGTTTGGGGTTTTTTTGTTTGTTTTTTGGTTTTTTTTGGGGGGGGGGTTGGTTTTGGGTTGGTTTTTGGTTTTGGTTTGGGTTTTTTTAGGGAGCACAGTATTTATGGCAGAAAAGAGTGAAAATCTCCCCAGAACTTTTTGCCTGAGACTCCTTAAAAGGCCACCTCAGTTACACAGCTCCCAGCCTCATTTCAGCCTCCCAGGGAGGAAGGTACAAGAGAAGAATTGACAAAAATGAGAACTGATTAAATGAAAAACAGAAATTATCAAAGGGTTACCATTTAAACCAGCTGTGAGGCAGCAAGGCAAGGGAACAAAGAGGCAGGGAAGGAGGGGAAGGAGCTGACAGGATCTGCAAACAACCACAACCCTGGGTGAAGCTGTGAAATGCTAATGGACGAAGGTGCTCCAGCCCCACTGGGGAAGACTTTCCGAGGAGCCCTGTGCTCTGTGAAGCGTTTGCTGCTCCTCCTCTCCCCACGGTTCACTGGGCTCTGCCCTGCACCAGACGTGCTGTTTGATTGCAAACCCCAGGGGCACGGGGTGGCTTTTAGTGCACTGTAGATATGACAAGAGTGGGCTGATGCGTGGGCAGCCCCACGGATCCCAGCCCCACGGATCCCAGGATCCCAGCCCTGCTCTCCCACATGGGCAGGTCTAGAGGACCATGAGCTCCTGAGCTGTAACAGGTGCTTTGTGTCCCGGTCCAGCATCTCAGGCCGCAAATATATTTCCTGTGACGATGTTTTTCCTGCACCCTGCTCGTGTTTGTGGGCTAAATCTGTTCTCCTTGAAGAGAGGCTCAGACTGTGCCAGGAAAATCCCCCTGCACAGCGCAGGTAACCTCAGCGAGCGCCCTTCAGCCCTGCTGAGCCCTTCGGGGGGGTCAGCTTCTCCATCCCCACCCGAGCTCCGGAGCGCAACGGGGACACCGCGCTGCACTCCAGGCCCGGCCGAGCGC